>CM035231.1:51208335-51642864 GCA_020226215.1 Sindora glabra
AAAATTGTAAATGCAGTATAGTTTACAAGAATAATGTTGTGTGTAATATTTCAATTGGGGCCTGCAATTCAAAATTTTGGCATTAACAAATCCCAATTTAGAATCATAATCTGCGTGCTGACCAATCCGGTTGGTTATAATGTCAGTGGCAATAATGCTAGCCAATGGGCTTTTCACTTTTCAGGTTCCGATGTAAGCGGCACCCAGAACGTGCTCAACGCCGCACGTCATGGCAAGATACAAGGGGTGGATGCAACTCTTAACTTTGGCTATGGCACTGGTAATCCTAACTTACGTGCTACTGATGCTACGATGAATGCTTTGCGAGGGATCACTGGTACTAACAATGCATTCAATGCTGATATGGGCGGTAAAATCAATTTAACTGGCGCAACTGTTAATGCGGGTGCTTTTGCTGGCAACGGTATTCCGCAAGCAAAAGAAGCAAGGCATATCGTCCATGGGATTCCAGCTCCTAATGGAAGCAGTGTTGCAAGTTAAAAGGGTAAGCTTGATTCCAACCATAAAAAACTTTTTGACGGCAGGGATAAACAGTGAATTGCCTTGCAAAAACCACCAACGAGCTTGCTATCTTATATTATTATTGGTGAACTTAGATAAGATCTAATTTATATTATATTCTATGATGTATCCTAAAAATGTCTGCTACAAATTATCAAAATTCACTAAGCCACAGCTCCAGTAGTTTGTAATGATAGGAGGTTATTAAACCTCTTCTATTGTCTGAGTTTTTAACTAAGTCTGTGTTTCATATATGAATCAAATTCCTTTTCTATTATCCAATTTAAAAAAATGTTTTAGATGTGAATCTAATTCCACATGTTATTAGCACACAAATAAGTGTGGGGTTATCACAAATTGTTTGTGAAAGGGATTGAGTATTAGTTAATAAGTTTGAAGGAAAGACTCAACTCTTGAGATGGTTTTTGTAGTTGAGAAGGCCCAATCAAGACACTTAACATTGGTGTCATAGTCTCATTACAATAACTATTTCCAACTCTCCACAAGGGAGTCGATTGATGTTAGGATTCCAATTGATGGTCTAATGTGTGAGGGGGGATACTGTTTAACTTTTCCACATCAGTTGTGGAAGGGACCAAAGCATAATAATAGCATCTTTGCCCAACAACCAATGATAGAGCAAGTTGATGTTAGGGTTTCAACTAATGGTGATTGTAGTAGGGGTTGAATGTCCATTTATAAGTTAGGAGAAAGTCTCAACTTTTCAATTAGCTTTTTATTGAGAAGGCCTAACATTAGTATCAAAGCTTAATTGTTACTTTACTGCATGTGATAAATTGGAGGAAAATTTAGGAGTTATGATGATTTTGCTATTCGAATTCTTGAAATTACTCATATTGTAAGCTTATAATGGAAGATCTATTATATTAAAAAAATTTGTTTGGTTTCATTGAGGCTAAAAGTATAAAATCTATTAATAAAACTAGTTAGAATTGGAATAAAATAAATTGAAAAATTATTGATTTGATCAAGCAATGAATTAATTGTAGTGTATTTCATGATGCAGTTGCTAAAACTAATATTCTTGAATTATGGACTAAATTAACTAGTTTGTATAAGCATAAAACTATACATAAAAAAGCATTCTTGATTTTGAAGCTAGTGAATATGAAATATGAAAAGAGGTGTTTTGTGGCTAAACATCTGATTAGCTTTTAAGGTACGGTAAATTAATTGACTAGTATAAGTGTGATTTCAAATGATGAGATGCAAGCACTGCTATTAATTTATTCCTTGGTTGACAATTAGGAAAATCTTGTGTCCTTGATTATTTTTGTTTAAAATAGGAAGATAACATTAACAATGGTAAAAGATACTATGTTGAATAAGGAAACAAAAAGAAAAGAAGGAACTTTGAATCATTCAAATACACTAGTTGCTAGAGATGCATGCGAAAAGCCTTAAAGCCCAATTATAACATCTTTTCTTAACAATCCATGTGAAAGTCAATGGATGATAGGATTCCAATTGATGTCCTAATGTGTGAAGGCAAGATTGTTTGATTATTGCACATTAAATATGGAAGAGAAAAAGTGTTGGTTTAAAAGTATTAGGGAAAACCTTAACTCTTGTATTAGCTCTTGTAGTTAAGAAGGCCTAATAAATGACACCTAAAACAAGTATAAAATCCTAATTATAATATCTTTTCCAAATAATTCACAAGAGAGTAGATTGATATTAGGATTTCAAGCAATAACCCAATGTATGAGGGGGAATTGTTAACTTATCCCATATTGGTTATGGAAAGGGCTAAAGCTTAATTATAACTTCTCTACCTAGCAATCCATATAAAAGTTGATGTCTGAATTCAAACCAATGGTTGGATGTGTGAGGGAAAAGATTTTTAGGTTATCCCACATTAGATATAGAAGGGGTCAAATGTTAGTTTACAAGTATAAGGGAAATCCTCAAGTCTTGAGCTTGCTTTTGTGATTAAGAAGGCCTTATTGATGTCAAATAAGTTGGTATTAGAGCATGCTTTATGTGAATCAAACAAGTTTATGAAAGGATGAAAGAAAATACAAAAGAGAACAATTAGGGTAGAGTTTACCAAAGACAATGGATGAGTTAATAATGATGGTGATGTGATATTGATGATAAATTCAGAGAGATTATAATAACTCATGAAAGTCTTCTTAAAATTTAGTGCTTCTGCAAATATGAGTGATTTCTACAAATGAGGAGGTCATGCATAGACTCTAACAAAGGTTATGATGCTTGATTTAGGTAGAGCTTTTTGATAGGAATATGGTTGTCATAGTTGAAGAAATTACAATGATGGAGGACATTTATAGCTAATGCTCTATGATTTATTTCATTTGGCAATAATAAAGATGATAGAATTTATGTCAATGTGGAGATTGTTGGGTTTGAATTAAATTTTAATCATTATCAATTTATGATTGTTTCCAATTATATGTTGTCCTCCTATTCAATTTATGTTTTTATGTTAGAGTAGGAGTGGGATTCCTTATCGAAGAATTTTTAGTTTATAAATATTTATATTAACTATAGGTTATGTGAAAAAAAATTCATAGAAGTTTGTGAGAGATGTAGGGATAGTGGCAAGGAAGTTGTAGAATAATGGTTTAGAACCATCACATGCATTATCCTTTAATCTTTATTGATATATTGGATCTCTTCTCATCCATAGTTTTTCCCTTAGAGTTTAGGGTTTTCCACATTAAATCTATTTGTGTTATTGCACTACTTTGATTAATTTAATTGCTTGATGCCTATATGTTAGGATAAGGAATATTTTTTCTAACTAGTATTAGAATGGATTAAATCCCATGGATGAGTAGTATTTCAAGAGAGCAAGAGCTTGGCTTGAATTTGTGTGTGAGATAAAGATAATGGATAAGGTTGATATTAATGGTATTGTAATGATATGATGGTTCACAAACAATATGATGATTCATGAATATGTTCACAAAATTTGGTATTCTTACAAATGTGAGTGATTCCTACCAATGAGAACATCATGTATAGACTCCAATAAAGGTTGTAATGCTTGATTAAGGCAAAACAATTTAATAAGAATATAGTTACTATAATTTAAAAAATTGCAATGATAGAGGTTATATATGTTTGGTGTCCTATGATTGGTCTCATTTGACAATAAGTAGAACATGATGATTGATGAAAATATTAGACAAATATTTGATGTCAATTCCTTATAGAAATTGACATTTTTAACTATTATCAGTTATCTATTAGTTTGTCCTACAAGAGATGATGATGATGATTTTTTTTTTCTTATGGGAACTGACATTGTTTTCCTTTTTCATAACAATTTTATAACTAACATCCTAAAATATTTACTATGATAATCAATAAAATGATGGTCCTATTTCAATGTCAAATCCTGTGAGCACTCTATGCTTATTAGCTATTTTGTAGTAGTGTATATAAATTTAACAAGGAAAAATTATATCGCTATTTCTATTCCATTATGCATCCATTTTGTCACTATTGTGATGGGTTTTAACAATGGAATTTATTGATGGGTTTAGCAATGTAATTTAGCAACAGATGAAATTAATCTATTGCAAATAAATTACTGATGCATTATTTATTGATACTTTATTTTCTATCACTATTTCTATCACTGAATGTTTTAACAAGGATTTTTTTGTAATTAGTAATGGATTTTTCCCATGCAAAATTGTATTTTTTCCTTTGCAATGGCTTTAAACTACATAATCATCTATTCCACCATTCCTCGATGAAAATTTCAAATTTGAACTAAAGTGTATCAATTTTTTTATGCTTCAAGGGTAGTTTTGGTTAGGTTCTACAATTGATGAGGGTGAGTATAATTTCAAAAAAATTCAGAGAACGTGAAAGTATGTTTTTGTAGCATTTAATTCTTATACAAATGGATAAAAGAACTTAATGAAAAAAAAAGTAGTCATTCATGGAATGTGTAATCTAATTTGGAGTGTTGATTGTCCTATCAAATAGACACTAAAAAAACAATAATTTGGGAATAAAATAAGTCACTTACCTCAAGATTATTTTAATTTTCAATCTTGAGGGACCAAACATAATGGCCTTCTATCCTAATCCTCCCGAGCAATATCACTAAGTTTCCTCTAAAGTTAGTGGATAAGGACTTTTCCACCTTTCAAAGACGCGTTTACACCTACCTATGCATATATTTAACTGCAATAGAATGAAAGTTCTTTTTTCCTTCTATCTTTCTTAAATGTGAAACTGTAACTTGGAACAAATTGGTAGCGGAGATATGCCGTTCTTCGATTGAAGATATTTTGGCCCTTCGTTAGATGAGCATATGAAAATACTGAAATTATTGTGCTTCAGGAGAAAATTCGTACCAGTGTGTATATTTTCTTCCAAGTTTCGAGAAAAAAATTTATACATTTTTCAATTTTTTTGATTAAAAGTGATAGTCTTGTAAAGTTTAAATTTGATACTTCTTTTTTTTTTTGGTATAAAATTCTGATACGTTGTTAATGCAAACAACATTTTTATATCACAAAATAAATATCAATTATATGCATTCAACGATCAGATTGATTAACCACAATTATAGAACGGGTAGCGTCACTACAATAAACATTTTTAATTAGACCATTGAAAACAAGCCATGGATAGTTAATATTATATTGGTTTTTTGATATTTAAACATTGATTTTTCTCTGGTAATCAAACGATCATAACTTTCAAACCAAAAGTTAGATTTTCCTAACTATCACCCTTTTAGAAAGCTTGAGATTGAACAGATGGAATATGATAATCTCTCCTTCAAGAACATTTTTAGATGATTGCAATTATATCTTTTAATTTTGTTTAATTTATTAATTGTAACATAATCTTTAACAACCAGGGGTTGAAATCATTAATATACTAGTAAGTCAACTTACCAATTTAGTTGCAAAATATTCTTCTACTACAAACATTATACAAACTATTTCTTGGTTTTGTATCACCCCAGACATGGAAGCTAGGTGGGCAGTTCGCCAAAAAAATTGTCTGTACATGAAATTTCGTATTCTACATAACAGACAGATATATTTAAGTACGTTTTTCTTGTACATGTTGGGACTTACGTAATTGCGATTTCCTTGTTTACGTACGTCACATTCTCTTTCTGAATATGATTTGTTGCTCAAGTATGTGTGTGGTGGTTCAAGGTCTTTGGCTTTTCCTTTGCATGTCTTGCTTCTATTTTAATTGTCACCTCTTCACAACGTGTACAAAACCTGCAACTAGCCAATTAAATATAGGCAATTAGACATATAGGGTTTTTCTAGCCTCGTTGAAATTAAGTTGAACCAGATACATGCACAAACTATTATTGTCTCTTTTCCAATGTAAGAATTTTCTTCATACCAATTATCCTGTAAAGTAGTGATAGCATGAATTGCTTTATTTTTGTGGCATTATAAACTCACTCTCGAAGATGTTAGCATGGTACGATTCACAACACGTATCTTATGATTCGATATTACTCAGAACATTTTTCACAGCTTTTAACATTTCTAGACACGAATCGAGCAATTCAAGTTTTGTATCCTGTAATTTATTCACTATACATAACATTGCAAAAGTTGCAATACAGAAACTGCACCCATAGAATATGAAAAGGAAGGTAAAATGACCGGTCGGTCCTTCCATTTGTTTTAAATAAAAGGTCTCAAGTTGCAATGGGTTTTCATAATAAAAACATAATCTTAAGTTTGAGCTTTTAAATTGAATAATTTAGCTAAAACTTTATATGACTAAATGATTTAGCTGAATATCGGATTTGTTTTAATTAAATGAGGGAGGGTATATATAGTAGCTATTTTAAGTTTTTTAATTTTTTTTGGCTTATCATTGGTGTATATAAGGCTTGTAAAACTCTAGAAAAGATCATGAAAAATCTATATAATATACTTTATTTTCCACACATTTTGATTATTGTGATTATTTTATAGTTCATTTTTGTTATAAGTGTACATATATTCTATATCATAAAGTAAACCATTAAATTAATCCCAAAGAGATATATTCTACATTAGAAATTCCTTGAAAGTTTATTTTACATTATATAAGTATACAAGCCTTTAATTTTTTACATCAAATTCCTCCTTAAACGATAAATGTTACATCAAATTTTCCTCAAAATTTTTATTATTTTTTGCAATACAATCTTTTCCGCGGGAGGAATCTGATATATATATTAAGAACAAATTTGATAGTTTCTCTATATTATATTTATAAAATTCTGAAACACATTAAGACTATATCTCACGATACTTTGTGTTTTATGATTCTTTTAAAAAAATTTTGTCAAAGTGATTCCTGATATATAATTTAATTCAAGAAGTCTACTCTCTCGATATTTTCTTGTAACAAAAATTTCAAATCACTTATCATACATGTATAATATCATTCAAACCCAAAACACTCAAGAAAAAAGCTCCAAGGTAATGTGCACCGCTCACTAAAGATGTCGGCATAAATTTACTCTATCTATTTATTAATAACAGAGAACGATTTTAAATATTTAAAGAGTGAAACGCACTTGATCCGTACTATTCTATTTGTAATCTGGCCACCTATGATATAAAGTGTTAATAAGATCCCACATGTGATTTCCATAGCTGACACTTTGACCACATGTGTATGTTTTTCATCCAAATGTAACAGATTCAGCACACATATCTCACATACTCTTCTTCTTTATCTATTAAACTAAAACTGAGCTTCGAATTTTTTTTTTATGTCAACTATCGTTTCATTTTTCCCAATCTAAAACTCCTTAGCCTAATCTCGTATGAGTAAATTGGTAACGGATGAAATTAAAAACAAATTATGATGAAGTCAGGTCAAAGATAATAAGGGAGCATGAAAATCAGATAATAATTTTAGTTAGATTTTGATTGAAGCAAGTCATAGATGTGCAAGGTGTCAACAATTCAAATCATAGCTAATGGATCACTGGAATCAACCGGCAAAACAAACAATTTTGTCGCTATTATAAGTAGAAGCACATAAGCAAAAATAAGGGCTCATTTTTTGCCACTTTAACTATACCCCAGGCATATTATTACACACTCTGCAAGTTACCAACAACACTATGTTGTTCTCCCAACTTTTCTGCAATCAAATACGTTTGCTTCCTATTCCTATTAGTGAGTGTGAGTGTTTTGAGTTTCCTATTGCACCAATTTGTTAGTGAGGGTGAGTGTTCTGAGTTTTCAATTGCACCAATCTGTGCTTGCCGATGTACTTAAAAAATTGGTGGGTGCAGAAATAGTGAAGTTGCTTTCAATTGTCATTTTATTGCATTATTTTATGCAATACTATCTGTATTTTTTTTAATTTATTTATTGCTTCTATTGTTTTCGTTAATAGGTCTGGAACATCAACTAGTAAATTATTTGCAGTTCATTCTTGCAAAAATATTAAATCAATTGATACAATTTTTTTAACCATAAACAAAGCAGCAATCAATCATGACGAGTGCTGGAAAATGGTATGATAGCATTGGTAGGTGACAGTGGGGGCAATCAATTGTTGGAGTGGTGGTTTACAACAATGGGCAATGGAGGAATGATGTGGAAAGACTTGGAAATATGGGCAAATTTGTCATTTTATATTATTAAAAAATTTTCATGATGTAGGAATGCAGGATATTCTCCTATTTCATAAAAATATTTTTAAGGAATATTAGTCTAATAATATTTTAAAATTTTTGAATTTTCTGGAAATATTTCAGTTAATTTGAAACCTAATATAAATATCTATCCTTCTTTTAAATATTTTTAGAAATATTAAAAAAAAATCTGAGAGAGGAAAGGTGACCTTAAATTTGAGGCATGTTTGGTGTTCGTTTGGTCCGACCATTATGAAAAGACTAAAGTTAAACACTTATTTTTCGAAGTTGTACCGAAGAAGATGAAATTCTACAGAATTGGTCTTAACAAGAATATACCTCCGTTTCTATTTGATAGGTCTTAGGAAGAGTCTTAGTCTGTCACTATCTTTGTTAAAGTGGTATTCTCCATGCTCAGTCCAATGGCGGTAATCATGAATTCATATCTTATATACCCCGGAGGACTTAAGAACAAGCACTGCAACTCTGGATTACTTGCCCCAATTGTTTGGGGCATAACGAAGAAAAAAAATATAGATGAGGAAATTTGGAAGAAGAAAATTGTTACGTAAGGCGTTTTTAGGAAACTATTTTAGGAATTTTCTCACTTAGTTGTAGATGGTTTCATGAAAAATTTATCCCCAAGATACATGCCTAACCAAGAATAGAAGATTACAATTCTTTTGTTCATATAATCAAAATCAACCCAATAGGTTTTTAAGAATAAGATGCATGTAAGTTGTTATAAAAGATAAAGTAATAAGTTCGAGTTGCAATTACCTTGTGAAAAAATATGTATATAGATACAAATGTTGATTTTGAAAGAATACAAACGTCCCAAGGCTCAAACTTTTGTCTCAAAAAATTATGACTTTGCATTTCAAAAAAAGAAATTTACCAACACTTTTTTTAAAAATATTTTGTTATTATTATTAGATAATTAAAAAAACATAGCACACTTAAGTTATATTCAATGATTAGTGCCCCCTCATGATGCACGAACATCATTAATTAGGAGAAAATAATGATGTAATATAGCACTTAGAAAATGAAATTGTAACCATGCATGCTTAAATTACAAAGACTCTTCCTAGGTTAAGAAGCTTTGGTTTTTACCAACATGCCTTGAGAAGTAACAATGCCCAGAAAATTTCAATGATTGGTTTTTTATGAAGCTCAATATGTTTCCAATGAAAGCTACTCTTTTGTTAGTGTTATGTCACAACTCTTCCTCAACTACGACAAGAGTGGAATCCAATTTATTGGTTTCCACCAACATACTTTAATTATAGATAATGTGAAGAATAATGTGGAATGATAGTCAACATCGATATATATAATGCAAAATATTGGCAGTCACATAAATGTTTTCTTATAAAAGAAAGGGAGTTAAAATTGTTTATAATTTTTAATAAATTCTTAATAATAAATTAGTCTAATTGATGCTTTTAAACAAAATTTCACCCCAACATTTCCTCTAGAACCACTAAAAAGGGTTTTATTTAAAACATATTTAATTATAAATAAAATATCCAATTACTACCCATGACCAAGCTTGTAGGACTCTTAATGATTCTATTCTCATGTGGTAGTGATGGGGCATCGGTTTATGAATTTGTAAAGTAGAAATAGGGAGGCATAAGTTAAAGGTGTAGTGAGCAAACATTCTAAGAAAAAACTAGCATATATAAATAAATCTTATTGATTGAGTTTCACTTCATTGTCCTTAATTCAAGTATCTTATACTCAAACAAGTCAATATTGTTAATGATCTCCCATTTCACATGTAGATATATCAATTTCATATTCATTAATCATGCAATTCATTCATAGATATTTTATTGATAATCAGGGAAAATCACATAAGAAAAATACTTAAATCTTTTTGTAACTCTCATCTATCCTTATCTCTCACAAACTCTTCCCTATCTTTGGAAGTCATCATTATCACTCACAAGTAAATTTTTGAATTTGTTATGTAAATTGCATTGTTAGAAATTCACCCTATCTCATTTCTTAATACAAATCATAATAAAATTATTCATATCTCAATTAAATTGAGTCACAATGTTATGATTTCACATTTGATAAGGAATCACAACTTCATCAATACCTATATCACATACCTATGTCATTCATGACCATTTATGATTGATCCTGTAACTAAATACAAGATTTTTGTCACACGAATTGATTAAGGAAATGATTCAAAACTTCCAATATATTTCTATGAGGCTTTAATTGATTTAGGAATTAATTCAAATCACATAGTGCAGGTCTAGAAGTCCTAAATTGATTGATAAATTGATTTAGGTTATTCAATGTAGTTCTAGAAGGTCTAAATTGATTCATGAATTATTTCAATGCAAAGAAGTTAACCTCTTGTCTTGCTAAATTACCTTATCAATCGATTCTATTTCCTTAAGTTTCATTCCATATGGGACAAATTAATTTAGGCAACAATTTTTGTACATGAAATTTCATAAGTCAATTCACCTATTGATTCACACATGGATTTCCAACAAAATTTCATTGTTCATACATACAAAAATTGCCAAAAATCCATCCCCTGTACCATACAATGCCATCTCATCATCATTTGTCACAAGAACAACATCATATTTACTAAATTTAGCAAGCAATTCATACCAAATATCATTCTATATCATTTTACTTGATCATTCAACAAAAAGAAAAACCTAACTCAACTAATTCAAATCAAGGAAATTAAAAAAAGATTAGTTAAAATGTCCACTCACAATTTATGAAAGAGACAATAAGCGGAGGTTTCTTTGCTTCTTCCCAAAATTAAGGACGATGATTGGTGTTGATCTTGCTCTTTAATGGAAGAAGAAGAAATGTGTTGAATGGAAGGAATAAAGTGAATGATACCGAATATGGAAATACGAAGGGAGAAGGTCCTAAGAGTAAAAATGGAAAAAGATTCCTAAGCCTACTCTTTATTCAGATACTTACTCTTAATCACATTAGATCTTAAATCATTTTTGCTTACTCTATCACGTTTAATCTTAAATGATTCTCACTTATGATACATCATTTTACATAAAAATATTTTATTCATAAATCTATTATAGTTTATTATCTTAGCATAAAATATTTTTAAAATCTATCAAGTGTAACATGTTACTACATGTATAATTTGAATTAAATTAACTTAATGTGCATAAAAATAGTTGGGTCTAACCTACTTCAAATAATATTTTGTATATGCATGCAGCGATAAATTATGATTATTTTTGTCACTACAAATTAATTTACTGAATCATCTACGGCACAAGGGATGACAATCTAATATATTGGGCCTACTCAACCCAAAATTGACACAAATATGATGTTTAAATGATCCGCTAAGTCTAAATTCAACAAATTAGACCCAACCCGGATAAAACTCAAATTCATTTTTAATCCAAACTATCTTATAAATTATTTTTTAATAACAAAAATATAAATTAATTTTTCTAACATTGCCATCTAAATTCAATAACATTCCAACTCCAATTTATTATTTCATTGTCATTTATATTTACCGCTGAATTTTAATTTTCTATTACCATTTACTTTTCATAGCTATCAAAATTTTGACTTGAAAATGTTGCACTCTGATTTCTTCATATTCTGATTTGGTGCAACATTGTCATTTACATTTCCTCATATTTTAGTTTCCTCCGCCAAAACAAAATATTGTATTCTATTTTCTCTTGTTAGAGAATATTAAAAACCATGATTTTTTTATTTTTCTCTAGAGAAAATTGAGTAAAGATAAAAGGTAAACAGTTTATTTTGGTTGGATCACATTTAAAAGTATGTCAAAAGTATAAAAAAAGTTACTAAAAATACAAAATATCCATGTTACTTTCATTAGCATTATAATAAAAAAGGAAAATTGAATTCAATGAACTTTCTTGCACAACAAATAGCAACATAATCAAGTGTCGAAGCAACCACACATAATGAACTTAAATAAGACCCACAAAAGTAGCTTGTATGCATAATGGGTCAAAAGAGACAATTTTAAATAGGAAAATGGACAACTCTATTCACTTGATATGTATTTCATTTTATAATTTTGAGTACATAGAAGATGATCATAAGCTAGCTAATTTGAGCCCCGAGCTGAGTGTCAAGCCATTCCTTTAGGGCTGCCAACACTCCCCACCCTCCAAGAGCATTTATCATCAAATGTTTTCTAATAAGAGTAGATATACTTTTTTGTGAGTTGGTACAAGAGTAGCTCTGGTTAAGATATAGGCATTATCTTATACTATGGTGAAAATAAAAAATGTAAGGATTGCTAGAACAAATTTTCACTCCCACTAGGCTCATGAAACATGTCAAAATTATTTGTATACTCCAAAAAATGGCAAAAAAGTCTGAAACAAAATTAGTAATCTAGTTAGATTGCTCCCAAATATTGGTCAAAAACCCTTCCAAAACATGCTTATTTTTTTCATCAACTTATGTCAAAAATCAGGAATGTTTTTCTCTTGAACCTATCACATTTACGAACTTGTGACACTGATAGCTGAGGCTAAAGTCCCTTGACACTTGATGTGCAAAATGATTATTTAACTTTTGCATATGAATGATTTGGAAGGGTATACATAATTAATGTGTTATTCCCCCTACATTAATTATGTCATAGTAGAAGTTAATAGGTTTTTTGGACATCCAAAGAAAGAATGAAATTTTTGAGAATTTTACTAGAAATAAGGTTCAGGTTCCTTGGCACTTGTTGTGCAAAATAATCATCTAACGTTTGTATATGAATGATTTGGAAGAGTTGTCATAATTTGAGTTATTCCCACAACATTATGTTAAAGTAGAAGTTCATAGATTTTTGGACCAAATTTTGGGCATGCAAAGAAAGAATGAAATTTTTTTTTTGGTAAATGAAATAGTGATTAAATTATTGGATACACACATGTAAAGACTAAAGATCAATCCCTATATATAGTAAAAGGTACAAAACCTTCAAAGGATATTGGTTGCTATTTGAATCAAAGGCTTTCAGCAGAAAGAATGGAAATTTTGAGAATTTTACTAGAAAACAATGCATAGAGGAATCATAAGGAACTAAATTTTAACAAACTAGTGTTACTTAAATACATTATAGGATTTTATCGGAATCATGAGAGCATGATTACAAATACCGATATTGATTGGGATGTGCTTTTGTTGCGATTAATAAAATTGTAAGCAAATAGAAGAAAATATGCTCATTATGGTGCTAAATTTACAAAAATTGTAGTTACGCTGTCTCCACCACAAAAATATTTCATCCAATATCACTGTGGATCACAATTTAAAACTTCACATGTGAGTGTTGTTTTTTGAATGTAAATAAAGAAAAATCAAACTGTTGATGCTGAATGACATGTCAAACATGTGCAACTGAAAGCAGCCACATCATTTAAAATTTCATGTCACATTACCTTTTTTTAACAAAAAAATTAAATATAATTTTCTTCTTCCTCATTGTCACTATACATTTCTCTTCTTTCATATTCTCATATGTTGAAATTCTTCATCCCCTTACAACAACCCCTAACTTCGCCAGCCAGTCCACATGAAGATTTAATAAGTATCTGATGATGTCTTCCTCACTCACGTCTCTTTCTGATTTCTAAATTCCCAAATTCGATCCTGCAAAACTCTCTATGACTCTAGCATTCTCTCTAATCTCTTTTGAATAGAAGTTTAGTAATCTTATAATTGCACATATTGACCTATCAATTTCTATTATGGTTTTCCATTAAGAAGTACAAGTTTTTACTGGCCAGAATTTATATGTCCATTTAATTGGATTTAAGCATTTGACTCTGTTTTCTACCTTTCAATTTCTACAATAAATGTGTAGTGGAAGATGCCGGAATGACCTGCATATTCACGGCGTTTGTGTTTTAATCACTCTGCTTGAGGACCCGTAACATGACAAGAACCGATATTTATTGATCTCTTATAAATTCTAGCCGTAAAAATTTGATAATGAGATATGATTTTGCTTTACACAATTTACAAATCCTGTGGAATCGAAGTTTATTACCATATGAATGTCATCAATGCAGGATCGATCATTTGTCTATGAGAAATGAATTCAAGTTATCACCGAAGTATATTTTTTTGAAATAATTCAATAATTTTCTCACAAAAAAAATGAAAGAATGAAACTGTTTGTCTTATAATATGGTGATAATTGTGTGATACATTTTAATTTCGTATTTTTTAGGGAAAACTCATTTGCCTATTATATTCAGTCATCAATAGTTTGTGAGAAATGAATTCAAGTTATCACCGAAGTATATTTTTTTGAAATAATTCAATAATTTTCTCACAAAAAAAATGAAAGAATGAAACTGTTTGTCTTATAATATGGTGATAATTGTGTGATACATTTTAATTTCGTATTTTTTAGGGACAACTCATTTGCCTATTATATTCAGTCATCAATAGTTTGTGAGAAAAATCATGGGCAACAAATATCAAACCAAACAACTGTCGCGTAGAAAGCCGTGAGAGCATAGACTGCTCCATTCGTGGTACATAAAATTTGTATAGTAAGGTTCCATTTATTTTATCAGATGATAAATTTCTTTAAGAATTCTATTTTATTAGTAAAATGTGGAAGAATAACATATTATTTGTATATTATGACTAAAAAATTAAGATATTAATTATTATGATAATAGCAAGAGAAAAACAACTTTTTCTTTGAAAAAAACAGTGTTATTTTCCATGACACCATTTACATTTTATATTGAATATATATAACATATTCAATTGTCTTTATATTTTGTATTTATAATCCTCCAGGAAATATTTCTGTTAAGACACATAAAAAAGAGATTTATTGAAAAACTTAGAAAAGGGAGGTTGAAGAGCCTCCTTCCATCTCAAACTACTTGAGCCATGGCTGGCAGACTATTTTTGAGGGTACATATATATCAGATCATATATAATATGATTTAGATTGACTGTTACGGTGTTACCAGAAGCACCGCCTTCTTCACTCAATAGTCGCTACCGATGCCTGCAAAAGCACCCGTGTTAAGTTTTGCACCATTTGCACTGATTTGTTCTCCCGAATAGGCATTGAATGACTTGCCAGTACCCGTGCACTTGTAGCTTTGAAAAAGCTTTGGATTCTTATCAATTGCCTTCAGCAGAGCGTCGTTGACATCAGTCTTATTACCAGCACCACAACCGCTATTAATTGTTGCACCATTCGCATCTATCAGTGAGCCAGGACCTATGGCGTTAAATGAACCTCGGGTGCCATTAATTTCGCCCTCACACTCCTTACCACGCAATTTACCTTTCAGATTAATCTTCGGATTCGTATTCCCATGCATCATATTATTGAATGACCATTCTTCAGAAAATTTGGTTTCCGGAGAAATTCCTGTGCCAGCAATTGATAAGAAGAGAAAAACTGAGGTTAAAGTCCTGTACTTGACAGCTCGAGTTCATATTTTACAAAATATGGTGGGCCCAACAAGAACCCCCATAAGCATATAATATACGTGGATTAACTTCCCTAAACAAAGAAAATTTAAAGATTTCAAGACCCAAGTTTCATCACTTACCAACGTTAAATGACTGTAGAGTGCCAATAACCTTAGAATCTGTAGAGTGAAAACAAATTTGATAAACCCGTCAGCATTCCTGTTGACATGGCATTCCTTGATTTTCATATGGCTTTCATTGCCCTTCTTTTTTTTTTTTTTTTTCTCCTTTTCTTTTTCTTTATTCTTCTCCAAAAAAAACATGTTATGTTTATGACTTATGGGCATTATTTATTTAAGAAAGTTAAACTTAAGTGAAATGTTGGACGGGGGCTTCTCACTATTGCTAACAAGGGCCGTGGAGCAGAGTGAATTGTTTTTTGTTTTTTTTTTTTGAGCGAGTATGAAAAGACAACATCAGTAACATTGTTAGTGCTTATTACCTTCATATACAGCACCGCGTTGTCTTTTAGCTGCATGTACACCATCGCCTCTTTTATTATCTTTATCTACAGCACCTCTGTGATCAGTGCTTTTGCCAGAAAAAGCGCCGCTGTTAAGTTTTTCTGGTATGTAGACAGAACGTTTGCTGCCCTTTTCAGCACAGTATGACCGGACGGTACCCTTGCACCCTTCATTTCTGGCCTTGTTAATGTGTTTCACTACCTTGCCAACATCTTTATTGCCATAGCAAAAGCCACTATTAATAATCATACCATCAGCATTTACTTTTGCTTCAGAATTTCCTGCAAAAGTGAAAACAATTGATAACCCATTACCATTGACTTAATCAACGTGGTTGATCTGTCTGCCTTCGTATATTATTATTGTTTACCAGTGAAAGAACTTGCCATTGCTGGGAAAACTGAAGCTAAACTCTTGTGTTTCCAAGGTTGCGGTGCTCAAGAATATGGGATTCTAATTGAGAGGCCATGGCAGCTGTTGCCTCCCTTTTTATAGACATATTAAGAGGATATAACCTGAGTGTGAATGTGGTCACCAGAATCTTGCGAGGCGAAATATTTACAATCGCAGTTCTATAATTTTCCATACTATTTTCAGTTGTATTTTGATAAGTGGGTAATTATTTATGATGTTTAAATATCCTATTTTTCAAAATACAAGTAGAAGTATAACTAAAAAAAATCTCAATACCATAATAGAACCGAAAATATTTCCTTTGCGAAGAGTCCTGGTCTCAATTTAGATTTTTTTTAAATTACTGTTAATAATTATTAAATAAATAATAAAAGGTAATAAGTGGAATAAATAAAGAAATATTTCATTTAATTATAAAATTATTATTAGGAATAAAAAAACTAATCAAGAAAATACTTTAAAATTTTATTTTTGTTTTAAAGTTTCACAATTAAAATTATATTTTTTAATAAATTTTAAAAATAACTGTCAAGCAAATCTTTCATTTTTAATAATACATGAAATTTAAATTTAATTCACTGTTAGTGTAAATTATCTTTGCACTATTACCTATCCATGGTTTGTTATATCATTAAAAAATTGTTGCTCTTCTATTATGTCAAAATTTCTTAATTAATTTTACTTTTTAAAAACATATTTTCCTTTCATTTACTAATAGTGAAAATTTTTTAAAACCTCTGTGAATTAAATTCAAAGTCTAATATATAAATATAGTTTCTTTTGAAAACAATAAACAAACCCATCATTTGTTTTTAAAGCCATGTTCTCGTATCCTCCAAAGCATTAGGTAAGGCACTAGGTAATCATGAATTCTTATTTTACGTGTTCATATTTAACCTACTATGGTGGCCTCATCAATGACAATTACAACTTTGGATCTCTAATTGTCCAACTATTAGGTAATCTTGATTTCATATTTTATGTACTGCAAAGGATTTTACTATGTTTTCTAAACAGTAAAAGTAAGAGAAATGAACATTATGATTTAGCCGTCAACCAAAAAGGAAGGAATTAAGATTTTATTTGTTTTTCAGAAGATAATTTTCATAGAAAAATCATATTTCCTTATATATAAATGAAGGAGTATCATGTGTCTTTACATATCTTTTGATTAAAAAATTATTCCTAAATTTATGGTAATCAAGGGGAACAACTTCTTCCTTAAAAAAGAGGAAATTATCTTCCATCATACTTATTACATTTAATATTAAACATATAAATCAATTTTTTTATCTTAATAATTTATAACTAAATTCATATGGAAGATGTTTTCACCAAAACAAATGGAGCTTGAGTTGGAACTTTATCCATCCAACTACTTGCATAGCAACAATATGAAAAGAAAAGATTAATGCTTTCCTTAATGTAATTTTGGTTGCATTTATTTTGTGATAAATTTTTGCATTAAAAATATTAAAATGCATTAAGGCATTATTATATATAAAAATATATAAATATATAATATGTAAAAAATGCAATTTTTGGACTCCCTTCTCCGAGCTATTTTTTATGCATTTTTCATATTTTAATTAAAAATATTTTAATTATTTTTTCTTAATTAATTTGGGTAGCCAAATAATTTTATATTCAACTAAATATTTCATTATAATATTATTGCATATTAGATTTCCACATATATATATTTTTTGTGGAATATTTGGACACTATTTTGTCCATTAATTATTTTTCTATGCGTATGTATAGGAAAATCATTTTAGAAAATTATTTGGACTTATATTATACCATAAAATTTTGTGTAACTATGAGTCCACCTATTGTGGGCCCAATTTCATAAAGTTTTGTTCATTTCTTATAAAATGGTATTTGGACTAAGGAGAGTAATGTATTAATAATATTTTAATACTATAAGTATATCAATAAATATTGTGTTTCTAGAATTTTCATCACCTTATTGGTGTTAAAATTTTAGAAATATGATATTTAGTCCTTATATTATATTATATTATAAGGCCTTTAACGCCTTATCGGTATTGGGCTTTATAATATAATACTAAGTTTGATTGCATAGTTTACTAAGGAAATTTTCTAGCATGATTAAGGTTGAACATGCATTATTGTTTTAAAATTTATTTTCTTAACTCCCTTATCTATGCAATTAAATGCAATCAAGATACTTAATGGGATTAATCATGAGGATTAGGCTGAATCACTAAAACTATATCTAGCAACCTCTAACCATGATTGGGGAATTAGGAAAATAAAACCTTAAATTAATGCTGAGTCTACAATAGATCAAAGGAATCATCATAAGAAAGTGGACAATTTTAAATGCAAAAAATGGGTTAAAAAGAAAAGAAAGACACCCAACTAGCTTTAGTATTTTTTGAGTCAAATATAGTTGATGAACCATCAAACTCTTGGTAGTTAGATACTAGTGTGACCATTCATGTAACTAATTGTCTTTAAGCACTGATAAATCTGAGGAAACCAAATAAAGGATATCTGATTATGAGACATGAAAATGGAGATAGAGTTAAGGTAGAACACATAGGATCAATGAAGTTAAAATTGAAGACTGGACATGAGCTTTTATTGAATAATATAGTCTATGTACCTTCCATTAGAAGGAATTTGATTTCAGTTGTTGCTTTGGATTCTTCTAAATACTCTTATTATTTTGGAAATAGAAAGGTTGAATTATTTTATAAATATTTTGTTATTATTGTTGGTTCTATGTATGATGGTTTATATAGAATTGATTTAGATCCTAATTTTATAAACTCAATAAACTCTATTGTGGGCAAGTAAAGGTGTCGAATTGATGAAAGATCCTCAATATTATGGCACAAATGATTAGGACATATCTCTAAAGATAGAATTTGAAGACTTGTAAAGGGAGAAGTATTTTGTGATATGGACTTCTTGGATTTTGGAAAATATGTAGATTGTGTTAAAGGAAAACTTACAAATAGAGTTAGAAAGGGTAAAAGAAGCAGAAAGAAGAATGTTCTAAAACTTATCCACACTAACATTAGTGGACTTTTAACACTTAATGCTATGTGAGGCTATAAATACTTCATCACATTCATCAATAATTATTTCAAATTTGGTTAGGTGGAGTTGCTTAGTGATAAGTCAGAATCAATAAAGGCCTTTAAGTTATTCAAGGTGACAATTGAACTGAAACTAGGGAAATAGATAAAGTGCATTAATTTTGATAGAGGTGGTGAGTATTATGGTAGTTATGATGGAAAAGGAAGAAACCCTAGTCTTTTTGTGGGATACTTACAAGATTGTGGAATTTAAGTATCTTAATTTTAGAAAGGAGGTACACTGAAGCAAAATGGAATTGTAGAAAGGAGGAATAGAACTCTTATAGATATGGTGAGATGCATGCTAGCCCATACTTCATTACCAGAATTCTTATAGGACAATGGATTGAGAATAGTGGCATATATTCTAAATCAAGTTCCAAGTAAGTCAATATCTAAGACCCTATATGAACTATTATATGGTAAGAAGTCTAGTCTACAACATTTTTAAGTTTGGGATAGCAAAGTTGAAGTAAAGTTGTACATTCCATCAATAAGGAAACTTGATTCAAAGACTATTAGTGGATGCTTCATTGGTTACTAATTCATTGGATCTGATCGAGTCATCTTCTTTGAGGATAAGTTGGATAGTGAGAGCCAAATAACATGCATTATGGATTTCTCTAAAGATAGGACAATTATTCCATTGGCACCAACATTAGGAGAGCTATATTCTATTATAGCACCAATTAATCCAATATAGCTAATGGCAAAAGATATTAAGCTAGATGAAATAACCAAAGAAATTCCATTAAGAAGATCTCATAAAGTTCACAATTGGCGATTCCTAATTATTTTTTTGTATATCTACAGGAGCATGAATATGATATTAATAATGATACTAATCCTATAACCTTTTCTCAAGTTATGTCTAGTTCAAACTATTCTAATTAGATGAATGCTATAAAGAATGAGTTAATTTCAATGCATAAGAATCAAGTTTGGGATCTAGTGGAGGTTTTTATAAGTTGTATTCCGGTCAAATGCAAATGGGTTCTCAAGATCAAAAAAGGGTGCTAGAGGTGAAGTTAAAAGGTAAAAGGTTATACTAGTAGCAAAAAGTTACACCCAAAGGGAAAGTATAGACTATAAATAAACCTTTTCACTAGTTTTAACTAAAGACTCATTCCATGTTATCATGGCTTTGGTGGCTCACTTTGATTTAGAGCTATATCAAATGGCTATAAAGATAGCCTTCTTGAATAGTGATCTAACAGAGATTATCTATACAAACCAGCTAGATGGTTTCTAAGAGAAAGGAAAGGACCACCTTGTGTATTAACTTAAAAAGTCCATTTATGGCTTAAAATAATCTTCTAGAGAATGGTACCTTAAGTTTGATAAGGTAGTGACTTCTCTTGCATTCAAGGAGAATGCAATTGACCAATGTATTAATATATTGATAAGTGCAAGCAGTTTTGTTATTCTAGTGCTATACAAGGATGATATTCTTCTTGGAAGCAATGACATGAAGCTACTGATTGAGACAAAATAAATATTATACAAATATTTTGATATGAAGGATCTTGGAAATGCTTTTTATGTTTTAGGGATAGAGATTTATTCTGATAGATCCTAAGGTTTGCTTAGTTCATCTCAGTAAACTTACATTTAGAAAATACTGAAGAGGTTCAACATGTCAACCTACTCTTATGTTTCTATACCTATTTCAAAAGGGGAAATTTTTTCTAATCTTGCTCAACTTTGTACACGTCCTAATATAACTTATATTATTGATGTAATAGGGAGATACTTAAGCAATCTTGGTCAGGAGACATTGGACTACTTTAAAGAGAGTCATGAGGTACCTTCAAGTTACAAAAGATTACATGTTTACCTATAAGAGATTGAGATATCTCACAGTTATAGGCTACTTAGATTTAAATTTTTCTAGTTGTCTAGATGATCAAAATCTACATATGGATACATCTTTAGGATGATAGGAGTAGTTGTGTCATGAAAAAGTGTTAAGTAGTGCTTAATAACAACCTCTATTATGCAAGTAGAATATGTCGCGTGTTTTGAAGCCACTTGTACTATTATATGGTTAAGGAATTTTACGGTTGATTTTAAGATTATTGAGAACATCTTAAGACTCTTGACTATTTATTGTGACAATATTGCTACTACAAACTTTTCTTATAATAATAAAAGTTTTACTTGTATAAAGTATTTTGATACAAAGTACCAATTTCTACGAAAGAAGGTATGCAAGCATATTACATGTCTCGAACATATTTTCACATATCATATGCTCGCAAATCTACTAACCAAAAGCTTAGCAATTAGAATATATCATGATCATTTAATAATATAGGATTATTAGGTTAATGGGATTTTTATGATGTAAATTGTTTTCTCACAATATGTATAAATGAAATATTCATGTTTTGTCATATATAGTATATAATTTTTGTTATGGCATATTGAAAGAGACATTCAAACCTTGTCTTATATATTATGTTGAGAATTATAATTCTCATTTAGCATCTTAGGTAGATACTTCAACCCATTGTATAAAGATTTACAAATATTGCCATAATTTTGCTATGTAAATCTTATTAAGCACAATCTTGTTATGTATATCCCTATTGGATATTATATGATCAACAAGATGTAAATGTGTAGTATATATATTTTATTAATATCCCTATCAAATACTATGTTTATATTACTAGACATTTATGACCTCAATTTTGACCAATGGGTATAAAGATGTCATAGTTATCTTTTACATTTTATTTAAAGTAGCCACTATTATTGAATTATATGATCTAAGTAGGAGATTGTTAGATTTTTTATTATGAACCTATTAATTCAATAATAAAAATAAGATGTAAAAAAGTTTAGCCTAATATTAAAGTGACTAAATAATTTGAGTGTAATGGTAATCTAACCTAATTAATGTGGTAAGGGGTGGTTCTTGGCAATGGGTCGACCTATTAATGTTATTAACATAAATAAGGGTCACTACTCCTAAACCTTATGATTAATTCTATATAGTACCCATTAGTGTAAGAGAGTCTTCCTAATTAAGTTCTCATCTAGGGTTCATAGGAGTAGTTAATCTTTATTGGAGTTTGAAATTAAGATCGATCATGAATAGTTTGTGACTTGTAGCAAATGCTAATTTCATATTCACCCCACAATGGTTTCATCAAGTAACAATAACAAAATATTTTCCATCTTTAATATTATTCTTTTCGCATGATTCAATTTGGGATTATTATTTCATGAAACTTCTGATTTCAGCAGAAACTAGATACATGTTGGTTACATATGATATGGTAGAAGAATTTTGATGCATAAACATTAAGAGAGCACTTTCACAGGATGCTTTGTGATATAGTATTATTCTTTATATTTGTTGCTATCACTAATTGCTATTAATGAATGGATAACAATTTGATTATCAAAATATAACTTATAGAGTAAATGTCAATGTCAAATATAGGTAAGGAAAAGTTTATCTTTGGATTAAGAATGCTTCAAATAGAGCAATTAAAGTAACACTAATTTTTTCCAAAAAGAGTGGGAGCACAACCTGTGATTATGCATCTAGTTTATAAATCATAATTTTTATTTGTCAATATTATAATTCTAATATATTATCTATTGGGAGAGAAAGAATGTTATGAATAAAATGTTATAAGACTTTTCTATAAATAGAATTAATTTCTTTTAATATTAGATGGAAATTAAGTGACCTTAAAATCATCTATTGGTTTTGTTAGGATATCTAATGCAAAATTAATGAATGAAGGTTATATGCACTAATAAATAACACAAGATGGAAAGTAGCATATTTTGATACTATAGAGGGTAAATTATACATCAAGAAAAATACAGGAAGGTTATGTATAATTTACCCTTATTTTTATTATATTATCCACATTTAACACTAATCAATAAAGATAGTTTTTATTATTTTAATATTTTATACTTATATTTTTATGAATAATATTTTCACCCAAATAAATACAATCTCACTATAGCCACATCTTGATTAACATCAATACTACATAAACAATGTTGTCCCATGTAGTGTCTTCCCTTTTGATGTGCACATTGATCCTTTATTTTGATAAAACAATCCTATAAAGTTAGCTTGAGATTTTTACAGTTCATTTGATTTTATTCTTTTCCTCTTCAATTTTCAAAAAATTGGAAGGTAGAAAATCAAATCTTAATTACTATTTTAAAATCAAATCCCTACCCTTACATATTATGAATTCAATTGAGTTGTTATCTTTGAAATAAACTTATGTAATGTAAAGAAATATCTAAAATTTAATAAAATATTTTTCTCACATATTGAAATTGTAAAACACAAAAATAGTTTTGTATAACTTTATATTTATCACTTGAAAATAATAAACTATTCCCTGTGTAAAAAATTTTGGAATACTATCCTATCTAATTTTTCTTCTAATTCAGCCCACACATTAAAAACTTTCTCCTTTCATCAACCATTTATGCAAGGGAAGAAATGCCATTGCTAAGACCTATAAACTAACTATGTTCATTTCACTTTTATTTATTTTCTCTATATTCATGTTTTAGAAAATTCTTAAAAATTGGTATATTAGTTTTCTTTTGTAAATAAATAGATATACGATTTTAACTAAACTTCAATGTGTACAAATATAAAGATATAATATATAAATTGTGTAATAACATAATCATGAAATAAAATCTTATATAATTATAATTACTAAAAGAACTAGTAGTTATAAAATGTAATATGTTATATTGTTCACAGCACAAGGTGCTCCATTTTAAGAAAGACAAAGATAAAATTCAAATTGCTATTAAGTAGAAGAGAGGGAAGTAGTCAATGGTTATGCCCCATTTGCGTTAAGATTAGATTAAGCATCTATTGGTCAAGAGTTTTCTAAGGCTGCATGAAAATTTGAAATGCATGTCTACCACTGAATATTTGTATAATTAAAATTAAGGTTAAAATGGTGTTTATGAAATTGAAGTTAAACCTATATGCTTATAATATTTCAAAGAGTAATGCTATGCTTAAAAAAAGGGATCCAAAATTAGGTTTTAAATGGAAATCAAGGGTTACTATCAAACAGAGGATGATTGGGCAAATTTGCAAAGCCCAATGTAATGGATATAAAGAATTTGAAATCTAATTTTGGACTACATTTTCAGTGAACATAGTATTTTCATATCTCCAATATGAAATTTCTCCTTATTTACCTAACCTACATTTATAGCAAGTCAAGAAGATAAGAATAAATTAGCTATTTTTACATTTCATCACTTTAAACTTAATAAAGCACATGGGAAGAAAGCAAAGTGATTCTAATTTTGACATTCTATAATGAAAAGCAAGATGTTTTAATAATTTCGGTGCAAAGATTGAGAAACCTTGGGAAATCAAGAAAATTACTATCTCAAATTATAACTAAACAACTTTAATACTTTTAAGTGGTGTTTGGATTACATAATAATACCTTCATAGAAATCTTTGTAAATACTTTTTAGAATGTGATTTTTAGAAATGTAATTCTTGAATGTAATATTACCATACTTAGTTCAATTAGAAATATTCTTAAGAACGATATAATATTGTGCTTTAAAAATATTGTATGTTTTTAAGAATATATCTTGTTAAATAATAAAAAATGTCCTCATTGAAAATTTAATTAGCAATTAATAGTGGTAGCCATAATGGTTGATATGGTGGTGGTGAATAATAATGAATTGGGGGCAACGATAGTAACCATTGATTGATGATGGCCAACAATAATTACTAACAATAGGTAGTGATAGCAATAGTGATGGATAATGGTTAGTGATAGGTGATGGTAGGTGATGGTTGTCAATGATAGGTGGTGGTTAGTGGTGGTCAATGGTAGTATGTCATAAGGAAATAATGTGTTAATAGTGGTAGGGCTTTAATAGAAAGGTAAGCAAAATAGTTTATTTATATTTCTAAAAACATTCTCATATCATAGTGTCACAAGTTATCAATTATGATAATTTTGATTAGAGAAGACATTCAATTTTAAATGAAATTTGATGAAAAAATCATACATGATATAAAGGCTATGAAGTTAAAATTTAGAAGCAGCCCTTGTGTACAATTTTTTCAATTTTTCAAATTTTAAGGTTATATTAAATAAATTTGACATGGTTTGAGAATCTTAAGGGATTCAAAAAGAGCGTAGTTGTGATATTCACATTTTTATCTTCGTCAGGGTATTATGGCAAATATATCTCACCTAGAACATAAAGGAAAATACTCATGCCAACTCATAGAAAGTGTGTTTACTTGTGCTTGGAGGTATATGGTTTTAAATTCTCTTTTATAGGAATGGAATATTAGTAGGCTTGACAGAGCACTTAGTATTGAACTTAAGGCTTAAATGCATTAGCTTATAACCATCCTCTACTCACTCAAAGTTATAGAATGAGACATATATTAAGCAAATGGAGTTATCCCCTTCTCTATTAAAAAAAAAAGTCCTTTTTTTGCCCCATTATGCCTAGAGGCTCCTTGTGTGGTGCATTCTTGGGGCTTACTATGTGTGACTGCTTTGGTAATATTTGATTATGGCTTGCAAATTTCTAAATTTTGACTATCTTTTCCAAACCTACCATGAGAAGTTAATAAGACAATTGGCATGTTCTTTAGAAGTAGCACATATGTGCTACATAATTTCAATTGTATATGGCTTGTACAATGCTATATAAAGGATGTGCAAAACTATCATTCTCAAACTCAAAATAAATATTACCAATAACTTGACCAAAGGATATAAGAAGTTAGATTAACTTGAAACAGTTAACGTATAGAAGAATAATGAATCTAAAGGAATGTTGATTGGTACATTAGGCACATGCATTTATGCTAGAAAGCTAGCTTGCAGGAATGAGATGTTGAGTATGTAGTTATTTATAATAATAGCATCAAAGGATGTAAAACCATCATATAGAAGTATAAGTGAATTGATAGCTTATTTAAAGGGAGAAGCCTTGTTCTTGCCAAATGTAATACTATTAGCAAGACATATGTATTTTACACATAATGTAAGCAAAAGTTGATTGTTATCCATGTAGATTTCATATCCAATGACATTCATCTAATTGAAGTTCACACTCTTAACAATACATATCTATTTTATACTTAGTGTAAGTAAGAGTTTTTCCTCTTGTCATTCAAGGCTTGCATTTAAAGGTGTTCCTTCATTTGCCATGACAATGTTCGAGAGCTTCCTTCTAAAGACATTCAACAATTCATATATAAATACATTCAACATCTTGTATTTGAAATATTCATGACTTTGCCTTTAAAGACATTCAATGGTTTGTATTGAAAAATGTCTATGATCTAACCTTTGAAGATGTTCAAGACATCACATTTGAAAACAATTAAGACTTCACATTTGAAGACTTTCATGATCTTTCCTCTGAAGACATTCAACACTTTACATCTAAAGATGTTCATGATATTGCATTTGGTAAGGTTTAACACTTTGCATCTAAAAATGTTCATGGTTTGACCCTTGAAAACATTCAAGACATTACATCTGAAAATGTTTGAGAATTCACATTTGACGATGTTTAGGACTTATATTTTAAAGACATTTATGACCTCATTTTTAGATACATTTAATAATTTGTTAGGAAAGCTACAAATTTTATAGCCTTTATCCAATTTGAACTTTCAACTTTTAGTGACACACAATCCACTTGTCTTCCATACATATTTCACAGATCATTAAATTTGTTGCAAATCTTTCACTTTAGTAAGAGATTGATATTCTTTACTAAGTGTGAATGAGATTGTCATCACTATAGCATCAATTAGAGATTTTCATTATTGAACATCCATCTATATTAGAGACATTAGAAAAGCTTCACAATATGTGAATGTATCAAATCTTAGCAATGAAAGAAAAAATACGTAACTCATCAAACTTGTGAATGGAATAACTTTGAATATGAAATCTTGTTTGTAATTTCATGTTTGATTATCACTGTACAAGGACATTCTTATTTAATTTTTTTGTGACTACACTTTCACTAAGCTACCTAAGTAACTAATAAAGGACCACATCAGATGTAGTTTCATTGTACAAGGACATTCTTGTTTATATTTTGATTCTAATTTAGTCATTCATACTTTATACTCCTACTAGCGAGGAGTATTATTTGAGTTTCTTTTTTGTTATACATAGATTACACTCTTGTAGGTTAAAATTACTACAAAAGGGATTTTTTCTATGTTATATATAGTTTATACTCATATGAGCCAAGAGTATCATGCAATTTATCCTTAAATGATTAGGAGAATGTCAGAATTTGATTTAATTTATCATTGCAATTTTAACTCATTCAAATTTGGAGTAACATGAAGTTTAGCCTTGTATGAATAAAAAGATTTGATTTGATTTATAGTCATAGTTTTAACTTGTGTACTAGAAGTAATATATAGTCTAACCTCATGTGATTATGAAGGTGTATCAATTATGTTGATGTGATTTGATTTATCATCATAATTTCATATCATGCAAACAAGGAGGATCATGTAGTTTAGCCTTAGAGGATTAGGAGGATGTTTAAATTTCATCTCATAGAATAACATGTAGTTTAGCCTCATGCAATTATGAGGAATTCAAAACTTTGATGATTTAATTTGAATTGTTGTAGTAGTTTCAATTTAAGCAAACTAGGAGTAACATGTAGTTTAGCCTCATGCAATTATGAGGATTATAAAAACTAATTTGATTTATCATTGCTATTTCAAATCATGCTTACTAGGAGTGCCACAACAATCAACACTTATACTATGATTAAAATCATGGCATAAGATTAAAATTTCTGTGGCTATACTATTTAACTATGAAAATACTGATTAAATGGTTCTGTGGTGCGAGCGAGCATAGCAAAAAAATTGCCATAGGAAAAAAGGTCCTATGGCATAAATGATTTTTAGGCCATGAGTTCACTTGTGACTAATAGATTCTTCTATCCACGAGTACAAATATGATAAGAAAGGTACCTCTGTGGCTTATAATTCATATTGGCATGAATAAAATCATGGCAAAAATTAAACTAAAATTATCATCAAAATTAATGCAACTAGCAAAAATAATTTTTATACATCCAAATTGAATTAATTATTTACCCAATTCAATTAAGTGTTATCATATCATGTTGTTAGCACATCTGCTAAAATCTCTTAATATTTTTTACCCATATCATGTTACTGTAAATCATTGAAACTCAATCCATATATAATTTTTATAAATTACATTTATAGGGAATCAAACCCAAATCTTAAAGTTAAGAAATGCTAAACCTTACCATTGCACTAACTTGCTTCTTTAATATTATAATACAATATATTTTATATAAATTTCTAATTGACTGATTAGCTTCGAAAATAAAACTATACTCATGTGACATTAGTTATATAATAATAAAATATTACATAAATACATATACTAAAAGTAGAGTAATACTAAAATACTTTGTGATTTCATTTTAAAAATTATTTTTATAGGCTAAATTGCCATTTGTTTCCTTACTAATTTTACTTTTATCAAATTTATCCTTTATAAATATCTTATATTAATTTCATCTCTCATAAACTATTAATCAATTAATTTTTTACTTTTATTAATATTTTTAATTAATTATTATTAATTGAGTTATTACAAGATAGAAGTAAAATTTTTATATTTTTCAAGCAAATATTATTTTATAAAGATTCCTTCAATAAAGGATGAACTACATGAAACAAATATCCATACAAATCATAACTTTGAACTATTATGCATATTTAAATTTTAATTATAAATTAAAATTAAAATTAAAATTATTATAAATTATTTATTTTTAATTTTCTATTTGGAATATATATTTTTATCATTCACAAGAATAAGTTAAATCATTCAACCTATCATAAATTTTTTTTATTAATTTTATTTCTTATATTTTATTTATATTTAATCTTTATTCTTCCATTTATTAAGTCATTAAATAATCAATAAAATTATAAATGAATAGACCAAATTAATTAAATTATTATTTAGAAGAAAAGAAATTAATACAAAATATCTGTGAGTAATGAAATTAATATAACTAAAATTAATAAGGGATAAAAAAATGGATACTATTTTATATATATCACTCTCTCAAATATAATTTACTTAAAAATTTTTAATATTATTATTTTTAATTTTTAATGAAAGTTTTGTTATTATTTTAGTAATAAATGTAAAACTTGTTATCACATATTTCTATAATAAAACTTGTTATAACTTCTGTTACAACTCACACCATTTATATATAATATAATGATTTTAGTATTTTAATAATATATATATAAATATATATATATCTTCTTTGTCAACACATTTTTTAAGAATAATGTAAAGTGACAAAAAATCATTCTTTTTATAATGTTTTATATCTTAAGTGATATATTTTTGTTTAAGTGATATTTTAAAAATTAGGCTAAATAACAAATTGAAAAAATTGTTGTATATGTATGTATTATATATATATATATATATATATATATATATATATATATATATATATATATATATATATATATATTTGTTAATACTCTTAATTTTTAATTTTAGTATGTAAATTTAAATTCATTGAATAATTATATAATACAATCTTTAATATATTATAATATTTATTTTGTTGATATATATTAATTTTATTATGTAAATTAAATTGTTCAAAATTTAAATGTTTATTTATTATTTATAAAAAATTATTATATTCTAATAGATATTAAATTTAATACACATATAAACAAAAATACTTAAGAGCATAATAATCAAGTTCTTTCTTACATATTTTAAGGTTTAGAGTTCAACTTTTATCTCTATTTTTTAAAGAAAAATTATAAAAATACATAACTATACAATTTATAGGTATCTCTATCTTTTTACATATATTTTATGAATTAGCTAATTAAAAATATTATACTATATAGCTTTTAAATTTTGATTGATTATGGGCTAATTAATTGATCAAATAAATTGTTTACCAAATTCCTAAGATAATTATTTGACTTAATTAATTAGTTAAAAACCTCTTACTCAAATGATAAATTAGTTATTTGTCGAACACCCATAACATATAAATATTTATTTTTTCTTTATTGTTTACTATATTTTAGCATGTTACACTTATCATAAATAGTTTTTCTTTATATGTATAGTTACAAAAAATGATATAATTTGCTATAAATAAATTTTTCTTTTTATTCATAGAATTAATTCATGGTATAAGTGGTAATTTGCTATAAATAAAATTTTCTGACTTATATAATAGGATAAGTGATACCTTTATCACAAGAAATGCGCACTTATAACTTAATTTATAGCAGAAGTGATACTTTACCATAAGGAATATGTTCTCATAGGTTGCTTTGTGGCACAAGTGATATTTTGCCATTAGTAAAATTTTTCCATAGCACAAGTAATATTTTGCCATGAGGGATATGCACCTATAGCTTAGTTTTATGACATAAATGATATTTTATTATGAATAATTCTTGCCATGAGGAATATGCACCTATAGCTTAGTTTTGTGGCATAAATGATATTTTATTATGAATATTTTTTTTCAATAGCAAAGGTGATATTTTGCCATGAAGAAAGTGATGTCGTATCTTAGTTTGTGGCACAAGTGATATTTTGCTAAGGATAAAGTTTTCCTTTGGCATAAATATTTTAGTTTTTTATACATTCATCTGAATTTTTTTGTCCTAATGGCAATAGAATAAATTGCCATAATTTTAAAATTTTTATGGCATAATTCATGGTACAATGTTAATTTGTTGTAATGGAGTAACATATAGTTTTTCCTCATGCAATTGGGAGGATTTTAAAACTTGGATTGATTTATTATTGCAGTTTCAATTCATGCAAACTAAGAGTAATATGTAGTTTGACCTCATGCAATTAGGATGATCTTAGAACTTTGTTAATTTTAATTTGTTGAAGTAACATGATGAGCAGAGGCAATCTCTTCACCTTTAAAAGCTTTATTTTTTATCTTCAGATTTTATTTTTTTGGACTTACTTTAAAGAATACTTATAAACTTTTTTTACTTATTTTGTTTGTTCATAGTTGAAGTTGATCCTTTTTCTTCATTTAGAGTGGATTTTAACTTGTGATTTTACTTACCCCTGGTAACATGAGAGGTAGCAATAGTTATTGAAAGTTTAATCCTTTCTTTAAGTATTATTAACTTAAACAAACGAAATTTAATTGTTCTTAAAGGATCATTGGTTAGTGAAGATAGAGCTATCATGGTCATGTTACAAGTTGCATTGTCATTATCAAATTTAATTTTTTTTATTTTTTTTGCTAACTTCATGATCTTATCTTTTAATATAAAGCACTTTTCAAGGGGGTGGCTAATTAGTTGATAATACTTGCGATAGTTTGGATCATTAACTTTGCTTATCTCATCAAACCATTTTCTCTCTAGCAACTTAATCAAGTTAATTTCAAGAAGAGATTTTAGCATCAAAGAAATGTCATAATTAAAAAATGAGTATTCTTTGTTTAACATTTCCTTCAATGTAACCTTCCTTCCTTCCTTCCTTTGCCAAAACCACTGATGACTTTGTCATCTTTTCTATTTGACTTGGTAGTTAGCTTGATTGGTGAAATGGAGATGATGGCTTGTTGTTTGTGCAAAATTCATGTTGTTCTTTTCCCTTGTTTAAGATCAATGACCTTTGATTAGCATTAGTACTAGTGTTAAACTCTATATCATATGCCTTTATTGTCAACTTTTTAAATGGTCGAGACTTAATAGCTTGAAGAATATAGCTTAAGCTCCAATTCATCACTTGTATGCATAACTTGATGTAGAAGATACTAAAAGTTGTTCTTTATGGTTTAGACTCAAATTTCTCTACCACTGAATATAGTTGTTAACCATCTCATCTTTTCATTGTCAAGTCTTTATAAGCTTATGGATGTTAACTATGTGATGAGTGCTATAAAATTGATTAAAGAACTCATGCTTAAGTTTCTCCTAACTATCAATTGATTAAGGTGCCAAGTTTGTATACCAAGCAAAGGTATCTCTATTGAGAGAAAACACAAATTGCTTTGCTATAAGGTCTCCGTCTATTCTAGCATTGTTATAAGTTTCAATAAAATGAGTGATGTACTGCCTAGAATTTCCTTTGCTATCAAATTGTTAAAACTTTAGTGGTTAACAATTTTAAGGCATCTTTTGAAGATCGATCCCTTCATTGTATGGCTTGAAATGAGAAAAAGAAAATTACTTGGCCTTTAATGTTTTCTTTGATGAATTCTTACAACTAGCTAGTAAGAACAACCTCGTATGGATAAGGTTACTATTTCTTAGAGCCACTTTGTTCCTTTATAGCTTCATCTTAATCTTCTTGGCATAACCTATCTTTTGTTGCATCACTTCCATCATCATGGAATTTGGAAGATCCATTAACCTTTTGAAAAATGTTAGAGACCTATTTGTCTCTTAAAACTTCTTTTCCTTGGATGGACTTCATTAGTGCATTAAGTATCTTTGCAATATTTGAAACTTGTTCCTCCATAGAAGTTATACTTGTCACCATGATGGGCTTTGTAGTTAAACTCAAATATTTCAAAAAGTTAAGAAGGCAATCTTTTGATAAGAATCATTTCAATTTGGATGTCAATGATTCTAAAGTGGAATGGATATTATTAGCCTTGTTAGCTCCTCTAACAATTACAATTTTTTTCTAGCTTAGAAGTTTCAGATAAAGTAGGTTGAGCCAAGACATCATTGAGAACTTTACCCCTACTACATGTAAAGGTGAAGTAACATCCAAGATGATGAACCTATAAAACAAGAGCAAGATTTAGTGTTTCAAACTTTTATTTTATTTTGAGTTAGAAGACCTTAAGGATTAGAACTTGCTAAATTAATTGGATGATTTGCTCTAATTACATTGAACAATAGGTTGCTAAAATGTTGCATCCTTGGTTTCATTTGAACTTGCTTAGATGAATTTAATTTCAAAAAGAAAAGATGAGAGGTAGAAATGGTCCTACTGAGTGAGCCAGAAATTTATACATATAAAATTTCTCAACAAAGAAATTTATATAGAATAAATAATTTTATTAACTTTGATGATATAGGTACAATCTCTAATTTTCATAATTCTTAAAAAAGAATACAATGAATTCTCTAATTCTTCTTTTTAATGAATTTTAACTGAAAGCTTCAGGAAGGTTCACCTCAAATCAAATAGTTGAATTTTGGCTTTGAATAAGGGATTGAAGAAGCTTGATCTTAACTTGAAGATTTAACATTTGACTTTGATGGAAGGCTTGAAGAAGTTTGATCACTAATCAAAGGTTGAATCTTCATAAAGGACTCACACTTGAAAAGATTTGAAATTTTGAATATTGTTAAAGTCTTCACCTCAAAATGAATGTTCTCAATGGGAGATCAAGACTTTGATTGCTTTGATCTTCATTGGTAGAGGTTTGGAAGAGTTTCACATTTCTTCTTCTGATGACTTATTGTTATAAATAGCACAAATGAGCTCTTTATTTGTAAAGTTGCAAGGAATGCTTAGAGATAAGCATCCTAACTTTTAGTATTTATTGCCTTTAAATTATTATGACTTTAAGATAATTTTTTTAAAAGAATAATAGCAAGTAAAATTGAAATATTAAAAAATAATTTTATTTAAAAAATAGGATTAGAAGTGGTTATGAACTACCTTTGAATCAAATTATAAAAAAAATAGAAGTAGTTATGAATTTCCTTCAACAATAAAATTCTAAATTTTAAAATGCAACTTCACAAAAGTTAGGAAGTTGCTTTCAAGCATGCTGTGGTCAATTGAAGGAACCATTTGGAGACAATTGGAAACTGCCTCCATGAATTGAGCCTAAATTTGTAGTAGTTACATTAAATTGCTTCCAAACATCACTAGTGGCTAACTTTGTAGTGGGTAAGAAAACCATTGCCAACAAGCATGGCAATGGTTTGAATTGCCTTAAGACCTTGACTAGAATTGCCCCCATTCCATCAATGTTTTTTGTGATGGTTGTTATATAAAAAATTTTACATTAATAATTAAATAAATTTAAACTCTATAAAATTGCCACTTTTAATGAAAAATTGCAAAAGGCATGGAATTTCTTTTTAACAAAACTTGCCAGAAAAAATACACATCAATGCAATTTTTTCAAATATGAATTGAAGCATAATAACTTAAGTATTTTCATACACTTATAATGAAGGGCTAAAGCAAACTCTAGGTTTAGGCTCTAATTTTTTTGCTAAAAAAAATTTATAAGAAAATGTCATTTACATATATTATTAGAATTATCAATGGATATAAATTGGATTCATACATATCAAAATATCAAAAGTTCACAGTGGAAGATTTGGGATTCGATGTTTGTTTTTACTAGTCAAGTTGACAATCACATAGAAAGGCAATTTATTCATAACCTAAATTTCATTTTGTTTGGAGTAAAGAGGGATAGAATTTCTTGAATGGCTTCTGATGATTGTTTCTATTATTAACTAATCCTTTAACTAACTTTCTTTTACTTATTTATAGGCATTTCATGAATCGGATCATGGGCCGGGTTATGGAGTCATTTTGGGTGACCCAAATCCAAGATCCAACACACACACACACATACACATATATATATAGGTGTAACATGTTACTTATATATTTTGTGATTAACTAAGAATCGTAGTGGTAGAGAAAAGCAAATATCTCTTTAAAGTAGAGAATATTACTTTTTACAATTTTTTAATATTTAACACTAAATAATGTAGTTCAATAAATCTCCAATAGAAAGACTGATACATCTCCGCAACCAATCAGTTAGAAGTTTCAATTTGATAAAAAAACACAAAAAAACTTTGATAGCTAAGTAGGTGAAAACGCGTCTTTGGAAGATGGAAAAGTCCTGCTCCACTAACTTTGAAGGAATCTTGGTGACATTGTTTTGAAGTATTAAGATAGAAGGCTCAATAGAATGGCAAACATTGGTTCCCTTCGTTGTTAGGGGCCCTCGAGCAGAGTGATTAAAAGACAGATACAGTGGCTGGTGCAATTAATGGGCAAATGATCATGAATTTTAAGAAGATAAGATAGAAAATTAAACTAATCTTGAGGTAAGTGACTTATTATATTCTCTAATTATTGTAACTATATTGGTCATAAAAATAGTTTATTTGAATATGGCCAAGTGGACAAGTAATCCAAAATCGGAGTGGTTGTTGTTGAGCCCACCGCAGTTAAATATTAGTCATATTGGACTGCTATGAATACCACTTGATTGTTTAGATTAGACTGAAGACCAAGACCAAGACCATTCTCGGAAGAATTTTGGCGATGTGATGACATGGAACCTTGTTGATATGATTCAAAATCAAGTAATTAAGAAAAGTAGAAGATAAAAAGGTTTAAGGTGATTCAGTTTTTAATAACCTATTCCACAAATTCTACTAAAAATTTGACAGAAATTACGAATTAAGGCCGTAATAACTTTTGTAATTACGTTTCAAATACACGTAAAAATATCTGATAATATATAAATTCTTCGTTTTTAACAATCTCATTAAATGAGTAAGAGTTCACTGTAAAATCTCAAATAATCCTCACAAGGTTAGAAAAAGTGAACTCTCTCATCTCACCACCAAACAAATAATTTTGCGTAACGTCGGTATTTATAATCCAAAATTATTAATAACATATGTCGAGAGCAATCACTCGTACCATTACAATATATATATATATATATATATATATATATATATATATATATATATATATATATATAGATATAGATATAGATATAGATATGTATATATAAGGAAAAAAAAAACAGAAGATTATCCTTTTTATTTTTCAAGGATCGGATTTATCTCAAGTTCCTAACATCGAAGAAGAGCGTTCTGCGAAGTTTCCTCATCAGTCATCGTATGTCTTTTTGATTGTTTAGATTAGATTCACTAACTTCACATATATCTATCTATATATAACTAGGAAAAATGTATCGCTCTTGAATCTCATCTCACACAAATTTTCATCTTCTTCGGTGCAACTTTCAAACACCACAATCAGACTTTAGGACTCTAACCAATGGCTGCCTAGAAAGCTTTGAATCAAACAAACCTGAGCGTAAGTCATAGTGTTGAGTCATATATTTCCTCTAAACCCAAATACATTTCCATCTTCTTTAATACAACCTTTGAAACACCTGATTTTAACTTGAGTCTTCCCATCAATTAGTGGCAAAGAAATCTTTCAAAAAGCTTTGAGTTGTAATAATGCGTATCACAAATTATCAAACTCAGTGCCAGCCGCAAACATTCAAGCTTTTCCCAGCAATGTAAATTAAGTAAATGGCTTTTGGTAATTTTTATAGAGAAAAGTTCTATATTCCAACAATTCTATTCTTGTTTATAAACATCATATCACAAATGCAAAAAATTAGAATAACAAAGAGGTATAAAAATGGGTTATGCTTTGATGCGTACGTACTCAATTTTACAAAATTTTAAGAAAGTTTAATGTAAAAGATGTAACTTCTTATACAAAATTTTAAAAAAATAAAAATTAAGTGTGTACAAATTTTGCAAACAAATATATATAAAAATTCAAATTATTTTATTTAGAGTTGCATAAAAAAATTTCTCATCTTATATAAAAAAATACCACTTTTACTACAAAAAATATAAAATTTTTTGCAAAACTTACAAAAATACACATATTCATTCAAATTTTCTCCGATGCTTTGCTAGCAAGCATAACGCATATTAGCTTGGTATTTTCATATAGTGGTATATTACCTTAATATTTTCACTATATTACCCAAATCTGGAATTACTAAACCTCCACATTGTATTTATAGGAATAAAGTAATTACTGATGAAGTATTAGTGATTCCGTTTTACAAGCGAAAGTGTTTAACTAATTTTTCGTGATGTCATGATTTTTATAATAATTACTATATTTATATTCAGAGGCATAAAGTAAGTGTTAGGTTATATCACATTGATTATGAAAAAGGGTTGAGTGGTTTATAAATATGAATAAATGCCTTAACTCTTGAGCTGGCGTTTGTAGTTAAGAATGCCCAATAAGGGCACTCAACACAAGTATTAGAGCTCAATATCAACATCCCTTCCCAATAGTTCACTAGAAAGCTAGCTAATGTTAGAGTTCCAACCGATGGCCTAATGTGTGAGGTGGTATTTGTTGCTTTACAACATGTGACTAAATGGAGGAAAATTCAAGAGGTATGAAGGTTATGCTTAATTCTTCGAATTACTCATATTGGATGTTTAGAATGAAAAATCTATTGTATTGCAAAGAATAGTTTGGTTCCATCGAGGCAAAAGGTATAAAATCTACTAAGAAGGCAGATTAGAATTGGAATAAAATAAAAAGGATAATAATTTGTTCAATCAATCAGTGGATAGACCATAGTGTATTTCATCATGTGGCTACTAAAGCCTAAAATTGATGCTTTATAAATTGTAAACTAAATTAATTGATTTGTATAAGTATAAAATTGCACAGAATAAAAACTTTCTTGATTTTGAAGTTGGTAAATATGAAATATAAAGCATGGCATTTTATGGTGCAACTAAACATTTGAGCAACTTTCAAAGTGTGGCAAATCAATTAATTATTATGAGTGTGATTCTAGATGATGAGATGCAAGTACTACCATTACTTAGTTCCTTGCCTAATGATTTGGAAACTCTAATTGCATTCTCAAGTAATTCTGCTCTAAATGGGAAGGTAACATTGATAATAGTAAAAGATAATATCTTGAATGAAGAAATAAGAAGAAAGAAACAAGGAACTTTGAATTATTCAAATGCACTAACTGTTGTAGAAGCATGTGGAAATGGCCAAACCACAATTTTAATATCTGTGTTTGATAATCCATGGAAGAGCCAATTGACAGCCCAATGCATGAATGAGAGATTGTTGGAGTATCACACACTAGTTGTGGAATGAGGTGGGTATTAGTTTAAAAATATGTGGGAAAGCCTTAATTCTTGTGGTTGAGAAGGCTTGATAAATGAAGCCCAACACCAATATCAAAGCCTAGTTACCACATCTCTACCCAATAGTTCACAAGAGAGCTAACTAATGTTAATGTTCCAAACAATGTCCTAAATTGTGATGAAGAGATTCTTAGGTTGTAGCATTTTGATTGTGGAAAAGGCCAAAGCCTAATTAAAATATCTCCAACAAATAGTCCATAAGTGAAATAGTTAATATTAAGGTTCCAACTGATGGCCTAATGTGTGAAGGAGAGATTATTAAGCTATCTCACATCGATTGTAGAAGGGCTTAAGTGTTGGTTTATAAGCATGAGAGAAATTAGCCTTAACTCTTGAGATAACTCTTTTTCTTATTAATTAGGATGGCCTAATTGGCATCCAAAAAGTTGGCATCAAAGTTAGTTTTATATGAATCCAACAAGTTTAGGGAAGGATAAAAGAAAAGAAAAGAAAGAATGTTAAGGGTAAAGTTTGCTAATTTGATTTTTGCCATGGATAACTTAATTTAGTAAAGAAAAGCATACGACCAATTTTTAGAGGCCTTTTAATAAATGCACTTTTATTAGGTTGCCTTTTCAAATTGAAGTAGGTAAATTCAATCTACTGGTGTTGATATGCACCATTACATTAGTGGTGATCATAATTCAATCCTTTGTAGAATCATTATATTATTAAGAATGTAGTTCTTGAGAATGTCATATTATAATGTTTGATTCAACTAAAAAAACTTCATGACAATGTTATAATAATATATTATAATTTATTAGGATATTTTTTATAACAAGAAAAAAAATTCTCCTCACATGCAATTTTATTAATTTTCACTTAATATCTATATTTTTAATTAACTAAATACCTATTTTAGTCCATGTGAGATTGAGTTTTTTTATTAATTTTATCCTTAACTTAAAATTTGTATCAATTTGGTTTCCAAAAGATTAAAAACTCTCAAATTTTGGTTCTTCCATGCAGTAATTCAATATTCCATCTCATGTATCAAAAGGAATAAAATTTAAGATTTTTAATCTTACAAAAATCAAATTGATGCAAACTTTTTGTCAAGGACAAAGTTAATAAAAATTTAATCTTATAAGGACCAAAATGGTTTTTTTAGTCATATTTAATTCTCAAAATTCATCAAGTACACCCATTTGAAAATAAAATATCTAGTCAAGAACTAAATAACTGTAGGATAATTGAAAAGGAAATTCAACATTTTTATGATATTTTATTTTATTTATGGAAACTTGATTTCATTATGCCAAAAATGTCCCTTAATAGCAATTATTTAGTGGCAATTATATAAAGCCCACTAATTCAATTAATTGGTAAAACTTTCTTCGGCAATTATGAATTTGCCAGCATAATTATATCATTTAATGGAAATTAACTCTAATTACCATTAAATATTCAAATAAATTAACTCATACCTTTCTTTCTTTGCACTCAATATTTTTCATGTGGCACGAGACCTAAGCAAGAAACCCTATCTCCTTCCTTCCACCATGAATAACATCTTTGCTTATTAAATCCCACAAATTTTTTGTCTCTCTATCATGAATGACATCTCTATTTCCCAAATCCCACTAATCTTCTTTAGGCAAAGCTCTTTTCCTCCACCATGAACAACTTTATTTCCCTAATTTCACAAATTTCCTTTAGTGAGAGCTCCTTTCTTCTATCGGGAATAGCATCACTTTTCCTTTAAAGAGGCATGTCGATGGCAGAGCAATTGCTCACTATCCTTAAAATTTAGGGTACAATAAACTAATTGTCTCTTATCTATAATTTTTTTCAAGATTCAGAGTTGTGGGTACTTTGATTTTTGTTTGAAAAAATGATAGGAGTATACTCCCTATAAGTTCATATGTTCCGAGAGCAAATGTTCTTGTTTTTTTATTTTCTAATTGGATTTTAGGTGTTTCATTAAATGACTTAATCAATGATACTGAATAGGCTTCCTTTCATGGTATATCTGTCTTTTATTTTGGATTTTCCTTGAAACTTGAATTTGATTAGAGTCATAATATTACTAATGTTGTTCCTTTATCTTCATCAAGTCTACTAATTTGAATTATCTTTTGATTTCTTTATAATAATATGTGGTATGTTTGTTGTGCTTGATCTCTGTATCAATAAGGTCATTTTGATTGTTTAGAAAATACCTTCCTTTATCATGATTTATGAAGCATACTAATACTGTGAGGTATTCCTTGATTCATAGAAGCTTTGGCTCCATTATTGCAAATTTCCTTGCAAAGTAGTGGAGAACTAAACTTGGAACATCTTTTTCTCCTTAACTAGTTAGCATTATAATAAATTCTCTCCATTATAACTGATTGTAGGACAAGGGTTGCTTGTTTTAAATTACGAAAGTGCTCTAACTTTTGCAGATACTAACAAAGGAAGTTGCTTCTCTAACTTATCACCTTTTGAGTTATGTTTTCTCTAACCAATCCATCATTTTTTTAATACTAATACATACTTTGTGTGGGGTTAACAATGTTAAACATATTTCTAGTTAGTTGATAAATTTAGGAACTTGCTTTGGTCCTTTATAAAAAGACCTAAAATCCTATCATTTAGTGATTAAATTTTGGTTGAGCATTTGTTAAATAATTTATATTTGGTAATCTATATGTAATCATGAAGATATTCATAAGAAGCCTTACTGTGCATTCAAAATATGATTGTGAACATACAACAACCATTATGTTAAACATGTGCACTTAGGTAGAATATATAAAAAAACTAAAAGACATAATAAAAATATAGCCTTGAAGGATCGGTAGTTTCATACTCCCATTGTGGTATATTATAAATTTTCATTCATTCAAATGACTTTGTTCTTTCAGGAAATAATGCATTCACTTTGTACTTTGTAGAAAGTTTGCTCCTACATCCCCTAAAGCTTGTATTCAACATTTTAGGAAGGTTTGTCTCCTCGTATTACTTCATTTATATTCAGTTGGTGAAGTGCTTGTTCTCATATCTAGGAAACTAAAGCAACATATTTATGTAATTTGCTATCTATTTGAAGCTTGGATCGGACCCATCGGTATGGTATATATATATATATATACTTCTTTAGTTAGTTAACAAATTAACCATGTATTAGAAGTGTGGATCTCACCATTAATTACAACATTTTAATTTGCCAAAAATATAATGATTTGTTAGAGTTTGATGTAATCTTAGATGATCAACCAATAAAACTAGATTATAGACAACCGACAAGTATCGTACATTTGTTCATCTTTTATTTTGTTCTTGTCTCATGTATATTATTCTAGCAAATTTAACTTGTTCTTCATTTTACAGATAGTTTTATTTTATTAGAAGAGCTTATATAAATAATTATATCATCATTTTGATTCCAATAGCATCTTTGGCCTACTACTCTTTGATTCTAGCAATATAATGCAAGATATTAGCAATTAATTCCAAGATTGTTATTTACATACAATAGAACTGCACTGGCATGCTACTTGTTTTTCCAATGGCATCTTAAGGTTTCATTTCAAGCATTTAACTAGCTTGTTACTTCTTGTTTTCCCAATGTCATTTTTCCAAGGACACAATTTACAAGCCAAAGTCATCTATACAATAGCTAATCTAACCCTATAAGACTAACTAAGAAGGCATTGTAGCATCCATTAGGTTAGTTCTTTAGTTGCTCAGAATGTAATAGGTTTCTTTAATTATAAAGTGTTTTGAAGTAATTAGTAGCTTCCAAAAGAAGGGCTTTATTAGCAATTAGGGAGCTAACACATTATAATTATGCTTATGATTATTCCTTATCTTATGTGACATTCAATCTTATATGAGAAAAATCTAAAGCAATCTAATTTTTAAGCTAGAATTTAAGCCATATGGTCCTAATTCCCTACCACATACAGGGCCCCTTAATCAAACATAAATTCCTTATCAGCCTGTGCTAACTATAGTTGCTTTCATTTTAGTAGCCTTTTAAATTCAAACTTAGGATACTATATTTTCATAAAAAGTAAATTGTCACTTCCATTATAATAAAAAGGATAATTCGTACACACGTAAAAATTGTATGACAAAACATATTATTTAAAAAGTTAGAAAATTTATGAAGTTTTATGTTAAATTTGTATAAAAAAATTATAAAATTATGAAGCAGGAACTAATAAAAATATTGGTAATGAGATTTGGTGAATGGAGATATGGCTTGGCATTGTGGGCATGCATGAGATGAAGATGAAGGAAATAGCCTAGCAAGGATATATCTATATAGGAAAAAGAATCTTTTGGCCAAGTTCAGTAAAGATAAATTGTAGGACAAACTATGGTGAGGAAATTCGTCCTGCATACTACTTTCTTAATAAGTGAAAACTACAATTATAGTAGTAATAATATAATAACTTTAAACTCATTTTAAACTCTTCGATGTTCCTACCAATAGTAATGAAATTATCCTGAATAATATAGACAAATGCACCGCACTCTTGTTAGTGTATATGCTCGAAAATCAATTATATTAATAATTGTAAATTTGAATCATATTATTTTAATGACAATTCTAATTATTATATTTATATATATTATCTACATAATATATTTAATTATAATAATAACCTTAGAATAATTATATTCTTAAATGTGCTTAGTCATATATCATTGCGGATTAGGTTGCTTTGATATGTTAAGACTAGCATGTGTTGTGACTTATATGAGATATTAAGTTTATACATGAGTACAAGTTATAGAACTTGTATACTGGATCGACCCATCCTAAGAATATTGCATGGATCGTTATATGAGCGTCATGAGTGATTCTTAGTGACCATTATTAATATGGTCCTTTGACCTGAGATCGCTAAGGTTCCCTACATGTGAGTTTCATATTTTGATACTATTCTATGTCACTCATGGTTGAGTGAATGTAAGGGTAGTTATTGGATATGTCATATATCATACAGAGGGGTTTGTGTGATCAAGATGAAATTTATCCCTCCTATATAACAGGAGTAACATCTATGGGCCTTTTGATTAAGTAAAGCTGAGAAAATGCATGGCCATGCTTAGATGAATTAACATGGGATGTCAATTACATTTGTTTCAGTAAGCTTACTTAAGAATCAAGAAACCTTAAGATTGGGCTATACGGGAATGACACGGTCCATGTCTCGTGCTTAATCTAGATATTTAGGACAAGAGGATATAGATGATGATCACGTGTAAAGCATTAGTCAAATCACTGACTTTCTTATTACTTGGGTAACAATGATGTGTTGTTAAACACCACTCATTATTTATGATCATTAATATGATTAATGATCATTGTCAATGTAATGAGAGCCTGTAGGGTCGCATACTTAAAGCCTAGTTAATTTGAAATTAATGGATTAAATTGTTTAGGCCTAATATTTGTGAATTTCATGTTATAATTATAAGGCCCAATAATAAGCTCATAATTACACATGAAACAAAGCCTAATTAGTTAGGATTTTCTATGCACCTATTTAAAGAGGCTTGTTTAATAATAATAATGGATTATTATTCACGCATCCTAAGCATAGAAAAACCCTAGCACCTCTCCTTGACCAAAAACCCTTAAAGAGGCGTAGCTAGCACTTTGAGACAAAAGGAGAACAATTCCAACTAGTGTTCATATGGATATTCATCAGTGATTCACGGGTTCATGTGGATACCTCGGAGTCTTTAGCCAAAAGGAAGCTGAAGAGGTGATCAATAACCGAGTTCTTGAGTCATCATTAAGGTATTGAACAAATCCTTATTCTAATTTAACGTTTTACATGGCTCTGTTAACTGGGATCGATTTATTCCTCTGCACTTGTTTGGTTCTTAATCCCAATAGTGGTATTAGAGCTACTTATGAAACATTAAATTAGGATTCTGTTTGCTAATTTCATGATTATGATTTAATGAATTGTTCTATATGTCATGCTTCAATTAGGATTAGGGCGAACTTGATTTCATGCATTTTGGTTCAAGAAAAATTAATATGATTAATTCTGATTCTGTTTTGAATTTCAATCTAATTTTGTATACTAATTTAAATTCAAAAATATTTCATGATTAATTCTTGTTCTAGTTTGAATTCGAATTTATGGGTTTTGATTGAAATTCGAATCTGTTTCTGGGTTCTATTTTAAGTTTAAATCTATTGTAATAATTCTTGGTTTTTTATTTGAATTTGAGATGAAATTTTAGGTTCTGTTTTAAGTTTAAATATGTTGCAATAATTCTGGGTTTTTAATTTAAATTTGAAATGAATTTCTAGGTTCTATTTTGATCAGAATCAAAAAGGAATTAATTACATGAATCTGATTTTATATATGAAGAAAAACATTTTCTGGTTAAAACATAGATTCTATTATAAATCAGAATTAATCAAATTAACTTTTTAAATCTGTTTCGTATATGTGATATACCTTGCATTTAATTGCTGAATCTGATTTTGCACAGAATTAATTACTGAATCTATTTCATATAAGTGTATGCATAAATGCTTTAATCAGTGAATTAATTGGATCTGTTTAATATGATTAAAAATTATCCATTATGATTCTACTATAAATTAGATTTCAAAATCGTGATTTGAATGTCAATAATTGTCGAATTGTTCAATTAAAGGGGTATGTCAATTGTTGACAAATTGAATTGCAATCTGAATGTCAGGTGCAATCTATTTTTTAAGTGAGGGGGCTTCGCTCCCACCCCTCGCAGGGGCGCTACCCCTTGACCCCGCCAGCTAACCAGCTAGTAAGACCGTCATAAATTCTCTGCATAACTTGACATTAAGTAATTAGTTAATTAATTTGGAATTAATTAATTTAGATTTTGATATGAAAATATATTTAGATATATGTTTCACTTATTACGTTGTTTGTTGCTTGATGTATGGTGCATGATTATGGCCTTTGGTTTTGTTGCAATTTTAAAATACGACCTACGTGTCCTGCCTTTCTATTACTTCTAATTGTACATTCTCTTCTCATCTTACTCCCCTCGAATGTAACTCGAGGTTTTTTTATTATTATGTAATAATTTTGTTAGAGAACCTGAAGAGGCAATAATGGAAGTGGAATCAAACCATGAAGAAAGAAGAAGATTCTTAAGAAGAGTTTTTTCTTTCTTAGTTTTATTTGATATTCTTGAGCTCTAAAATATCACTTAGGTTAGGTCATAATCATGTCATGTTTAATTTATGTTTTATGTATGAGATGCATATGATGAATGTGTGAGATGCCTATGGTAGATGTATGTGATGCATGCTTAATAAAACCAAGTACATAATGGTGAGATCAAATACATTAAAAATCCCTCAAACAAAATATTAAGTAAAAAAGGAAGATGCCTTCCAACAATAGCACTCATGAAGATTTTGATCGACTATAGGTGGGTTTGCTAAAGCAAAGTATCTAAAGTTTATCTTGGTAAGAAGTGATAGGATAATGGTGATATCCAAATTGCTAATTATTGGGTTTGACTTATCTAGGCTATACCAATAGGATTGGGGCCTAGAGGCATAGAGTTGGTTATAAATTCATGAGATGAATTTGGATAAGAGTTATTCACCTAACTATCCAAGAGTTACATAAGATGTAATTGACAAGGAGCTATCTACCTAAATAGCCACATCTTGGGCAATTAGCCAAAACTAACTCAAGATTTGGCAAAATATGAATCTTAGCTCACTAGAAAACCTTGACGATAAGGTTTTCTGAAATAATAGAGAGGGCTATTATTTTGAGAAAAATAGTGGGAGTATTATTTAATAAAATACTTTGTTAAATAAATAAAATACATGATTCTCATTCTACATATTTTTCCATTATAGATAACCATGGCATCAAATGCATCAAACTTATCATTGCAATCTATCCTTGAGAAGGATAAACTGAATAGAACGAATTTTCTCGATTGGTATCAAAACTTGAGGATTGTCCTCAAGCATGAGAAAAAACAATATGTCCTAGAGCAATCTACTCCAGATGAGCTTATTGCTAATGCTCCTCGAGCAAAAAAAGATGCTTATAAGAAGCATTAAGAAAATGCTCTGGATGTCAGTTGTCTCATGCTTGCTACCATGAACTCTGAGCTTCAGAAGCAACATGAGAACATGGAGGTGTTCAATATGATTGATCACTTTAAACAGATCTACCAAGAGCAAGCAAGACATGAGAGATATGATGTATCTAAAGCATTGTTTCAATGCAAGATGGTTGAAGGAACACTCATTCTACACATGTGCTTAAAATGATTGGGTACATCAATAGCCTTGAAAGATTAGGTTTTCCTTTGCAGCAAGAATTGGCTACTGATATAGTTCTGTAATCATTGCTCGAGAGCTATAGTTAATTCGTCATGAATTACAACATAAACGAAATTGATAAGACTTTGCCTAAACTGCTTAATATGTTAAGAACTACTGAGCATAACTTGAAAAAGTCTAAGCCTAATTCCATTATGATGGTTCAAAAGGTCAAAGGAAAGGGCAAGTCTAAGGCTAAGAATAAAAAGAAAAAGGACAAGACTGATGGAAAGTCCAACTCAAGTTCCTCCACACTGAAGCCTAAAGGTGGCATGGCTAAGGAAGGGTAATGCTTCCATTGCAAAGAACCAGGACATTGGAAGCAAAATTGTAAGATTTACTTGGAAGAGCTTGAGAAGCAAAAGGGAAGTGGGACTTCCAACTCAGGTATTTATGTTATAGAAGTTAATTTATTTACTTCTACATCTTAGGCATTATATACTGGATGTGGTACTCACATTTGTATAAATATGCAGGATCTTAAAGGAAGTAGATCATTGGCTAAATGTGAAGTGGACCTACATGTTGGAAATGGAGCAAGACTTGCTGCATTAGCTGTAGGGACTTATTATTTATCTTTACTTAGTGGATTAGTTTTAGAATTGGACAATTGTTATTTTATGCCTACTATTAGTAGAAATTTGATTTTTGTTTCTTGTTTAGATAAGAAAGGTTTTTCATTTATAATAAGGGATAAATGTTGCTCTATTTATTTAAATGAAATGCTTTATGGCAGTGCACACTTAATGAATGGTCTTTATGTTCTAGACCTTGAAAATCCAATCTATAACATAAATATGAAGAAGGTCAAAACTAATGATTCAAATCCAATCTATCTTTGGTATTGTCGTTTAGGCCATGTAAATAAGACACACATCTCCAAACTCCATAAGGATAGATTTTTGGACTCATTTGATTTTGAATCATATGAGGTATGTGAGTCATGTTTATTAGGTAAGATGACTAAAGCCCCTTTTACTGGGAAAGGTGAAAGGGCTAGTGATTTATTAGGCCTTATACATAGTGATGTATGTGGACCTTTAAACACACAAGCTAGAGGAGGTTATCACTACTTCATTACTTTTACTAATGATTTTAATAGATATGGTCATGTGTTTATTATGAAACACAAGTCTGAATCTTTTGAAAAGTTCAAAGAATTCAAGAATGAAGTACAAAATTAACTTAGTAAAAGTATTAAAGCACTTTGATCAGATCAAGGTGGTGAATACTTAGACTGAGAGTTCCTTGATCATCTAAAGGAGTGTGGCATTGTGTCACAACTCACTCCACCAGGAACACCTCAATGGAATAGTGTTTCTGAAAGGAGAAATCGAACTTTGTTAGACATGGTTTGGTCAATGATGAGTTAGGATGACCTTCTAAATTTCTTTTGGGGATGTAACGACCCTAAACTAGTACAATAGTAAATTAATTCAAAAAAAAAAATTTTGGATGAACAAAAATAATTTTCAAAGCTCAAAAACGGTTATGGGAAGTAAAAATAAAATTTTTAGGAAGTTTAGAAGCCTAGGGATGAAAATGCAAAGAAAATAAGTGATTCGGGGCCAAATTGTAATAAACCCTTTTATCTTTTTAGCCTTTTTATTTTTTGTTGTACAGGTTGGGTTGGCCCATGTTATTTTCAGACCCAAATGTGAAAAAAAATAAGGCCCAATTTCCTGATCCAACACCAGCCCAAACTTCCAAGGGAAGCCAAGGACCAAAATGAAAGAAACTAGCAGAATTTAGGGCAAAAGTGTAATATTTGAAAATCTTTAATTTGTGTCTCATTTTTATTGGATTAAGCATGATGTGCTGGCCTGAATCTTAGCCACTTGGACGTGCAATGCAGCTCAACAAGTGTCCCCAAATGCAGCCCACCAAGTGTCCCCAAGATCCTCCCAAAATCCATGGCAATTAATGTTGGAAATGAGTGAATTTGTGAGATTTTTCTTAGAAATTCTTTCAGCATTTTTTTTATATAAAGTAAGTGAGGCTTAACTGCAGCACATTTGCTGCTCCTCTCTAGCAAAAAACGTGATCCCATAGAGAAGTAACAAGGGAAGCTAGACAAAGTGAATTCAAGGAAAATTGACAAGTTAAATAGGTAGATTTTGATACCCCTAATACTCTTGTGAAATTCTTCTTCCTCTTGACTCAAAAATATAATTTTTATTTTCTTGAATTCATCTCCCTCTCCTTTAGAAGTCAAATTTGAAAGGAGGAAGAGACAAGTAAGGATTCAAGGTGAGTAATAGCTTGTTATGCACTTCATGAATTCCTAATACTGGATGGTCACGAGCAATGTGATTTTTAGGACATGATTTGTGTTAGTTGTTGAGATAATTGGTTTTGGATGATTTGAACATGTCTAATGGTGTTTTTAGATGTTGTTATGTTGATCTATGGCCTTGGTTTAGTGTAAAAGCAATAAGAAACCATGATGTATACACTAGGACTTTAAAGGCATAATGGTGCATGTGTGGGTTGGCATGATTTTGTTTGGAAGTTAGCTAAATTGATGAAATTAGGATGATTCTTATGAGTTATGAAGCCTAAGGAAGATAAAATTTTGAGTTATAAAAGTGTGTATGAAGCTTCTCTTTTGAGAAGCCAAGGGGAGAAGGAGGTTTAGCCTTGTAAATTTGTGTTTTTGGAGGATCAGTAATGTACATGGGGTAGAACACGGCCCATGTTCTACCCCATGTTCTGAACACGGGGTAGAACACGGCCCATGTTTCACCCCGTGTTCTTTGCTGAAAGTTGATCAGTAATGTACACGGGATAGAACACGGCCCATGTTCACCCCCGTGTACTTTGACAGATGAACAAATGTGTGTATGACATATGAATGATTTAATTTGTCTACATGAATATCCTTTAGAGTTTGATATGAGAATGAGCATAGAAGGATAAATGAAGCATAAAACACTTATGGCATTATTGGTATTTTGACACATTCCTCGAGGAAAAATTGTGGTTGATGCATGTGGCGTCCCATAATTGTTCATTCTACTTACAAAAATGTGGGAGGGAGAAAACATCCTTCGCAGAGAAGGAGAGGAGGGGTAAGTAGTGGAGGGAAAAGGTTGGTGGCCTCGGGCCTAGGGTGGCGGGGGATAAGGTTAGACCGAAGATATAAGGTGACATTGCATGCCAACTAATGCCATTTCTCAAATAACGTAATATCTAAATTTGGGCTTTTTTATTAGATAAGCAACCTTAAATGAGAAAACCAAAAAGAGGCAATATTAGGTTATTACTCACTGAGTATGTTTATACTCATTCTATATTTTCTTTAATTTGTCTTTTCAGATATTGACCATGGATCCGTGGACGCGCGGTAACACTTACAGAGGACATGCCACAACACCCTTTGGAACGTATGGATTAGAGTTGCAAATAGAGGTTCGGGTCACTCCCAATGAGATAAACATTTTGTATCACATGGACTATTGGCCCATGGACAGTGAGCCAAATGTCCTTCAGATTTTCTTTCCTTTAGTCCTAGTCCCCCCGGATGGCGATACCGGGAGCAATGAGACGCCGTTAGGGCCCTTAACGCCTAGTTCTAGTTCTCCTCCAGAATCTGATCCGGAGGAGGAAGGCCCTAATCGGGTTAGTGAGTCAGATGACTAGATTTTCTGTATGTAAAGTTATGTTAGACTTATCTCTGTAAATATTTTTGTACTGTTATATGTATATTATTTCAGTATTTTTAACTCTTTATTACCTACTTTCTTTTGGCGCGCCCTAATATTATTTTTAAAAGTATATGTGATATTGTGTTATCTTTGGAGGCTAGTAAGGATATCTTATCAGTGTGGATTGCTGATTGGATATCTTTACGCCGGTCACGACTAAGTATGTCGGGTCGTGACAGAGTTGGTATCAGAGCATGATCCTGAATGCTTGTGAGTCTTTAGAGTCTGTTGTGACCTAAGTGAGTTCTGGGGTTGTGAAAGGCATGTGAAGAAGTAAGTGTTAGCAGATACGGATCCATGATGATTCAAGGTAACATTTTATACTTTTAATTTTAATATTAATCATTAATTAAATCTGTTTTAGATAGCTATGCCTAGGAAAAGGCAAGTTCAACCTCCAATGCCTCGCCGACCTACCAGAGCACATCCGGAAGTGTCAGAAAATGAGGCATTTGTAAATGCACCTATTGAAAATCCAGAAAAGACTGAGCAGGAACAACCTGCAGCCCCGGATTGGGCTATAAAGCTGCAACAGACGCTAGATAAATTCCTGGACCAAACCCAGAATCCTATTGCTCCACCTCCGGCATCTCCACCTAAAAGACAGGTTCCAATATTGCCTCTAAACCCTAATTTCCGTCCTATTCAAAATACTACTTTTGTGAAGCCACCAATAGTACCAAATAGAAGAAATACGAGAAAAGAACCTGCAACAACTCAAGCCCGAGTGTATGCCATAACACGTCAGGAAGCTCAAGATTCAAATGCGGTAGTGGCAGGTACAGTTCTAATTGAAACCTTTTCTGCAAAAGTATTATTTAATCCAGGTGCTACCCATTCGTTCATGTCTGCCAATCTAGCAGCTAAATTTCCTCAATCAATTAATGTTTTAGATGAACCCTTGGTGGTGAACACACCAGTAGGAGAAGTTATGCTAGCCACATCTAGTGTTGATAGCTGCAACATTAGAATAAACAATCATTCAACCCCTATAAATCTGATTGTATTAGAAATGGTAGATTATGACATGATATTAGGAATGGACTGGCTCTCGAAATATCATGCCTGTATTGATTGTTATCATAAAACAGTCACCTACCAAATAGAAGAAGGGGTAGTCCAAATTTTCCAAGGTGAAAAGAAGCCTGGATTGCCAACCTTTGTGTCATGTACAAAAGTCCGAAAGATGATTAATAAAGGACATGTGGCATGGGTCGCTTCAGTGATAGAAGTGGAAAGGGAGGAAGGAGCATTGGAGCAAATCCCAGTAATGAAGGAATTTCCAGATGTTTTCCCAAACGACTTGACAGGATTACCACCAGATCGAGAAATAGAATTTGTAATTGAGACGATTCCCGGAATAGACCCGATATCAATTGCACCGTACAGGATGGCACCAGCAGAATTAAAAGAACTGAAGGAGCAATTGCAAGATTTATTAGACAAAGGCTTCATACGTCCTAGTACGTCGCCTTGGGGAGCGCCGGTGTTGTTCGTGAAAAAGAAAGATGGATCGCTGCGACTATGTATTGACTACCAGCAGTTAAACAAAGTCACCATAAAGAATAAATATCCTTTACCCAGAATCGACGATCTGTTCGATCAACTGCAAGGTTCCCAATATTTCTCAAAGATCGATTTACGCTCCGGGTATCATCAGCTGAAGATATGGAAAGAAGATGTTCCGAAGACGGCGTTTCGAACCCGCTACGGACATTACGAATTTCTGGTGATGTCGTTTGGCTTGACAAATGCTCCTGCAGCATTCATGGACTTGATGAATCGTGTTTTCAAACCTTTCCTGGATAAGTTCATTGTAGTATTTATTGATGATATTTTGATCTACTCCAAGAATGAAAAAGAACATGCACAGCATCTAGAGATAACTTTGCAAACGTTACGAGAGCATAAGCTTTATGCTAAGCTCTCAAAATGTGAATTCTGGATGAAGGAGGTGCACTTTCTAGGCCACGTAGTATCGCAAGAAGGAATACGAGTAGATCCTCAGAAGATTGAGGCGGTACTTAAATGGCCACAACCATCATCAATAACAGAGATTCGTAGTTTTCTTGGTTTGGCTGGATATTATAGGAGATTTGTCAAGGATTTCTCAAAAATCGCAGCTCCCTTAACTAGATTGACACGTAAAGGAGTCAAATTCAAATGGGATGATGATTGCGAAAGGAGTTTTCGAGTACTGAAAGAGCGACTTACCTCAGCTCCGGTATTAGCTTTGCCTGATGGTGTAGAAAAATATATAGTATACTGTGATGCTTCTAAAGTAGGTTTGGGATGCGTGTTGATGCAACAAGGAAAGGTAATAGCGTACGCATCTCGTCAATTAAAGAAACATGAAGTTAACTATCCTACTCATGATCTAGAAATGGCTGCTGTGGTGTTTGCTTTGAAAATATGGAGACATTATTTATACGGAGCCACTTGCGAGATTTATACAGATCATAAAAGCTTGAAATATATTTTTGATCAAAAGGAGTTGAATATGAGACAAAGAAGATGGATGGAATTCATAAGTGATTATGACTGCTCTATCCATTATCATCCAGGTAAAGCCAACATAGTGGCTGATGCTTTAAGTCAAAAAATTCTGAAAGGCAAGGATGAACAAAGGGATGGTGATGTGAACAAAACCCTAGCCTGCATTATGGTGCATTCTACCATAGTGGACCAAATTAAGGCAAGTCAAAAGGAGGACCCACAATATGAGCAGTTGAAAGATAAAGTCAAAATGGAAAAAAATGACAAACTAAGAATGGATGATGATGGAGTAATAAGATATGAAAATCGTCTATGGGTACCTATTGCTTTAAGAAGGGAAGTGTTGAGGCGAGCTCATGAATCATCCTACACAATGCATCCTGGTGCAATGAAAATGTATCAGGATCTGAAAGCTGTATATCAGTGGGATGGAATGAAACGAGATGTGCGGGAATATGTAATGAGGTGTTTAACCTGTCAGCAAGTGAAAGCAGAGCACCAATGCCCGACAGGTCTCTACCAACACATTTATATCCCTGAATGGAAATGGGAGAGTGTAACTATGGACTTCATGACCGGATTACCACGAACCAACAAAGGATATGATTCCATCTGGGTAATCATTGATCGTTTAACTAAGTCTGCCCATTTCGTACCAGTGAGGACAACTTATACTGCATCGCAATATGCTCAACTCTATATGGATAAAATTATTCCATTGCATGGAGTACCGCTTGTGATTATCTCGGATCGTGGGTCACAATTTACATCACGATTCTGGCGATCATTTCAAGAGACGCTAGGCACTCAATTGCAATTTAGTACAGCATTCCATCCACAAACTGATGGGCAATCTGAGAGAACAATTCAGACATTAGAAGATATGCTCAGGGCTTGCACGATAGAATTTGAGGGAAGTTGGGATAAATATCTGCCATTAATGGAGTTTGCTTATAACAATAGCTATCATGCGAGTATACAGATGGCTCCATTTGAGGCATTGTATGGTAGAAAATGTCGATCACCCATTGGATGGTTTGAACCAGGAGAAGCAAAAATGATTGGCCCAGACCTTGTTGAAGATGCTATTCGTAAAGTTCAGTTTATTCGAGAAAAACTACGAGCAGCTCAGGATAGATGTAAGTCTTATGCAGATAACAGAAGAAGAGAGTTGGAATTTCAAGAGGGGGAACAAGTGTTTTTAAAGGTTACCCCTATGAAAGGAGTCATGCGATTCGGTAAAAAGGGAAAATTGGCACCCAAGTTTGTAGGGCCTTATCGGATCACACGTCGAATCGGAAAGGTGGCTTATCAATTGGAATTGCCAGATCATATGAGGGGAATACATCCAGTTTTTCATATATCTATGTTGCGAAAATATCTCCCAGATGAATCCCATGTATTGAAAGAAATACCGGTGGAACTAGATCGAAAGCTAACATATGAAGAACAACCGGTACAGATCGTTGATTAGCAAATAAGAAAATTAAGATCTAAAGAAGTCCCCATGGTGAAAGTAATATAGGATAGACATGGAGTCCAAGGGGCAACCTGGGAATTAGAAAAGGAAATGAGCGAAAAATATCCCCATATATTTGGTAAGTTTTCTTTTTATAACCATTCTTTAGTCAGCAATAAGTTTATACCTTATCCAAAGAAAATTCGAGGACGAATTTTTTTTGAAGGAGGGAGAATTTGTAACGACCCTAAACTAGTACAATAATAAATTAATTCAAAAAAAAAAATTTTTTGGATGACCAAAAATAATTTTCAAAGCTCAAAAATGGTTATGGGAAGTAAAAATAAATTTTTTAGGAAGTTTAGAAGCCTAGGGGTGAAAATGCAAAGAAAATAAGTGATTTGGGGCCAAATTGTAATAAACCCTTTTATCTTTTTAGCCTTTTTATTTTTTGTTGTACAGGTTGGGTTGGCCCATGTTATTTTCAGACCCAAATGTGAAAAAAAATAAGGCCCAATTTCGTGATCCAACACCAGCCCAAACTTCCAAGGGAAGCCAAGGACCAAAATGAAAGAAACTAGCAGAATTTGGGGCAAAAGTGTAATATTTGAAAATCTTTAATTTGTGTCTCATTTTTATTGGATTAAGCATGATGTGCTGGCCTGAATCTTAGCCACTTGGACGTGCAATGCAGCTCAACAAGTGTCCCCAAATGCAGCCCACCAAGTGTCCCCAAGATCCTCCCAAAATCCATGGCAATTAATATTGGAAATGAGTGAATTTGTGAGATTTTTCTTAGAAATTCTTTAAGCATTTTTTTTATATAAAGTAAGTGAGGCTTAACTGCAGCACATTTGCTGCTCCTCTCTAGCAAAAAACTGTGATCCCATAGAGAAGTAACAAGGGAAGCTAGACAAAGTGAATTCAAGGAAAATTGGCAAGTTAAATAGGTAGATTTTGATACCCCTAATACTCTTGTGAAATTCTTCTTCCTCTTGACTCAAAAATATAATTTTTATTTTCTTGAATTCATCTCCCTCTCCTTTAGAAGTCAAATTTGAAAGGAGGAAGAGACAAGTAAGGATTCAAGGTGAGTAATAGCTTGTTATGCACTTCATGAATTCCTAATACTGGATGGTCACGAGCAATGTGATTTTTAGGACATGATTTGTGTTAGTTGTTGAGATAATTAGTTTTGGATGATTTGAACATGTCTAATGGTGTTTTTAGATGTTGTTATGTTGATCTATGGCCTTGGTTTAGTGTAAAAGCAATAAGAAACCATGATGTATACACTAGGACTTTAAAGGCATAATGGTGCATGTGCGGGTTGGCAAGATTTTGTTTGGAAGTTAGCTAAATTGATGAAATTAGGATGATTCTTATGAGTTATGAAGCCTAAGGAAGATGAAATTTTGAGTTATAAAAGTGTGTATGAAGCTTCTCTTTTGAGAAGCCAAGGGGAGAAGGAGGTTTAGCCTTGTAAATTTGTGTTTTTGGAGGATCAGTAATGTACATGGGGTAGAACACGGCCCATGTTCTACCCCATGTTCTGAACACGGGGTAGAACACGGCCCATGTTTCACCCCGTGTTCTTTGCTGAAAGTTGATCAGTAATGTACACGGGGTAGAACACGGCCCATGTTCACCCCCGTGTACTTTGACAGATGAACAAATGTGTGTATGACATATGAATGATTTAATTTGTCTACATGAATATCCTTTAGAGTTTGATATGAGAATGAGCATAGAAGGATAAATGAAGCATAAAACACTTATGGCATTGTTGGTATTTTGATACATTCCTCAAGGAAAAATTGTGGTTGATGCATGTGGCGTCCCACAATTGTTCATTCTACTTACAAAAGTGTGGGAGGGAGAAAACATCCTTCGCAGAGAAGGAGAGGAGGGGTAAGTAGTGGAGGGAAAAGGTTGGTGGCCTCGGGCCTAGGGTGGCGGGGGATAAGGTTAGACCGAAGATATAAGGTGACATTGCATGCCAACTAATGCCATTTCTCAAATAACGTAATATCTAAATTTGGGCTTTTTGATTAGATAAGCAACCTTAAATGAGAAAACCAAAAAGAGGCAATATTAGGTTATTACTCACTGAGTATGTTTATACTCATTCTATATTTTCTTTAATTTGTCTTTTCAGATATTGACCATGGATCCGTGGACGCGCGGTAACACTTACAGAGGACATGCCACAACACCCTTTGGAACGTATGGATTAGAGTTGCAAATAGAGGTTCGGGTCACTCCCAATGAGATAAACATTTTGTATCACATGGACTATTGGCCCATGGACAGTGAGCCAAATGTCCTTCAGATTTTCTTTCCTTTAGTCCTAGTCCCCCCGGATGGCGATACCGGGAGCAATGAGACGCCGTTAGGGCCCTTAACGCCTAGTTCTAGTTCTCCTCCAGAATCTGATCCGGAGGAGGAAGGCCCTAATCGGGTTAGTGAGTCAGATGACTAGATTTTCTGTATGTAAAGTTATGTTAGACTTATCTCTGTAAATATTTTTGTACTGTTATATGTATATTATTTCAGTATTTTTAACTCTTTATTGCCTACTTTCTTTTGGCACGCCCTAATATTATTTTTAAAAGTATATGTGATATTGTGTTGTCTTTGGAGGCTAGTAAGGATATCTTATCAGTGTGGATTGCTGATTGGATATCTTTATGCCGGTCACGACTAAGTATGTCAGGTCGTGACAGGGGACATGCTCTAGAGATTGCGGTCTTCACATTAAACCATGTTCCGTCAAAATCGATTCAAAAGACACCATATGAGATATAGACTGGGAAACGGCCTAGTTTATCTTTTATAAAGATTTGGGGCTGTGAAGCTTATGTAAGACGTTAGATTTTTGATAAACTTAGACCCAAATCTGATAATACTTTTTCATTGGATATCCTAAGGAAACAAAAGGATATTATTTCTATAATCTAACTGAGCAAAATGTGTTTATTGCTCGAATTGGTATTTTTCTATAGAGAGAATTTATCTCTAGAAGAATCAATAGGAGAAGAATAGAACTTGAAGAAATTCAAGATCAATGAGAAAATATTGAACTTGAGATAGAACCTGAGCTGGTTCCACAACCAGTTGTGGAAAAACCTGCTCATGTAACATAAAACCCATGTAGGTCTAGTAGGATACATCATGAGCCCGAGAGATATGGATTTCTCATGACTCATCATGGTGATGTGTTACTCATGGACCAAGATGAGCCCACTACCTACGAAGTGGCTATGATGGGCTCAAATTTTGAGAAATGGCTAGAAGCTATGAAATCAAAGATGGGCTCCATGTATTCAAACTAAGTTTGGACTTCGATTGATCCACCTAAAGGGGTAAAACCCATTGGGTGCAAATGGATTTTCAAAATGAAAACTGACATGGCTGGTAAAATGTGTACCTTTAAGGGACGATTGGTTGTAAAAAGTTTTAAACAAATCCATGGTATTGACTATGATAAGACCTTTTCTCTAGTTGTTATGCTTAAATTCATCAGGATTCTTCTAACTATAGCTGAATATTATGATTATGAAATCTAGGAAATGGATGTCAAAATTGCTTTCCTTAATGGAAATCTTCTTGAGGATGTGTACATGATACAACCTGAAGGTTTTGTAAATCCTGAAATGCTGAAAAAGTTTGGAAATTGCAACAATCCATTTATGCGTTGAAACAAGCTTCTCAAAGTTGGAATCTTCGTTTTGATAACGCAATCAAAGAGTTTAGTTTCATCAATAGTGAAGATGAACCCTGTGTGTACAAGATGGTTAGTAAGAGCGCAAAAGTCTTTCTGATGTTGTATGTAGATGACATACTACTCATTGGAAATGACATTCTTACACTACATTCTGTAAAAACTTGGTTAGGAAATTATTTTTCTATGAAATACTTAGATGAAGCCTCCTATGTATTAGGTATTAAGATCTATAGAGATAGATCGAGAAAATTGCCTGCCCTAAGTTATAGTACATACATCGATAAGGGGCTAAAGAGGTTTAGCATGCAAGATTCTAAAAGAGGATTCTTGCCGATGTCACATGACATAAGTCTCTCAAGAACTTAATGTCCTTCCATAGAGTGTGATAGACAGCCATGAGTAAGATCCCTTATGCATCTGCAATTGGATCTATCATGTATGCGATGTTATGTACTCGTCTAATGTCTCATATGCTTTAAGTATGACAAATAGATACCAATCAAATCCTAGTGAAAATCACTGGACAGTTATCAAGAATATTCTTAAGTACTTAAGAAAAACTAAAGACATGTTCTTGATTTATGGAGGTGAGGAAGAGCTCATTGTAAGTGGTTACACTGATGCTAGCTTTCAAATTAACAAAGATAATTTCAGATCACAGTCGGGTCATGTATTTTGCCTTAATGGTGGTACTATGACCTGGAAGAGTTCAAATCAAGGGACAGTAACTGATTCTATAATAGAAGCTGAATACATTATCAAATGACGCAAAGGAGGCTGTTTAGATTAAGAAGTTTATCACTGAACTTGGAATTATTCCTAGCATTGTTGATCCAATAAAGCTCTATTGTGACAATAATAGAGCCATTGCGCAAGCTAGGAGACCTAGATCTCACTAGAAATCTAAACATATACTCCGGTGCTATCATCTCATAAGAGATATTGTTGATAGAAATGATGTTAGGATATGCAGAATACCAACCAATGATAATGTCTCCGATCCACTAACAAAAGCCCTATTGCAGCAGAAGCATGATAGTCATATGAGATCCATAGGTATTAGATACATAGATGATTGACTTTAGTGCAAGTGGGAGATTGTTAATGTATATGCCCTAAAATCAATCATATTAATGATTCTAAATTTGAATTATGTTATTTTAATGGCAATTTCAATTATTATATTTATATATATTGTCTACATAATATATTTAATTATAATAATAACCTTAGAATATTTCTATTCTTAAATGTCCCTAGTCATATATCATTGTGGATTAGGTTGCTTTGATATATTAAGATTAGCATGTATTGTGACTTATATGGGATATTAAGTTTACACATGAGTACAAGTTAGAAAACTTGTATACTAGATCGACCCATTCCTAAGAACACTACATAGATTATTATATGAGTGTCATGAGTGATTCTTAGTGATCATTATTAATATGGTCCTTTAACCTAAGATCGCCAAGGTTTCCTACATGTAAGTTTCATATTTTGATACTATTCTATGTCACTCATGGTTGAGTGAATGCAAGGGCAGTTATTGGATATGTCACATATCATGTGGAGGGGTTTGTGTGATCAAGATGGAATTTGTCCCTCCTATATAATAGGAGTAACATCTGTAGGCCCCTTGATTAAGTAAAGTTGAGAAAATGCATGGCCATGCTCAGATGAATTGACATGAGATGTCAATTACATTTGTTTCAGTTAGCTTACTTAAGAATCAAGAAACTTTAAGATTGGGCTACATGGGAATGACACAATCTATGTCTCGTGCTCAATCTAGATGTTTAGGACAAGAGGACATAGATGATGATCAGTGTAAAGGTTTAGTCAAATCATTGATTTTCTCATTACTTAGGTAACAATGATGTGTTGCTAGACACCGCTCATTGTTTATGATCATTAATAAGATTAATGATCATTGCTAACGTAATGAGAGCTTGTAAGGTCGCACACTTAGAACCTAGTGAATTTGGAATTAATGGACTAAATTGTTTCGGCCTAATATTTGGGAATTCCATGTTATAATTATAAGGTCCAATAATAAGCCCATAATTATACATGGAACAAAGCCTAATTAGTTAGGATTTTTTATGCACCTATTTAAAGAGGCTTGTTGGGTAATAATAAAGGATTATTATTCACGCATCCCAAGCATAGAAAAATCCTAGCACCTCTCCTTGACCAAAAGCCCTTGAAGAGGCATAGTTAGCACTACGAGGCAAAAGGAGAACAATTCCAATCGGTGTTCGTGTGGACGTTCATTAGTGATTCATGAGTTCGTGTGGATACCTCGAAGTCTTCGGCCAAAAAGAAGCTGAAGAGGTGATCAATAATCGAGTTCTTGAGTCATCCTTAAATCCTAACCTTTATAGGAATTCATAAAGTAACTTGATGTAGATAGCTCTGATGTCACTATAGATTCTGGTTTAATTAGTGTTTTGTTTTAGGAAATTTTGATGATTGATCAAAATTTGAACGTTTTGAATGATTTTGTCAAAAAACCTTCAACTTTAAGGTCCCTTAAGATGTAGACATCTTTGATGTCACTGTAGATTCTAGTTTAATTAGTGTTTTATCTTAGGAAATTTTGATGATTGATCAATTGCTTTAGTTAATTTCATGAATGGGAAAGAGCAAAGGAGACTAAGAAAATCAAACTTGTATATTCTTGATTGCTCTTTTAGTAACCCTCACAAGTATGAAGCAATATTTTCAAAAATTGTAATTGGATATTACTGTGTATTTGAAGATATCCAAAGGAGGAGTAACTAAAGCACTCATACTCTAAAGTGTTCAATTCTATTTAGCTACAACATTTTCATTTTTCTTTTTTTTTATAAAAAAGTGGCATCATGGTGGAATGAAATTTTATCTCTTAAAGCTGGTATAAAAATTGAAGTAATGTCTTTTCTTACATAGTATGATGTCTAACAAATTTGCTAATTGGTGGGGACAATAAACTTATAGACATTCTAAATGTGTTTCATTCTTTATGGTGTAGATTTTTGTAGCAAAATCTGAAGTTAAAAGAGCACAACATGCATTTCTCGGTGTTATTAAAATAGTCATCAATGAAATAATGTCGGTAGGCTCAAATATGTTTACCCAAAAGTCAATAACCAAGACCTGAATATAAAGAAAAATACTTATTATTGTGCCTCATTTCATGGCGCATGAATAGTATAAAATATCTACATCTAATTGTCTTTGCTTTGCCTAAAATATTTAGAAGAATTCAATTAGAAGAAATGATGAATTGATTAAAAATTTTAACAATTGAAGATCTTCTAACTGATTCTTTGCTAATTGATATATATAAATTTGGATAAGGTTAGGATTCAAATTACTCCTTGTTGAGTCAATATACACAGCTTTGATGTCACTATAGATTTTAGTTTAATTAGTCTTTTATTTTAGGAAATTTTGATGATTGATCAATTGCTTTGGTTAATCTCATGAATAGGAAAAAATTAGGGGAGAATAAGAAAATCAAACTTGTATACTCTTGAAAGATAATGCATAACAGTTTATATTAGGGAAGGACTAATATCCCCTTATAGAATGGGATAAAATTATTTTAAATTACAAAATTTATAAGTAAAATTGTAAAATTTTATGAAAAAATAATGTCATCTTGTAAAAAAATTGTAACTTTTATGTGGATAATTTTACTTCATATAATTTATATTATGTGAAAAAATTATATGTAATTATTCATATAAAATTCATAACTTTTTAATAAGATTTTGCAATTTTGTTTATAAAACATGCAATTAAGACAAAATTGTTCCCACTTCTATTAGGAAAAATAGACTTTGCCTTTATCTCATAGTTTTTGTATACTTGAAGATTAAGAGAAAATAGTTCAAAAAATCATTATGCCCTTCTTTGAGAAAATGAATAACACCCCTTTGATTCCAACAAGAGGTAGGATTTGTTTTAAGAACATAACGAATTAATTATTCACTTTATACCATTTTTTATTATTTATGTTAATGTCAACATTACTCAAACGTAAAAATGTGAGTATATATATTTTACTTTCAAAATATTACTAAATCTCATATTTTGAAAATCAATTTTATTGATAATAATTAAATTTGTGTTACTAACCACAAAAAGTGTAGTTTCTAACAAAACAAAAAATTAAAATTGCATAAAGTTAAGCTTTAAAAAAAATAGAAATTTGTTTTTTTTTATAAAAGAACAACAAAAATTATCGTTGCAAGAGATTTCAAGAAACTTTAATTTAAGAATACTTTTCCTATTTACATTAACAATAAATTCTTATTCATACTTGATCCAAAAAAGAATTGACTTTTTTGTAAAATAGGATGGTTGAGCACTCATCATAATATTGAAAATGAAAATAGCATACAAAATAGCGTATAATATTGAAAATCTTCAACCTCTTAGAGTTTAGCATTATATCAAAGTTTTGTTTAAAAGGAAAAAGAAATAAAAAATAAAAAATAGACACCATATAATTTAAAAATAATATAAAAAATTATAAAAAATTATAAATAAAGGAAAAATATGAAAAATTTGCAAAAACAAATAATTTATTTATAAGTGGTGAATGGATTAGTGAAAAAATAAACAATTGACAATAAGTAAAATTTAATCATAATAATTGGATGATATGGACTTATTCCAAATTCTTGACTCTCTTTTACTAATCCTAATTTTTTTACTAATCTTTGCTATAATAGGTACTCGTTTCAAATTACAAAGAAATCCTGAGTATTATTCTCTTGGTGTATTGGTGCACCGAAAGTCATTACATTAGTTTGACTATTAATTTGATAGGCTAAACAGAGACTATTGTCTCTAGTTACCAATTTACAAACTGTTAGTTGATAATATTTAACTACTTAGATTTATAAATATGTTCCCACCTTTTACACTAACTTGAAAGATAGAGAGGTCTTTGGTCTTTTTTTTTTAGTAATATCCCAATGATAGATTCCTTCATGTTTAGTTATCCCAATGACAATGTTATCCTAATGCCACCATAGTGTGACTATTAATTTGCTTGCGTAAACAAGGACTCTGGTCCTTGGTTACTACTTTACAAACTGCTAGCTAATAATACTTAAACTATTCAGGGCAAAACACCTACCTTGAAACTAAAAACATACGTTGGTGCTTGAGTATAAACCTTTAAGTATAAATATAATCTTAAGAAAACAAGTAATCACCCCAAATTTGTCTGGTTTCTATAGGGAAGTCACAATATATATTAAACTAATTTGGATTACACTGCTATAAGTTTAACCTCTATCTTTTATTTTTTATTTCCTAAGACTAGGATATAGAATAGTTTTATATTTTTAACAGACTTTCCTTATATAATGGTACTGTAGTTGAAGGCTTGCATTCATCTTTTCTTTGATAAGTTGAATGACCTAACCACTTGCCTTACTAGTGACCCTCCACTTCCTCCCTTATTTAACTTCAAACTTCAGGGTGAGTTCAAGTACTACTTGATTAGAACCTTTTATTAAACTTCTCTGGAGAAGTTTTATTTGAAACTAGAAAACAAATCATTCAGTCACTTGAGTTTGCTCATAACATTGACAAGATTTAGTTTAAGAGTATAATTTGCTATTGCTTTTGTAGAGAAACTAATAATTTGTCTTAATGTACATATGTTTAGTTCCTAATTTGTTATGAATGTTTATCTGTTAAGTGTTTTTTGAGATTAAAGTGTTTGTATATAATTTTCTAACTACGTCCAATTTAAGTTTTTAGGTTATACTATATGATCTTCACAAGTATTCTAGATAAGATGATTGGGCAATAGTTAAAGGTTTGTTTTTATCTAGTAGTTTTATGATGGTGGATGGCTTTTGGTGGATGAATTAGTGCAATGATTTTCTCTTTACTAATATATAAAGGATTTAAAACTAAAACTATACTAAGCTTGTTTATTTGAGAAATTAATGAAATTTGATATAATTTTGTGACATTCGATTATCTTTCAATAGCAACTTCTTTGTATTAAAATTAAATTTGAATTCCATAAATCACTAATAATAAAATGCTTAAAAGGTATAATAATAGAAATTAATTGTCAAATTGCAATGAATTTGAGTTTTATTGACAATTGTCAACTACTAATATATTGTGACAATAATATTTGCCATTAAAAAATAGATAACACCTTTAAAATAGAGGCAATAATAATTGTCACTAAATAAATGTCGTTATTGTCAAAAATCTTTAGTGGCAATTATTTGAGATAAATAATGGCATAACATTTGCCACTAGAGACATGGGTGGATGATACTAGTGCATTAAGGCCAATAATATTTATCACTAAATAATTGCCACTATTACTAACAATCTTTAATAGCAATTATTTAAGGTAAATAGTGGCATAACATTTGCCACTAAAGATTGGGTGGACTAGTCATGATATTAGTGTATTAGGGGCAATTACATTTGCCAGTAATTAATTGCTGCTATTAGAAAAAATTTAGTTGCAATTAAAATAAGTTTTATCGGCATTTACCTTAATTGCCATTATATCCTTTGTCGATGCTGACTTCAATGATAATGCCTTTTATGGTGTAGTGTTTTTTAGTAAATAGAAGTGATTCAAGGTTAAGTGAGATTAGAAATAAACAAAAAGTATGGATGAGATAATGGGAGTCTCCTATTTTGCCATTCATCTTCTTCAACTACCCAAATCCAATATCATATTCCATTTACACCCACACACAACTCATCTCTCCTTTCTCTCAATTCCTTAGTCCAATTGTCATTATCTTTAACTTCCCAATCTTCACATTCAAGCAAGGTAAGCAATTTTATTTTCAAATCCATGAACAAGATCAATTCTACTTCCTGTTTGATAGTAGGAAATAGAAGAAATGGAATAAATTAAGGATTTGGGAAACCTTAAATGCTAACTCTTAAATTTTGATGTTTTGGGGCACTTCCATCTTTAAACTTATTGTTTGACATTTCCTTTACAACTTGTGAGTGAACATTTTTCTAGATTTTACTTGTTTTTTAATCATGAATAGATTGAGCTAGATTTTATTTGATATGGAATAATTTGAGGTTAATTTTTATATATGTGTACTTGGCTTGGAATAAATGCTAAAATTAGTAATTGTAATGTTGCTTTACATGCGGTGGTGATTAAATTGAGTTATAGTGTTTTGGTAATAAGGTTTGAGTAATTTTCCAATGAATAAACATTTTTTCTAGAAAAATGCAAAACATTCATGTTTGAATTGATTCCCTAAGCCAAAAATGTAGAATTTGGTGCAAGGAACATATTTCAAAACATATTTTAGAATTGATTCCTCTTTTCCAAAATCAAAATTTTGTCCTAAAATGAGTTGACTCTATAATTGATTCAAGAATTAAAGAAACTTAATGGGATTCCTAAATTGATTCTCCTAGTTAAATTAGTATTTTTCTCTTAGGATTAAATATAATTCATTATCTTAGTGTATATTTATGTACAAAAGGAATCATAGACATAAAAATGGAAATTTAGACCCTTTTAGATGCATGAAAGGCAATTGTACATTAACATTTTGTTGAAAATGATTATAATTATGGAAAATGATATTGATGGAACATTAAGGCCATACAAAGGAAGCATGGTAGTGTTGATATATGCATTAATGACATGAACTTTTATTGTTTTATGATAACTAAGCATATTGATGTCATTTTCAAATACCAAATATAGTAACGGTTTGAGAGGGATAAGAATGGATAGGATTTACAAGGAAATTTATTTTTCTTCGTTTGATATATATATATATATATATTTGACAAATTCTACAATTGAGTATACATGTTTATATGGTTATAGTAATGATACTAATGAGACCATGATGTGAATTATATAATAAGATCGTTTAGGTTCAAGGAAGGCAAATTCAGTCAATAAGTGTTTAAATAAATTGTCTCATATCTTATTTTTATTTGAATGTTTATTCTCTAAACTTTGGACTTGCCCTTGTGTATTTCATTTTACAAATTCTCAAGTTGAGTTGCCTTTATCACCATCACCACCACAAGCCCTCAAGTGCTTTCTTGATATGGCATTGGATAACAATAGATATTTTATTATAGATACAATTTTAGGCCATAAGTTGTATAGGAAAAATAAAAGGGTAGAAGGATATCAACTATTCTCAACTAAAGTTAGTTAGGCCAGCTTATACTTTAATTAGAAATGAATAAAAGCAAGCCTTACTTCTCTTCATTATCAAACTATTTATGATGAATATAATTCTTTCTTTTTCAATATTGTTTTCCTTGATAATTTCCTTCATTATTTTTTGCATACACATGCACACTAATAAAAAGGAAATAGGTTAGACCGATGAAAACCAATTAGTACCTTGTGAAATAATTTTTATAGATCTTTCAATTGTTGATTTAATTTTGCAACTTAATCTTTTAAAGCTTTCTTTTTCTCTATTATTCAGTGGCTCTTCCCACAAAAGAAAAACCTGCTGGGCATTTTTTTTCTAGAAATTTTCTCAGCAACTTTTTTATTTTTTATTTTTAAATCGACGACAAAATCGGAAAAATAAAGATGGGAATAATTTGTGTTAGTTTTTCATGTTTGAATTTTTCACCCAAAATAAATTTCTACAGATAACCTGTTTTTTCAGGGTCTTTTTGTTCATCTTTTCTTTCATTTTCTACGGAAAGACAGTATTTTTCTGGTAGTGGTACGGGCATTCAACTAATGTTTAGAGGCATTTTGCATATCCGGATATTTATTTACACCGTGATTGTTTCAAAATTCGACTTCAAGTTCAAGCAGCAACATAAGTTCAGTTTTTTTGAGTTCATCATCCCAGGTCTTATTTTGCGTACCATATAAAACAGAGATATTTTAGACACTTAGATATATAGTAGAGGAGGAATTCGATTCACTTGTAAAACACAAATTTATTTAGAAACTTAGATAATAGAAGAGGTTTGAGGACCTCCGATCATTACAAATTACTAGAGCCATGGCTCAGTAGATTTTAATAATTAGTAGCGCAGACTTATCTAGGTTACCTCATATAATATAAGACACAACAGATTTTATCAAAGATCATAAGCAATAATATTAGATAGCTTCCTCCCTCGTTGGTCGTTGAAATGTCTTTATGGGTAGGATTCAAGTTTACCTTCGTAACTCGCAGCAGCGCTTCCCTTACTGACAGCAAGATGCGTGATGTTTAATTACCGCCGCCACCGGTAAAAGCACCCAAATTAAGGGTGCCAGATAAAATTATTTTGCCACCTTTTTTAGCATTTAATGCATTCTGAGTGCCACTACACCCACCCGGAAGGTTCTGATTAGCATCAACACTGAGATTGGGATTACCAGCGCCATAGCCAAGGTTAATAATCGCACCCTGATTGGTTTGTATCTCTGTGCTCTCATCTTCAGCGTTCAACGCGTCTTTAGTGCCGCTAACATTATTAGAACCTGAAAGTGAAAAACCCCATCAACATTGCCATTCATGAGCGAAAATACTGATTTGAGGTGCTTCCAAATTAGGGTTCAATTCAGTTGGGGGTTAGTTTGATTCAAAACTTTGTAGACAATGATGAATGAAAATACTGAAATCAAATTTGAGGTGTTTCGAAAGTTGTACCGAATTCTGTAATCTACTCGCAAATTTTGAACAAAGAATACTGTCAAAATTCTGTCGAGTTTTCAAAGAATGGGGCCTTAAGGAATGGAACTTGGTGGTACTCGATGATCAGGATCCAAAGGAGCAAACATCACTTTAATGGCCACCGCTACCTTGACTATTTTCTATACCAATTATTCTTCTAGGAAGCATGTTATAGTTATGTGTGGCGGAACTGAAGAACACACCGAATATGCCTTGACCATTTGGTATGCAAAAATATTAATGAACCAAATATTCAATGTTTTGGGACGCTCATTTGAACAACTAATGTTCAAACTTCAATTTCGAGCTTGATGAATCACCAGTAGCGACACAATTTTACTTTAACCTTTTGTCCTAATGGTTCTAAATTGGGTTCCATAGCTGCAATATTGTTGTTGCTGCTCAAACCATACCTGTGAATTTTCACAATTTTGTGCCCTAACAATCACATTTTCTTGCATTTGCCTGCAATTTTGTTACTTGTAGGAAAATCACAACCGTAATTTAAAACCATGATCAATAACATGTTGAATTTAATTTATTAGCAAAACAAATATTTATTTAAACAAAGATAATAAAAGAGTTTTAAGAGCCTCTTGCAATTAAAAACTACTAGGGCCTTGGCTTGAATTTATAGATTCATAGTGAACTATTTTAAGACACATCATATAATGCAAAAATATTTCTAGTCATATCACAGCGTTACTTCCACTTATACGTAAAATTAGTGCTGAAATTTTAGTGTTACAGTAAGACAATAAATATTTCAATAAGATTTTAAATTGCATTTTATAATTGTAATATTGCATGCAATATTACTGTTAAAAATCACATCGCATCTATAATTTTCCCTAATTTTGTGCCACAATGACCACATTTTCCCATAATTCTGCTAATTGGAGGAAAATTGCAATCACAATTTAATTGAAACCCTTTATATAATACATGATATATTTGATCATATCAAAGTTCTCTATCAATAACACAAGTTAGCATGCTCCCTTATTGGTCGTTGCTGCGGATCTTTGCAAAGCAGTTTACTATATTGTCCTCACAAAAAAAAAAATTGAGGGGTGGAGGGGGTGTAAGAATGAGTTTACCTTCATGATGTGCAGGTGCAGCACGGCTTCCTTGACCTTGAGTAATGTCGTTAGATCGCGGAGCAACCGCCTGACTGGGGATATTTTGTTTAGTTTCGGGTTCCTTGACCTTGGGCATAACTTTGAGCTCTGAAAAATGAAAACAAATTTGATACCTTAATTAAAATTGCCATTGATATTTGACATTATTACCAACCTGATGGATCAGACCTATCATATATACAGATATATCGCTCACCGGTCGTTAATATCGTATTGGGGTTAGAAGACTTGCCCTCGTGTATGGTTTGTGTTTCGGCCGTTTGTGGTTTGTTTGGTTGAGAACTTTCTGGACCAGCCATCGATGAAAATTCTCACGTTAAACTCAGATTTTTCGAATGAAGAAGATGGAAATCTGCGTGAAATGTCTTAGATGTAACATGGTTCCCTATTTATAGATGTACATAGTCATATAAATTGAGTGTGGATCCATTAATCCAAACAATAAAAAGACTGGCGATGACTGATGAGCAAAATTTTGCTAAATTGCTCTTGGTCTTGGTCTTTTTTTTCCTTTTTATCTCTAAGGTGGTGTTCAGTACGCTGGGCCCAATTACAACCCCTATAGTTTTGGACTACTTGTAGCATATTCAAATATTTCATCACGTGAGGTTGAGAAAAATACTATAACCCAGAGTTGTTGAGTTTTCACGAAATTACACTCAATTTTCCCCTATATATATTTGAAGAGGATCCTTTGACATCAATATAAGTTTTGATATCGATATAAGTCTAAATGACTTTTGTCAAATCTCAGCTATTAATCAAATATCATTTAAAAGTTAAGGTTGGATTCATTTTAAATAATATATACACTGTATATAATTTAATATCCCTCTCAATTAATGCTTTAAATGAAAATGTCATATCGTTGATATACTTCTATTTTATTAGGAATGGTTAAATTAGAGAAGAATTTGTTTTTTACTAATGCGTGTACCATGCTCTATATTAATATTGATACATTTTTTGTACTTATTTTTATAATGTATCTTTAACTTTATATTATAAGCATATTTCTAAAATATTTTCCTTGCTATTTCATATTCTAAATTTAGTAAAAGAATAATCACATTATCATATCATATATATATAAAGTACACTGAAATAAGCTGTTAAAAATCAATAAAATTAATATTTTTAAATTCTGTTTTAAAAAATATGGATTAAAAAATATATTGATTATTAAAATGGATTATCTTTGTATGTAATAACAAGAAAATCCGTAAAGAAAGATGAAACCTCTTCTTCCATTTTTTTTACAATATTAAAAATAAATATTTTTAGGTTTTTCCTAAAAATTTGTAAGTTGAAATTTTTTATGCACTTTTTTTATTATTATGGATTATGACAACTGATTTTAATAATAAATACTTATTTCCGAGCCATAATTTCTATTTTAAAATGACATAAGAGACTATTAACTCTATTAAAATAAACTTTAATTATATTAATGATATTGTTGTTTCTTTTAATGCATTGATTAATAGGAAGAAGAAGTTATGTATCGCGTATAAATTATGTAAAATTATTCTAATATTATCTTTTAAATGTTATTATGATTAATGGTTAGAACATAGTGTAGGCTATTAAGATGTATACTAGTGTCAACCAATCCTTCATATAATATTGGAGGGGATTAATTGACACAAGTATAAGTTTAAAAGATTTACACCAAATTTTCATCATTGATTTCAATTTATTCAATGACTTATAATACATTCAAATTAATTAATAAAGCTGACTTCAATGATCAGAAAAAATTAATGCTTATTGCATTTAATTTTTGCCTTTCTCATAGTATTTTCATTTTTATTTAAAAATTTTAATTTATTTTGCAACACAAAATTTTTAATGATATATTTTTAAAATGAAAGTTTTCGAATATCAAAGGAAATATGGGAGCTAAATAAATCGTAAGACATGATAAAGGGAAAAAAAAAAGCTGTCATATTAAATTTCAAATTTCATGAATTTTATCAAACAATATAAATTTGTTAGTGATTATTTTTTGTTTGAAGTTAATTAGTAATTTATAAAATGAATTTTGAATAGCCGATTAGTCAGTTGAATATGAGGTATGTTCTACATCTCGGAATCAATTTCAAAATAGATTGTACTAACTTGTAAAAAAATTAAAGTCTGGAATAATTTTGTGTTCTAAAATAAAAAAATAAAAATTTCAAATGAGAAAAATTGAAAATATTGTAAGAGAGAGAAAAAAATTAAATGCATTAAAAAATAATTTTCTCTTGTCATTATAGTCAGCTTTCATAATTAATTTGTATGTATTATAAACCATTGGATAAATTTGAAATGAATGTAGAAATTTGGTGTTGGTCTTTTAAACTTTTGTTGAAGTCAATTGATCGCCTCTCAAATATATATATATATATATATATATATATATATATATATATATATATATATATATATATATATATATTGTGATTGATTGACGGGTTACAATATTAAAATTTAAAATATCATGTGAAAACATGCAACACATAAAAATTAAACATTCTTTTAATTGAATTAGTAGAAATTTAACACTCGTTTGTAAACATCCGATAAAATTCTGACAAATAAAGATAAAGATGCAGTTTTTAGAAAATATAATAAGCCGCATCGTTTGAAGAGCATAGCGCGTTAGGATTAGTTTAATTTTCTGTCTTATCTCAATCGTTTGCCTTTTAATCAATTCTCTGGGGGGGATCAAAAAATGAGAGCCCTCGGTGATGACTTTCCCGTCTTCCAAAGACGCGTTTTTACCTACCAAATCACACTTTTCAACTAATGGCTCCATGCATTCAATCTTGGTTGTAGTTACCATATCTCTCGCCCAATTTTCAGATTCAGATTGGTTGATGAGAAGATGTACCGTTTTTCATTGGAGATTTAGTGCACTAATTAATAAATTCAGATGTCCTGTGAGGGTATTTTCCTTTCCATTTAATCGATTTGATTATATGAAAACGATCTAATATTCGTTATGATTATAGTTTTCCAAACTTGAGGTGGCATAGGAAAGGGTATGGTTCGTCCTGATGGATCAAAATATACAAATCAACAGTGGAAAATTTTGAATCGAAGCTAAAGAAGAATAATAATGGATATGAAGAATTTAACGTGAAAAAATCTCTTTAATTTTAGAAGAAAAAATTAAGAAAAATTTTGAAATTATTTTTTCTTTCAAAATTAATAAAAAAAATATTATAATATTTCACTCACACTTAATATTCTATCTCCCAAATTTATAATTCAATCCTCACAATTTTATTATCATAATTCTCTTAATCTAGATTACTATGATACCGTTACACTTTTATTCAAAGTAATACCTACTACTCACACTAAGAGAAATCACACAAATGGAACTCTTTCGTGCTTACGTATTACTTTAACAAGTTATTTATATTTATTACTTTATATGGTTTTATTTTGTAATTCTTCAAAAAAAATACGTAAGCATTTCATAAAAATAGCTAATATATAAATAATCTATTTTATCAGTAATATTATAAACAACAAAAATAAAATCCAAAATTAAATTTTAAATGAAAATTAAGAATTGTCATTAAATATAGAATGCTAGGATGAATATGTTAAACTTAATCCAATAAATATAAAATATTTGAAACTTAATTTTGAAATCCATTTTTAATATCTATAGTATTTTTCTTATTTTATTATGTAATAATTAATGAAGATAATGGATTATTTGATATTGAAAATTAAATAATTATGACTAAAACCCAATTTTGTTTTCAAATTACTAGGTTTCTATTAATTTCATCTACAAAGTAAGGTTTGTATCAATTAAATTCCTAAAAATTTAAGTCAAAGTCAAATTCTAGTTCCATTCATAAATGGCTAATATTTCCTATAGGGATGAAAATTTTACTTGTGCTTAAATTTTTAGAGATTATATTGATATAAACCTTACTTTAGAAACAAAATTAATAGAAATCCAATACTTCAAGGATTAAAATAAAGTTTGGGTTAATAATTATTATACAAATTTAACTATATTAATAAATAATAACATATAAGATATTTGTTTAATTTTGATAAATATGATAGATATGAAAAATATTTTGATATATATATATATATAGAGTATAACTAGAGCTAATGGTTGTCCCCTTGGTTAGCTGGCAATGATGAAGGTACTAAGTCATCCTACCACACCCTTTGAGACAAATATCTATCATGTGCTTGTTTTCTTTAATTGGACTAAACGCATCTTGAAATTATTGTTACCCTGCTGTAATATTCTATTATGCTACTACAAAGTTAAGGCATAAAATTGAAAACACATCCACATATAGTGATTTCTTGAATCAATATTGTTTAAACATAAACATTAAAGCTTGATCATCTATGAAGACCCTAATAACATTACTTTAGCAAACCACACACTTATTTCTTTTTATTGTTTTTAATTCTTCTTTAAGAATTAGAAATATCAAATGTACTAGGAATTTTTTTATCACACTTTGAATATTGAAAATATTAAAATTTGATAATATAAATATACTCTAAGTATACTAGTTCGATATGGTAAAGCATAAATTTTTCTTATTCTATTAGTGCTATATTAAATACCCAAAATATGATGGTAAAAAAGAAAAATTTTCTAATTGAATTTAATCAAATAAAAATATTAAGATTTTATGCTTCGAAAAAGCTCTAATTACCTCACTTTATGAAACTATACACTTTGATTCTAATAATTTTTATTCACCATAAAGGAATCAAGTTATATATTTTAGGGACTTTCTGAGATCAAACTTAAAACACTAATGCTTTGTTTAGTACACTAAAAAATGGAATTCATTTTATTTCATTTTAGTAAAAATGACTTCTTTTGCTTGGCATAAATTATATAAAATATGCATTTATTTCACTTTAAAATAATTTTTTTATTTGGAACTTTATTAAAATTTGTAAAATTCATTTCAAATATTTATATTTACAATATTATCCTTAAAAGTGAAAGAGAAAAAATTTAAAAAGAGAGATAGTTATTAATAACTTGAAAAATTAAAGATGAAATTGTCCAATAAAAATATTATGTTTGAAATGAAATGAATTCCTACTAAATTCAATCCAATTTCATGTGATTTCAAATTTCCAATAATATAAATAAAACAAGATTTTAAAATAAAATAAAATTTGAAAAATTTAAACCCAAATATAATTTTTTAATAGAATTCATTTCAAAATGAAATAAATTCTAATTTTAAAGTGTGCCAAATAAGGAATAAAAATATTGAAATTTGATGGTCTAAGGTAGTTCCAAACATGCTATACTAATAGTTTAAAGCATCATTTTCGTATATTTCTAACAATTTCTTTGAGAAAGTCGTGATATGAAACTAAACAAGGGTTCTTGTATCAAATTACAATAATCAAGAATATTAAGAAATCGCGCTCCAAGACCCCCACATCCATCTAAGAAAGCTCCCACTAACTCAATGTCGTCCAAAAATACGATGGAACGTTGGAAAATTTTGAAGGATTCAAAGCTTGCTGTGCCATTTTTTTCCCTTACTATGCTGCGCGTGAAGGAAGAACACCTCGTAAATGCCATGGAAAACAAAATATTTTCTTGGTATATATGAATAAAAAAGAAATAAAAAATTAATTGATTATAATTTTACTCTTGATTCTTCAGTCTAAAATTCTACTTAAACAGTAAAATTATCATTTAGCTTAATTTAATTTTTATCATACTTTTTTATCTATAACAAAAAATATTTCCTCTTCCTTCTTCCTATCCTCATCTAAAAAAAGGAGAGAAAAAATTATTTTATTGATTCTCATTTTTCTTTTTATCTTTTTTTCCTTACATTCTGTCATAGAAATAATTTAATAAAATAAAAAATTAAGTTCAAAACGAATTTTAATTTTATATTTTATTTAATTTAAGAAAATGATATCTAAATTTTTAAGTTTTCCTTTTTCTTTTTTCTCACCCTATGGGTGATAGTATCTCTTTTATTTTCTGATGATACGTCCCCTCGAGCATAAACGACAAATAGTAAAGTTAAGAAATTTTGATAGATGAGCCGCTAAGTGAAGACCGATGTGGAGTCTTTGCACCCACGCGGTTTTTGGTCTCTGTGCGTCTCCGACGGATAAAATGGAGTTTTCACGTCAGTACAAGGGGCCCAGTGTACGTGATCAATGCTAGCCGAAGGTATACAGCATTATTCAACCTTGGCGGGCCTCGGGAACACCACTTTCATTATTGCAACTTGAATTCCTTTATCCAAACAATGACCTTTTAATATGACATCTTTGTTTGCAAATGATATTCTCCTTATGCATCAAGCAATTTTGATGGGGATAGTAACGTATCGAATTTGGATTGATGCGTCTTGAATTCAATTAAATTTTGGTTCATTGAGGTTATGTTATTTTCGATTTATTATATATCTAAATTCGCTAAATATTTAACAAAGTATAATTACATGATTCAAAATAATATTTAACTACGTTAATATAAATATAATTTTAAATTTTCTAATAAAAATATTATTTTTTTACTAATAATAATTATATCTAATAATTATGAAGCATAGGCATGAAACATGCTTCTGTGCATGGCATCCGAACAGATGTCTGACAATCGTGTTCAATCTTACTCTGTTGCGATTCTGATGCTAAAGAATCAATTGAGTAAGTGCTGCGTGCATAAGTTGCAGTGTCCCTATCAATTTTATACAGAAGCATTAATGTGGTGTATTCAGTTATGGCTAAACATTCAAGATATTAAACTTAATATCTTTAAAATTAAAAGTATTTTTATATATTTAATGACTTAATCAGAAAAAAAATTTGAAAGAACTTGGTAAAGACTCTCGTTTAGTACCAACTTAATTGTTTCATTTTTCAACATATTTGAGGATGAGGAATCTTCATATTTAGTACAGATGAAGTGGCCGAAAGTCAATATGGGCTACGGCTAATTTGGCGGTCCAATATACTTGTATTAGTCACGGGCAGTGTAACACAGCCTTAGATTTAGTATAGATGAAGTGGCTAAAGTAAACAGGGGCTACAGAAAATTTGGTGGTCCAATGTACTTGTATTAGTAGTCGCTGGCAATGTAATAAAGCCTTATCTATAATGTTGTGCTTTGGAATATACTCATCCATGAGAGATAATTATTCCTCCTTGAACGCCACTTTTTCTGGTATTTTGTTTTTGTTTACTCTGCAGCCCTTTTGCTTTTATGATTATTTGAGGACAAGTTAAGATATGAATTGACAATTTTTATACACTCGTTTCAGCCCAAGTAATGCTAAATATCTTCATTTATTTTTCAATCAATTTATTTCAAGTTTAAAAAATTCTTGTCGGCCCTTTAAAATAGCCAGATTCTTTGCATAAAAGTCATGATTCTCTCTTGTAAAATTGGAAAAAAAAGGTTACATACAAAATGTAGAAGAAAAAATAATAATTTCTAATTCTATGAGATTCCATGAAGGTATAACTTCTGATTTCTCTAATGTTAGGAAGTAATTCCTTATCCTTGTAATATCATCTCATAATCCTATCTTTTATATATTTCTTAATCAGCAAGTCAGAAACTTGATGATCAAAATTTTAGAGATAAAGCCTTCATTGAATCTAGAACATTCAATCACATGGAAAATTATACAAGTCTAGAGCACTCAAGGCCTGTTCAAGAAGTTTTTAATCGCAAAGCTAATAATATTCTACTACAAGATTCTTTTCAATTAAAGAATAAGGTAGCTAAAGTGTTAGTTCCTAAGGGTGAATTAAAAGAATTTGAGGAAATTGAAGTCATTCATAAAGATATTATCATTCAAGCAAAGTATCACATTGAGGAATTTTAGCAAGTTTGCATAAAAAACACAACTAACAATGAGGAGGATGACCATATGCTTGAAGTTTACCTAGATTATCAAGAAAAGTTGGTTGATGAGTTGATAATCCAATAATAAAAAACTAATTAACTATTTGAAGAATGAAGTGGTAGATTTAGTTAGAATTAAACTACTTGACTTAAATAAAATACAAAACTTAATCAATCTCATGAACAAATTAAGGTTTAATATTGAAGCTTTTTTAAAGAAGATTGATTTTAGAGATTGTCTCTACTTCTAGAAATGAAAACTGCAAAAGTATTCTAAGTATTTGACAATGACCAAAATGTCCAATTAGCATTGACTCGATCAAATATAGATGTCATTTCCTTGACCCATGCATGCACATGCCTTATCATGACAAGCAAGCATCATTTGAGCCTTAATTCTAGCTAATTCAACTAATGCTGACTCATATCCTTATTTGAACAAGGATTTCTCTTTAATGTCAGTTATGAAATGTTAACACACACATAAAAATCCCTCTATAATGTTTGAAGACTAACCATGATGAGCAGGGTTCAAGTCTATTGGATCTTCAATTTACCCATTAATGACCATGACCTTATAAAAAGAACTCCAGGCACACCTTTATGAACTAGTACAAAATCTTGTACTCTACTTTACCTATACCTCTACTAACTTAGACATCAAATTATGCTTAACGGGCCACCTTCCACTATGTACACCTAACTTTTTGTTCCTTATATAGGCAAAGTTCGACTTAATCAAACCATCCTAAACTAGTTAACTAGAATTAAAATTGTCATTTGGCATTATTCATGGCTTTGCTAGCCACCACCTTTTGCAGTGTATGCTCTATTCCTCCTAATCTTGCATTGAAGTAGCCTCTAACAAATCTTGTCAATGGAACCCTGTCTATCCAACAACACAGAAGGATCTGGTAGTCAATGATCATGTCACACTATAGAAATTGAAAAAGATGTCCTTATAGAGCAAGTCACTTATCTAAGGGTGAAGATAAAAGCTTTCTAACAACTACATTGACATCTCCAAAGCAACCTCTCACTAGCATTTGAACCACAATCCATCTCTGGATTCTATTGCTTCATCCCCATCACCCTCTCCAACTCTACCACCATCAATTACCTTACAAATGCCATTTGACATACCTCATAACTCTATCAAACCAATCTTGTCTGCACTATAATGACCATAACTACCTTCAACATAAAACACACATATTGACCATAAATCTAAACTAACATGACCAATGTTACCACCTCCCAAACTGCTATTTCATCCATTTATCTTCCCTTACCACCACCATGCCTTCCATCACAAATGAATGTTGGTCTTTAACATGCTAGACTACCTTGGGAAAATTAGTAACGATATAAGGAATATGATCCCTTATTCTCATCTATTAGCTAAAATAATTCCTAAAATTAACACTCACAAAACTTATCCTTTCAAAAAGGAGATTACTATCCTTTCACCATCGAAATCATGACCACTCCACTCCCTCAAATTTTCAAATTTCCCACACACTTAAAGGCATATTATGGTACTTTAGATCCAGTAGAACAATTTGAAGCATTTCGAGCATTTATGCCTTATTTAGGCTTCTATGATGCAATTATGTGCCAAGCATTTTCAACAACATTAAGAAAGGCAAGTCTTAAGTGGCTCACTTTTTTACCTAGTCATTTTATCGCTAATTTCAAAAAATTGGCTAAAATGTTTTAAGCTCATTTGTGACCAGCAGACCACCTAAAGAGACTATTGCCACATTAGTAAATTTTAAACAAGGCCATTATGAAACTTTGAGAGAATACTTTACACATTTCAACATTTTTATTCTCAAGAAAAAATATTTTAATAAAGGAGTTATCATTTATTAGTTAACAACTAAGCTATAGTCAAGCACCTCATTCTGTCCTTAGCAAAATGCCCTAACTTATACCCTAACAGAGTTACTTGCTAAAGCTAAGAAATTTATAAATGCAAAAAAATAAGACATGAATAAGTAGCAACATGATTGTGGATAGATGGAGTTTGATTAAAATCCTTGATCAAACAAGAGGAGGGAATGAGATAGAGATTGAAATAAAACCCCATACCATAAGGCTAGTTTAATAATTGTGAACCCTTAAACATGTTACTAAGCAAAGTAGTTCACGATATTAGAGTGACTAAGTTAATGAAATTCCAATACTAAAAAGAAGAAAACACCCATCGACCAACCTATCAAAGTTTTGCAAATTTCATAGATATTATAGTCATAACATTAATGAGTGCATTACCCCAAAAGATAAGATAAAGCATCTAATCCACTGAGTTACCTTTCTAAGTATTAAAAGTAAAAAATGGATGAGGAATATGAAAAAAGATAGTAAGTTTAATTGGCAAAAGAGAAATTGAAGAAAAGAACAACACCAACTAAAAGACTTAAAATTTAAGTAATCGAGATAAATGCTAAAGATTTCAAATGTGGAGGAAATTTAAACTACTTCTCAAAAAGACATGCTAGACAAGTCCTCACAATCAAACAAAAGAAATAGAAAGAATATTCAAATCCATAACCTTTATAGAGGAAGATTTTAGTAAGATCAATTGAGATCAAGATGATTTAATGGTGATCACAGTCCTAGTTTATAACTTACTAATCAAGTGTATATTGGTAGATAAAAAATGTCTGCTAATATTCTGTATTCTGAAATAATAAAAAATATAGGTTTTACTAAAAAGTATATATAAATTATATGAAAAAATGCTTATTAAATTTGCTAGAAACCAAGTGTAGGTGGAAGGAACCATCATACTAAAAGTCACTTATGATTCTAGAAGCAATATAAAGATGATTGATGATGATTTTCCAGTAGTTTTGGCACCAATAATTGCTTATAATATGATTTTTGGGTAGGCCCTCACTAAATAGAGTGGGTGCTATTATATCTACTTCATATTTATTGATGAAATTCAACATTTTGATAGAATAAGGCAAGGAAGACCAAAAGGTGCTGCATCAATGCTACATCATCAGTTTAAGTGGAAAAAAGTCCAAAAGACATATTAAGACCCTTGAATATCATGAAAAATTGCTAATTAGTAAACTTGATACTATTGATTGTCTAATCGGAGGGTACAATTTTAAGCTTGGATCCAAATTAGAATAAATCTAATTATTCAAAGGAGATGATCTACGAACCATAAAAATAAGAGCAAACTTGAAGGGTGAAGCCAAGTAAACCCTAATATGAATACTAAAGGACAATAGTATGGTCTTTACCTTGTCCCTAACTAATATGCTAAGTATTGACATTAAAGTAACTTATCATAAATCATTTTTTAATCCAAATGTAAAGCCAATCCAATAAAAAAAGAGAAATTTAGGTTTTGATAGATTAGCCATAATAAAAGAAGAAGTTACTAAGTTGTTAAAAGCAAGATTTATTAGGGAAGCTCATTCCATTTGGCTCAAAAATGTGGTGTTAGTGAGAAAAAGCAAATGCCACGTGGAGAATGTGTGTGCACTATATAGATCTTAATAAAGCCTACCTAAAGGACTCTTATCTTTTACCAAATATAAATCGCCTAGTGGATAATTCTTCTAGGTTTAAAATCTTGAGTTTAAATATTGTCTTTTTGGGCAATAACTAGATGAAAATGTATTTTAACAACAAAAAAAGGACAACTTTCATAATAAATTAAGGTATGTTTTGCTACAAGGTAATGCCTTTCGGACTAAAGAACGCAAAAACCTTATATCTACATATGATGAATAAGGTTTTTATCAATCAAATATATAGAAATATGAAAGTTTATATGGATAATATGATCATTAAATCAACCAATGAGGAACAACATTAGAGAGATATTACAAAGGCATTCGAGGTACTTAAAAAGTATAAGTTGTGGCTTGATCCAAAGAAATGTGCATTTAGAATAAAAGTAGGAAAATTTCTAAGATTCATGCTTACAAAACGTGGGATCAAGGCAAACCCATGCAAATGTTAAGTAGTTATTAAAATTAAAACCCTAGCAAGTATAAAGGAAATCCAAACTTTGAATGGCCAATTAGTAACCTTTTCCAGATTCTTGTTTAAGTTAGGAGATAAATGCTTCCCATTCTATTCCTTACTAAAACATTTTTAAAAGTTCATGTAGAATTTTAAATGTGAAAATTTTTTTTGCAAATTAAAAGAGTACTTAACCACCCCACTATTGCTACATTAATTTGACCAAGAAGACATACTTTACTTATACTTAGCTATGTTAGAAATTATGGTTAGTTTGGTGCTAGTAAAGGAAAAACATGTTATTTACTTCACAAATAAAGTCTTGCATGGTGCAATTGAGGTATCAAAAGATTAAGAAGGTAGTATATGCATTAATATGCATGTCCATAAAACTAAAATCAAAGCTATTATATAGTCATTTGGAGAAATGCACCAATTCGACGAGTTTGTCATAAACCTAACTTAGTTGTGCGATTTGTTGCTTGGTCAATTAAACTTTTAAAATATGGTTTAATTTATAAGCTAATAAGGCTAATGAAGTCATAGGTCATGGTAGGTTTTATAGTCAAAATAACTAAGGAAAAGCAAAAGCAACCTTAATAAATGCCTGAATGGCCAATGTATATGGACGAGTCTTCAAAAAAAAAAATAGCAATAGAGTAGGCATAATTTTAGAAGGAAATAAATTTTAACTCAAATATTTGATTAAATTTGAATTCAAAGCTACAAACAATTAGGTAAAGTATGAAGCTTTCATTGTCTAATTGAAACTAAGCGCAAAATTACATGTTGAACAAATTTATATCTTCAACAATTCACATTTGGTGATAGCCTAACTTTAAGGAAAATATGAAATGAAAGAGTTAACATTGCTCAAACATGTGGAAAAGCTAAAGTTACTTTTAAATAAATTTAATATAAACTAAATAAAATCCTTTGAGCAAAGAAGGACAAGGTAGATGCTTTGGCTAAATTAATAATTGCAAAAGTAGTAGTAAATAACTAACCGATCATTCAAGAATTGATCAACACCTTAAGCATCAGTAAGAAAGAAGTCCTTAAAATTAACCACTTGGATTCTTGGATGAACCCCATATAAGCATATCTAAAAGATGGAAAACTTCTCATTGATAAAATGGAAGCTCGAAGAATTTAAAGACAAGCTACCCATTTTTTCTTGGAGAACAATCAGTTATATAAGTAGAGCTTTGACCTACCAATTCTAAAATGCCTACATCAGCAAGAAGCTAATTATGTACTCCAATAGCTAAACAATGGCATATATGGAAGTTATCTAGTAGGAATAACCTTAGCCTTAAAAGCCATAAGGTTAGGATATTATTGGTTAAGAATAAAAAAAGAAGTAAAAGAATTCATTCAGAATTGTAACAAATGCTAAAGATTGGCCTGATTGAAAAGACAACCATGAACTCTAATGGAAATAATTTCCACTTCCTAGCCATTTACAAAATAGGGGATTGACCTACTTGGACTACTTCTCATGGATGTAAGATAGGAAAAATACCTACTTGCGGTAATTGTATACTTTACAAAATAGTTAAAAGATGAATCACTTGAAACCATCATAACCAAAAATATCTAGAAATTACTTTAGAGATCCATTATGTTTAGATAAAGATTCAAATTCTTATTTTGACCAAATATTTCCAAGCAAAGCTAACTCTCTTTCATATAGATTTGGCCTTCCAAAAATATTAGTATTCGACAATGAAACTCAATTTATAGCAAAAAGCTTCATAGACTTCTACCATAGGTAAACCTTACTCAATTCTTTATAAGCTATCTTTACTATGTTTTAAAACATTTATCTTAATCTTTAATCTTTAAAGATTAAGAATCAAGCAAAAGTTCATGTCTATTTATCATCCTTAATCAAATGGGCAAGCTGAGCTAGCTAACAAAATAATACTTAAGGGATTAAAAAGAAGATTAGAAGAGGTTAAAGGAAGATGGGTTGAAGAATTGTTGAGCGTCCTCTAGTTGTACAAGATGACAATATAATTTACTATGAGAAAAACTCTTTTTAAGTTAATTATAGCCTAAAAGCTATGATTCTAGTTGAACTACGAAAAATTAGCAAAAAGAGAAAACATTATGAAGAATGAGAAAATAAGCAAAGAAGACTTGATATTCACTCTTGAAGAGAATTAGATCAAATCTGAGCAAAATAATATAAGAGAAAACTGGCAACCTATTTCAAAAAATAGATTAAGAAAAAAAAGTTTCCTAAAAATTCCTAAATACTTAGAATGGTAGAGGGACCTCAAAAGAACCTAAGTGAAAGAAGATTAGCTCCAAATTCGGAGAGCCCATTCAAAATTAAGGAAAATTCGATGAGTGGCACTTACAAATTAGAAACACTAGAGGCCATATCCATCCTTCAAATATGGAATGTCATACACTTAAAGCAATGTTATATAAGCATTTGAATAAATAAATAAAGAAATATTTCAATCTATTTAACAGTACTTAAGAGCTTGGCACAAAGCTTGAGTAAACCATCTTGGCATAAAAGCCTAAGTAGAACTTGTTAGCACAAAAGTCAAAGTAGAATTCTTTGGCATGAAAAACCAACTAACCCACTAGGAAAAACTCTAACTCAAGTTCCGAACGGACTTCAAATTAAATTCTAAGATGGATTTTAATTAAGTTTAGAGTGAACTTAAAATTAAATTCTAATTGAACTTTGAGTTCCAATCAATTTCTAAATTTAGTAATCATTTAAATGATTTTTAAAAAGACACAAAAACAAAGAAGAGTAGGTTTTTAAACAAGAAACAACAGATGACTCTTGTATATGTGACTTAAATAAATAAGTTAATAAAAAATGCTTAAAAGATTGAAAGAGATTTGGCTCATTGGAAGCCATAAAAAATAAATGAAATAGACTCCTTAATATTATTTCAAAGATAATAATAAATAGCCCATCAGAAACCTTTAAGAAATAGAAGGATAACAAACTTGTTGCAAGCTAAATGACATTCTAAAAAAAAATCACTAAAAGAAATAACTACTATACACATTATAAATTATCTGAAGATTCATAAAATATTCGAGTGGAAACTAAAAAGGCATATCAAAATTATAGAAATTTAGGGGCATCCCCCTTTAAAAAGCTTTTCAAGGATAATATCTTTGTCAAAATCTCTCTAACATCAATATTGGGATTAAATTGTTGAATTTGACAAATAGTTTCTTCAAGCCTTGCTAGATATAAAGGATAACTATCAACTTAGGCATTAAGAATCTTCTTGTCAACCTTATCCACTTACCTCTTTAATGCTCAAATTTCCTCATCCTTATTGTTTAGCTTATCCTATCATTCTTGTTCTTATTTCTTCTTATAATAAGGACAAAATAATGATTCGACATCTACTTGGCCTTTTCTCTCTTTCTTTAATTTTTCCTCCAAATTAATCTCCCTCTTCTGGGAATCAAAAGGCTCTAAAATTTTGGCATGTACTAATTTCTAAGTTATCATTAAATCTTTCTTAGTAACTTCTAAATTGTTATGTAAAGAAACACCATTGTTTTTCGCTACCTCTATAATAGCACAAAGAATGATACCTTGAACTTAATTGATTTCTATGGTAGTAAAATAAGGGTTTGACTCTCACTATTCACAAAAAAGCAATCCTAATTCTATTTTCAGTTAAGTTCCCTAACTAGTTGGCTCTACATCCAAAGGGTGGAGTCCACATTCCAATATCAAAAACTCTAAGAAATTTTAATTTAGGAGTGGCATCAATTGAAATCATCTTAAAGTTCTTGCAATCAATCTCCTTAATAAAAAATATCCTTGAAAGATACTTATGGACCTTTTTTCCTTATCCTTTTAACACAAGCTTTATGCATGAGAAAGTAAGAGCTTCAAAGGCTTGGATGATCAAAGTATTTGTAATCAGCTTACAGGAGTTTCTTCAATCAAATCCTTTTTAAAAGCATCCTTCTCAGCAAAGATAGAGTTATCTTCCTTCTTCTTAATAGTTTTTTCTTTATCCAAATAAGTCTTGTGAACGAGAGCAAGTTGAATGGCATCTATAGTGAAAAGTAAAATCTTACAATTCTCACCTAACTAATGCTCTGCAAAAAAGAAACATTTATAAGTTAAATCAGAATAGGATAAAACTTAAAGTCAAAGCTTAGAATGCAAACATGATATTCAAATGGAAACAAAAACACATTATGGATAAGCCTCATATGTAGAAGTCTTTCTTGAATAAGAGAGAAAAGCCAAATAATCTTTAAAAATTTCATAAGCTTATAGGATAAGGATTAGCTATTCCTCTAACCCATTTCACTAGGTATAGCTATTGATTACCCATTAGCCAACATGATTCAATATCCTTAATCAATCTAAATTTGAAAAAACCATTTTTCTAACCCTTTATCCTAGAAATTAGATTGGTAAGCAATAGTCAATTAGAGTGCTACATGACATATGTTCAACCTCTATGTTACTGATGAGGAAAATTCTAAAAATAAGAATACTTAGATATTGTATGATCTTGACTTCATTTTATCATGAACCATCTTAAAGCTAGCCATCAAATACCATGCATTCCAAGTAAGCTGAGTTAGAATTAATGATATGTTTTTGAAAAATGGAAAATGGGGGAGAGATTCCTATTCACTAGATGATATCTTCATAGAATACGATGAAAGAAGAGGTGTCATGACTATAACCCCACTCGCCCCTTGATAGGACAAACTTTATATTGATGTCATCAATTATAAAATAGTGACATTAGATATCTAGTATTACTACTGGTTTAGTCCATTTACCAAATGCAACAATAGTTCAAATGTCTATGTTAATCTAATTCAAATCTTCTAAACCTCTTGAAATAAGTAAGGCCAAATCTAGGTTGTCCATATTCTTAGATTGATCATCTATAATAACAAAGTAAGGTAAGATGAATATAATGTCAAAAATCTTTTGTTGTTTCAAAAAGGTCAAAGAGTTAGACAACTTAGAACATAATGAAGTGATCAAGAAGACATAAGGAAGATGGGACATTAATAGTCAAGCAAAAACCTTTAAAACAAAAACAAACCTAAAATCTAAAGTCAAGATGAGTTAGAAAGGAAGACCAAGTTAACTCTAAATCAATGAAGTCGATTAAACATTTGACATGAGGATCAAAATGAACACTAAAAATGAGAAATACTAAAAAAGAGACTATACAATTGCCATAAGGATCAAATCCAAAAATCTATTATGTTTTCTCCAAAAAATAGCATAAACTTGCACATGAACATAGTATGAATTCTAAAAAAGAAAAGAAAAAAAATAGCAATAACAACAAAACCATATAAAAAGCACAAGTAAAATAATAGGTAAGACAAGAAGATGATAGACTAGGAAGAAATCAATGAACAAGAGTAATGAGATGATCACAAGAAATCTCTAAAAAATCGTAATGCTAATTGCAAAGAAAAAGTTTAAAATAATGAAGACGATGAAGAAAGGCATAGGTATATTCCAACTAGGCTACATTTGAGATAAAAACTATCATGACCCAATGATTGGGGAGTCGGCAATTTAGGAGTGAAAAAGTTAAAGTTAATTCATTGTTTGACAAAGGAGAATGGAAAATTTTTAAAGGCTAAGATTGAATCCCCATAAGGTTATCATATTAGTGTCAAATATTGGGGCAGATAATCATTAATGATGAAAATGGGTAATTATAAATGATTTCACTCAAGCCACTTGAAACAATCAGGAAACAAATCACCTTACCAGTTAAGTAACCATACCATCTTTAAAGCATCAAAGGCAATGAACATGAATTCATTCCAAGCAACCTTTACATAAATTCATTTTGAATGACATCTATATCCCTAGATAAATAAACAAAAGATTCGACCCTTTTGATCTCTAGGATGATGAGGTAAGTAACAATGATCAAAATGTTTAACTAACCTTGACTTTAAATGTCATCCTATTAACCCATGCATTTACATGCTTTATCATGATAAGTGAGATCATTCAAGCCTTAATTTTAGCTAATCTAGCCAATGTTGACTTATGTGTTAACTGAACAAGGATTTCTTCTTAATATCAATTATCAAACATTGACATAAGCAAAAATCCCTCCATTATGTGTAACTCCCTTACTTATTAACACCTTATTCCTCAATTACTAGATGATTATTATGCACTCATTCGCCATCTACCTCAAGCTAATACGGAATATCTCAAATTTCTGTATTTCATACAACATAAACAAGAGTAATATAATTATACAAAAGTTCAATTTACAAAATATACATCCATCACTTACAAAATTACCAACTATACAATTATTTACAACTTCAAACATCATTACCCTTTATCATGAGAGCCTTTGGAAGCATCACCTGGAATGGTTAGTCACAAAACAGAAAACATAAGAAACAAAGTTTCCCAGTAGCTAGCTATTGCCATAAAAATATTTCAAGCCATTCCAGATCCTTAAGCAAATAAATCATACGTTTCGAAATCATTTAAACATTTTCATCTTATTCAATACCATACCATTGTAAGAAACATACACCGTACACAACAATCATCAAGCCCATTCAAGGACTCATATCAATATCTAGATGGTCATTACAGATAATCGTACCTAGGCCTATATACAGCATCACGCTGTCTTCCCGGGGTACTCGGGCCAAAGGCCTAACATATAGCATCACGCTGTCTTCCCGAGGTATCGGGCCATAGGTACTGCACACTTGTCATCCCCGGGGAACTCGAGCCATAGGCCTAACACAGTATCACACTGTCTTCCTGGGTTGTGCGCACAACAATTTCATACACATTCCATACAATGGCATAAAATTCATAAAATCATGTAAATAGAAAACAAAGCTTAAGGATAAAGCTAGCTACCTTTTACAAGCTCCCAATGTGATGTTCCCTTTGCTCTCACTTAAAAACTTCTTCACACTTCCTCTTGCCTTTCCAAGTTGGCACTCCTCATTCTATACAAATACACATCATAGTTTCTTATTAGAACATCATCACTTTCCCTAATCCTCATGTATTCTTTACTTTCTCCACTTAATTAAATGCATACTTAGATGCTCTATACTTTGCTTTCAAGCCTTGAAATGACACATATGAACATTAGAAAAGGATCCAGGGGTAAAGCCTTGCAAAACATGAAGAATTAAAGCCAAAAAGTTCACTTAACAAAGAACACGGGGGTCCCATACCCTGTGTTCAGGGCTGTGTTTCTTACTGGATCACTTCGGGGCTTCACTGGGTTACTCGACAAAGAACACGGGGATGAACACGGGCCGTGTTCTACCCGGTGTACCTTACTGCCCTTCAGTCCTAAGGTAAACACGGGGAGTGTTGCACCCCGTGTAGCACACTGATCAGCTTCGACGAGGAACGCGGGGTACAACACGGGCCGTGTTCTACCCTGTGTACCTTGCTGATCCTCCGAAAACACATTAAACAGCTAAAACTCCTTCCTTCCTTCTTTTTCATATCCATAGTTTTGGCTTCTCAAAAGGAAAAATGCACATAACACTTTCACAATTCAAAGTTTCATCTTTCATAGGCTTTAAGCTTTATAGAAATTATTCTAACTTCATCATTTTAGCCAAGTTCCAAACATATCATGCCAACTCTACACATGCACCATTACACCTTTAAAACCCAAATGTGTTCATCATGTTTCTTACTGTTTTTACACCAAACCAAAGCCATAGCTTAACATAACAACATCTAAAACACCATTAAACATATTCAAATCATCCTAAACTCCATGTTCAATCACCCTTAACCACACCAACCTCAAGATTTCAAGAAACTAAGAAGAGTACATTAAAGAGCTCTTAGAGGAGGACATTTTTACCTCTTAGTGCAACTTGAAAATCCTCACTTGGAGCTCCCTAAACTTAATCAAACCTGAGCCTTTCCTTAATCCAAGCACATCAATGGATAGAGCTTGATGAGAAGAACAAATTTCTCTTCTACACCTTAGCTTGAATCTAAGTATTTTTGGGTGAAAAAGCTAAGAGAAACTTTCTCTCTCTTCCTTCTCTCTCTCACACACGTTCAAGCTTGCTTTCATGGAGTTGCTGCAGCTTTTGGAAAAATGGAAAAGAAAGTGGGGTTTTCATGAAGCTTCTAAGGGCATTTTGGTCCTTTTTAAAATTTTCAAGGGTATTTTAGTCTTTTTTCACCAATTAGTAAGGCTATTCTTGCCAATATTTTTCTAATAATGAAACTTGTCATAAATCCATTGGTCACACTAATTAAAATCACATATTACACCCCAAATTCTTAGTTATTCATATTAGATCCCAAATTCTTGATTATTTTCACTTTAACCACACCCGATTCTACACTTTTACAAATTAGTCCATAGGGTTTCTGTCTGTTTAAAATTTCTTACACTATCAGACTTAGACAACTTCCCTTTTTAGGGTTTTCCAACCTTCTCTGATCATTCATACTATTTAGGGAAATTAATTCTTTCCCTACTATCCGTTTTCCTTCAAAATTTCGTTTACCTTGCGCTTAATTCCTTTCAACTTGAGATTCACCCACCAGCCTAATTCAATCATGCTCTTCGTTTCTACAGCCTCAGAAATTAAACATTCAAATAATAGAATTGAAAATTCGGGACATTACATTATGTCTGAAAACTAGCCATGATAAGTAAGGCTCCAAGTTTAGTAAATCTTTATCCTACTTATTAATGATCATAGCCTTATAATAGGAATTTTAGGTACATCTTTATAGACTAATACATAATTCCATACCATACTTTGCTTATGCCTCTATTGACTTAGGTATCGAAGTGTTCTTGATAGCAACCCTCTACCATGTACACCTGACCTTTTATTCCCTATGTAGGTAAAGTTTAGCTTAACCAAACCATCCCAAACTGGTCAACTAGAATTAGAGTTATTAGTATTAATTTTGATGATATGAAAAAAATTCAAGTTTCTCACATAAACTCAAGGTTAAGTTCTTTCCAAGTGAAAGGGAATGATATAGGAGCAAAAAGTAAAAGATTTAATGAAAAATTCAATCCTACAAGATGTAATTATAAATTAATAATTATCTTATTTTTATTCAATTTTAAATTTATTTTTATTTAAATTTTAATTATTAATATTTATAATTTTTATTTTTATGAAGTTCTGCATCGGGTGGAGTAAGACTTTTAAACATATGAGACTAATATAAATAAGTTAAGTCTCACATTGATTGATTTTAGTGGGTTATTTTTCCAAAATTAGTGTAAATATGCACCCTAATAGGGAGTTTTAATCAATATTCATTTAGAAATCAATAAAATATTTGATTCCAGTATTATTATTTATTTCTAGTGTACTAGAAATATATTTTCCCACTTCTATTTTCTGTATGTCATTAATTTTGCATTAGAAAAAATATTTCTTATCCAAATAAACAAGCATAAGGAAATTAAATTAACTAGAGTAACATGATAACATATAAACAAATTTAACATGGAAAGCCCCAAAGTCTAAGGAAAAACAACAAATGAGAAAAGATATGAAAAGATTACAATATAATGTGTATAAATTCTCTCAATCATCGCTCCACAACTTTCTAACTGCTAATTCTACGTCTCTCTTAAACCCCTAGAGAGTTTTTATGTAACCCTCATAGGCACTTACATTACGTCTCTCTTATATCTCAAACCATTAGCCAATTTAAGTATTTATAACCAAAAAATACTTACTTGATAAGAAATTTTAATCTTAATCACATGCAAATCCTAATTTGAATAGCAAGATAATTTACAATAAGAAATAATTAAGTTAACTGCCAATAATCTCTATCTTAACATAAATTTCATCACCTTTATCAATTTTAATGCTCCACTTATTACCAAACTAATCATGGGGTGCCAACTATGAGAGTTCTCTACTATTTTAATTTATTCAAATTGCAAAAATCATCTTCTTATCAAGCAACTCCTTCTCAATCAAGTATCATAAGTGTTATTGAAGTCTATATATAGCCATCTCAACTATAAAAATTGCCTAAATTTGTAAAAACACTAAATTTGTAAGCACTTTTATGAACTAGCATAAACTACTCGTATCTTCATCATCATCATTATCATCAAATAATTATCATCTTCACCTATCATCCATCATGTAACATCAACCAAGCTCACTATCTCAATTTATTATTCTTACAAAATTGAATTTGCCCTGATACTAGTTATTAGACAAAATATCCCATCTCTAAACACACAAACATCAAGAAGTTAATTAACTAGAACTACATAATAACTCATTAAGAAACTTAGTGTGGAAACTTCCAAACTTTAAAGAAAAAACCATGAATTAGAAAAGATCTATTACAATGAAAAGATTATCAGATAACACATGTGAAGGCATACTGTTATAATCTCACAACTTCCTAACTATTATATTTACATCTCTCCAAAACTCTTACAAGAGTTTCCACATAACCTCTATAGGTACTAACATCACATGTCTCTCATATCCCAAACTCTTGGCCAATATAAATATTTATAACCTAGAAGTATTTGCTTGACAAAAATTTTAATTCTACTCAAACATAAAATTCTAATTTGAAAAGAAAGATAACTTATAATGGGAAATAATTAATAATAGATAATAATTAAATTTTAGGTTAATCACAAAACTTTATTTTTGGTGAAACTATGTCACAAAATCAACATATTGATATTTGATTGTTTATTTATCATTATTTTTCTCCTTTCACTATTATAAAAATTGATAGATAAAAGATTTAATTATTAAATACTAATCAGTGTGTTAAAATCAAGTTACAATTATCTTTTATATCTCAACTTTTATAATTTAAATTTACTATTTATTTGTTCTCATTTTTTTTGTTTCTTTAAAAATTAAGAGGTAAAAAATTTAAAAAATAAATCCTCATTAATCTTGTAAATGTTAAAAAAATTAAAAAGAAAATAATAAAAATAAATGAACAATAAATTCAAATTTTGATTTTGTAGCATGACTTCATAAAAGGGAAGGACTAAAGTGCATCATGAGAAGAAAAATATTTGCAAAGAAAGACATTGATTACATAGCATTAATGTCAACTAAAAATCTTGATAAATTCTCATCTTATAATGTATTACACATTTTTTCTAATAGATAGTAGAATTCACAAAAGTGTAGTTCTCATGATTTATGAATAAGAATAGTAAGTACGAAGTGCCCTCAAAAGAGTGTATATAATAAAACTTTAATAATATGTTTGGTATGGTGGAATAAAATGAAAAAAAAAATAAAAAGGTTTGATTGATTGTCATTATGAAATAAGAATATCCATTTCTTAGGAAATGACTATTTCATCAAATAATAAAATACTTATTTTATAATAAAAGTGATGGAATAACTATTTCATTTATGGTAGATTGACTTTTTGACACCCTCACCCTTACATTATTCATATATTTCAATATCATCTTTTTTTAATAAATAATAAAATAATATTTTTAATATTTCTTTATTAAACTATTTTAGTAGTTATACTTTTAATAATAAAATAATGTAAAATAAAATATTTTTGTATTCTTTAAACAATTTGGTAAATTAAATTTCAAATACATTATTTTTTTAATTATTGATCATATCATATATTTTTTTATTTAACACATATTATTATTCTATGATGTAACATACATGGTTATTTGCAAATTATATATATGTTTAGTTATAAATAAAAAAAATGATAATATTGTTACTCATATGATTTTGTACTTCTTTTTTTATCTTTAAGGATAGCATTGTCATTGATCCATTTTTTTCTTTTCCATTCTTATAATATTTATTGTACTAAATATAATTACGAAATAGAATGCCTATTCCATTTCTAATCATATCAAATATAATCATGGAATGATTATTCAAGTTTTTTCTTTCATTCCATCATGTCTAACATAGCATCATAACTTAATATTAATCTCAAAGATAAGGTTGCAAATGTTCCATCTTATCTTTACTTATTCATGCTATGTAATTAGTTAGAAAAAAAGTAGGTTTCATCTTAATTGATTCCTTTCTCCATTGTTAGAAAATGATTTTGGTTTTATTGAGTTATGTTGTGACATGCCTTGCTGTGGAATGGTGGGAGGTGAGCAATTTCATGCCTCATCAAAATGTTAGAGTATGAATAAAAAAAAGAAATTATGATCAATTATTTTATAATAGTGTGATTAGAACACTAAAAGATATTTACATTTTCAGACTTCAAATTTAGGAGTTGATTATGTATAAGGAAGGTATTAGCATCCTATAACATCCATTCAAAGAGCGATTACTCATTTATTATAATTTTTCTTTTTGAATTGAATTACAATGGCCCTTATTATATTATATATGTATTTTTTCAAAAAATTATTTTAATTTTAGTTAATTTATTGATTTAGTTCTCAAATCCATCTAACTTCATGATAGCATTTAAATGAAATAGAATATCTCAATAATGTTAAATACCATTATAATCACATTTCTAATTAAATTACTTAACTTTGATATGTCATAAATATAAATTTTTATTATATTTAAAAGAATTTTATTTTATTATTTTTGAAACATTTTTAATAAAATGATTGTAAATTAATTTTTAAAATAATATGATAAATAAAAAATATTTTAAGTAATTTTATTTATTAAATTTGAAAGTTTTCATATCAATAATTTTTAATTTAAACTATTAAATTTATCTAACTTCATAACCAAATCTAAATAAAAAAAATGTATAGAAAAATTGAAACCATAAGTTTAACATTGATTCATAATTTTTAAAATATTAAATTTATCTAACTTCATGACTAAATATAAATAAAGAAATTACTTAGAAAAATTAAAAATTATAATATTATTTAATAATTTTTAAAGTATCAAATTTATCTAATTTTATGACTAAATTTGAATAAAGAAATTACTCAAAAAAATTAAAATTATATTTATTGTACTTACAAATAATTTTAATATTATTCTGTCATCATAAAAATGTATAATATTTTCTTTTAAAATACAAATAAAGATACGATATAAATTATAAATATACATGTAATTTTATTAGAGTGAAATCATTTAAAAAATATCATATACAAAAAATGATAAATGTAAAATAATTTTTATATGTGATAATATTAAGATTTTTTAGTTCAAACAACTTACTTAATTTAACTTTTTAAATATTTTTCATCTCAAAAATATTAAAATAGATTGAACTTTCAAATTATTTTAATTTATTTTATCATAAGTGTTTCACAAAAATAACACCTTAACATCATTTATCAAACAATAAAAAAAATCTTTTATATTGTCCAAATTGGTCATAATTAACTAATTAACAAGTTCAATATCAAGTCAAGAAAATCTTTTATATTGTAAGTAAACTTCCTTTGTTTCCTTAAAGAAAGCTCCTTTAAGCTCAATATCGGAAAATAGAGGAAGTTACTAGAGTTTTTGGGAAGAAACAAACTTCATGATTTGCCAAAGCATCATGGTAACTTGCATCTTTTCTTATTGCCAATGAGCTACCGCCATTAGACTATAGTGGCATGAGAAGAAGGGTGAAGCCAATGGCAGCCAAAGGTTAGGCGGAAGAATGAAAAGTGATCAAGGACATGGGGAAACCAATGTCTTCTCCCTTCTATTATGGTCTACCTTAATCCATAGCTTCCTTCATAACACTAGTATGCAGTTATTCATCGAGGAAGCATGAACAACGAAGGTGCCCTATGATAGCAGCATCATAGCTAGAAGAAAAAACTCATAATTGCATTATGTATACATTTTTTATCATGGCCACTCAATACTAGTTGATTCCATTCTCTGAATATCATTTTCATCAATTATAACTGCTAGTTACCAAGTCTGCTCTCATCATTAGTGAAAATAAACTTATTAGTAACCTATCCATGTATGAAAACTATTAGCTTTCTAAATAGGCTTGGCTTTGATATTGGATTATAACTTTACACTATCTCATGAAGCCATTTTTTTTGCAATGTTGGAACACATCAAGGTTGCTTTAGTGGCTTTTGGATTAAAAGGAAAAAATAAAGAGAAGGCATCATTGAAGTTATATTTTGATGTTTAGTTGTTGAGGGAGTGTGGGAAGTTTGTTATCTATTGTGTTTTTTTTTTCAACTTCATTTCTCTTTGTTTGGCTTAGTTTAGCTTATTGCTCTATTGCTTTTTTAACAATGGTGTATTTCTACTAGTTTTAGCTATGAAAGACAAGAGCAGAGAAAGAAAGAGAGACAGAGAGAGAGATCCATTGTAGTAAGTCCCCCCATGATTGAAAGCTATCTTCTTTCTTTGATGAATTTGCCTCATAACTTTATTTGCAAAAGAACTCCACTAGGGAAGTGCATTATAGCTCATGTGGCTTTATTGGCATTTATCCCCCCATGAAGTTTGGGAGATATTAGTAGCCAAATCTCAAAATTTCCAACTATAAAATCTACATAAGCAGAATTGGAAATAATCTTCCATTATCCACATGAACCATAGAAAAAATTAGAGAAAAAGAAAAGTCATACTTCTATGTGTTGATGTAATTCTATCTTGATGGTGTGAATTTGTTAAACCTCATAGTTTTATAATTAATCCACTAACTTTCAAACTTGAAATATTTATTATTTTTTAAATTTTTATTATTTTTATTATTTTAAATTTTATTTTAGTTTTTATTATCTGAACAAAATTAGATATTAACAACTATCCTTTTTTACTCATCCTTCTAGGACTAGGAACTAAGTAAAGACGTTGACATATAATCCATGATAAGATGAAAATAACTTAATTGTGAAATGTTAATGATTAAGAATGCAAACTTAACCTTTCTTGATAGAGCTTGAATTAACAATGAGAAAATGAATTATTTGAATTGACACAAGCTCGATCCAGTTTGACTGGATTCAATTTAACAACAAGAAAGAAAATAATTTGTTGTCGTGTAGGTATTTCACTAGTATAGCACCAATAAGGGAAGACTATTATAGGACATCTTCATAAAGACTTATCATAAAGTTTGCATATAACATATAAGTTCAAGTAAATAACAATCACAAGAAATCATTTATCGAGCATTTATAAACACTTTTTAAAAGAAATGGTAGATCATCTCCTATTAATCTAACCTTAACTAGGGATAATCATCATGGTGCCATAGATCACAAATCAGTAAACATGTTATAGCTATATCATCGAGTATAATAACCAAAACATATTATTTCCATATTGTAGCATCTTTTTTTCAAATTATTGCAAGATCTACGAGTTTTCAAATTGTTATAGCATCTTTGTTATGCCTTGGAGCAGTGTAGTGGTGGTCCAAAGCAAGAATAGAAGAAATTGAGGATAGCTAGCAAGAAATCAAAGAAAGATAGAGAAACTAGGTGATGAAGGTTGATAGAAGATATAAGAATGGTGACAAAGAGGCTAGTCAAAAATTAAAGAGAAAGAAGAAAAAAATTAAGGCAATAAAGATTGACAAAAATAGATAAGGGAATAAAGAAGCCAACATGATAGGACTAAAGAAAGAAAGAAAGGGATCAAAGGGAGAGGATGAAGGAAATCTTCAATATGTAAGATCATAATATTGTGAAGAAGACAAAATGAAAGGTAGGTATCATTTGACCCTACCGACACCAAGTTAGGAATGGTAAACAACCCATTTCTCACAAATTTATCTCAACTTAATTGGGTTTAAAAGTAAATAAATTGGATTAATGTAGTCTCAATTGAACTTTACTAATTCTGACTTAACAATTAAATTAAGATAAGTTTGATTTAACTTAATTAGGTTCAAATTAAATGACCCAAATTAACATGGCTTGACCCAGCTTGATTGGATTTGATTTAATAATAAAAATGAAATAAGTGTGACCTAACTTCATTAGGTTTAATTTAAAAATATAAAAGGTAAATGACCTAAATTAATGTAGGATTAACTTAACTTAGTTGGATTTGATTTAACAATGATAAGGAAATAACTTCAACTTAACAAAAAAATGAAATAATTTGGACCTAATTTTGACAAAGTTTGATTTAAAAATAAAAAGGTAAATAACCTGAATTGACGTATGCTCAACTCAGCTTAGAATTGAATTTAACAATGAAAAGGAAATAACTTGGATTAATTAGCTTCGATTTAGAAAAGTAAATGACCTATATTGATGTAAGCTTGACTTAACTTAATTAAGCTCAATTTAATAATGTGAAAAACAAATGACTAGGATTAATACAAACTCGACCTAACTTGATTAAGTTCTATTTAATAAAAAAGTGAATGACTTAAATTAACATAGGTTCAACTTAATTTGATTAAGTTTAATTTAACAATATGAAAAGTAAATGACTTGGATTGACACAAGTTAACCTAATTTGATTAAATAACCCAAATTGACATGGATTTGACCTAGTGTGATTAGGTTTGATTTAACAATGAAAATGAAATAAGTTTAACCTAACTTGATTAGGTTTGATTTAAAACTACAAAAGATAAATGATCTAAATTAATGTAGGCTCAACTTATCTTGGTTGAATTTGATTTAATGAAGAAAAAGAAATAACTTGGATTGACTAACTTCGACTTAGAAAGGTAAATAATTGATGCAAGCTCAACTTAACTTAATTAAGTTTAATTTAACAATGCAAAAAGCAAATGACTTAAATTGATATAGGCTCGACCCAACTTGATTGAGTTTTATTTAATAAAAAAAAGAATAACTTGGATTGACATAGGTTTGACTTAACTTGATTGAGTTAGATTTAATAATGTGAAAAGTAAATGATCTAGATTGACACAAGCTTGTCCTAATTTGATTGATTTCAATTTAATAAGATAAATGACCTAGATTGATATAAGCTTGACTTAATTTGATCGAGTTTAATTTAACGAGGTAAATAATTAGACTGACACAAGCTTAACTTAACTTAATTAATTTTAGTTTAATAAAGAAAAGGAAAATGACATGGATTGATACAGGCTTGACTCAACTTAATTAATTTCAATTCAATAAAAAAGTAAATGACATGGATTAACATAGTTTAACCTAACTTAATTTAGTTTGATTTAACAATGAAGAAAAAATAACCTAGATTAACCGAATTTGATTTAAAAAGATAAATGACTTAAATTGATACAAACTGGACTCATCTTAATTGGATTTGATTTAATGATGAAAAGATAAATGACATGAATTGACATAGACTCAACTCAACTTAATTGAGTTCAATTTAACAAAAAAAGGTAAATAACCCAGATTAATATAAGTTCGACTTAATTAATTAAGTTTGATTTAACAATGAAAAAGAAATAACTTGGATTGACTAAGTTCGATTTAAAAGGGCCACCTAGATGGGCAAATGACCTACATTGACACAAGCTTAACCTAACTTGTCTAGGTTTGATTTAAAAAGGTAAATGACTTAAACTGGCATAGATTCAACCTAACTTGATTAAGTCCAATTTAATGAAAAAGTAAATAATCTAGATAGATACAAGCTTAACTTAACTTAGTTGAGTTTGATTTAATGATAAAAAGGAAATAGCCTAGATTGACTAGGCTAGTTTAAAAAGGCAAATAACCTAGATTAACATAAACTCGACCTAACTTGATTAGATTTGATTTAAGAAGGTAAATGGCCTAAATTAACATAAGCTTGATTCAGTTTGATTAAGTTCGATTTAACAAAAAGTTAAAATAACTTAGATTGATATAGACTTAACTTAATCTAGTTTAATGTAACAATGAAGAGGAAATAACCTAAATTAATATAGGCTCAACTCACTTTAATTGAGTTTAATTTAATAATAAAATGGTAAATGACCTAGGTTGACACAAGTTTAACTCAACTTGATTAATTTTAATTTAATAATAAAAAGTAAAATGACTTGAATTGATACAGCTTAACTTAATTAAATTTGATCTACTGATGAAAGATAAATTATCCAAACATGACTTGATGTAAGAATATATGTAATAATAACTTGGTTATCTCTTAAAAGAACTTCTTACTTTATCTTTTTAATGATTTTTTCCTAAAAAGATCGTGTTTAGAAAGTATTAGATTTTGCCATTTCTTATTATACATATTTCCTTTTTGTCTGACTCAAACCTTCCATTATTATTGTCCTCATTCTCTATTTAGTATAATTTAGACAATCTCAATGCTTAGTTTGACCACATATGCATTATTGATTGTATTCAAGTAGTCTAAACATATTTGGATAGGCAAGATATCTCATAGTGTTCCAATACACACTTAACATAAAAAGATGCATAATATTTAAATAAGAAAAAAAGAGAAGGACAAGATAATGAATATTATTATTGCAACAAAGGCTAAGACTAAAGAATTATCAAGCAAAAGATTTCAGCATGGAAGGCAACAAATGTTATTTGTAATAGGTTTTACAAGGGATTTTAACCTTTTAATAATATGTTTTAGAATAATAATGTTAGTTGTGCCTGTACATTATTCAATCATCATAATTTATGAAACCAATCATGATTATTCTGACTATATGAGCCGTCTACCAAATTCTTGAAAAGATTTCACGTATTTCATTTCTCGATGTGAAATGTATCTACTTTTCTTTCATGAAATAACATATCAAGCCCATTGGCAAATAAAAGATGTATATACCTCAAGTATAATACCTTTTATCCTGTCTAAATTATTAAGTTATGGTAACTCTTCATCATTTATATCTATAAGAATCAAAGCTCCATTAGAGAAAGCCTTTTTCATATGGTCCTTTTTAACACATATCTTCATTAATCTTTTTAACCAACTTAGCTATGGCATAATGCAACAATATTTTCCTTTGACAAGACTTAATTGATCACAGTAAGCCTAAATTCACTTAGCCTCTTCTAATGGTGATAGCTTGATCCAAATGAGCCTAATTTTAGAAAATATGAACAATTCAACCTAATTGTGCTTTAGGAAAGCCTTAAAATGTTAAGAATGAGGCAACTAATGAAATAGAAAATGGTTTTATAAAATTTTACCACACTTGGTTTTGCATATCCTAAGGGGACACAATATCTAATACTCTAATTTCCACTGAAGTCAAGAATGCAACATTATAAGTAAAAAATTTATTATAATGTAGAGAGATCATAACATTCATGAATCAATAATGCTTATCATCTAGAACTAAAAAGTATGGCAACTTTATTTGAAAAAGAAAGAACCAAATTGACAGTATCTCACAAGCCATACCTTTAATCTCTCAAGTGTTTAAAGGTAAATATCTCACTCAAACTTAACCTATTAAGAATTACACTATCATAGGCTTGCTTAAATTCTTAATCTCCATTACCCAATTCATATGCACAAAATAAATCAAAAGATCTTATTAAGGGTTGTAACGGGGGTCAAGGAAAAGGAAGGTTAGAATGTGAAGCAAGAAACTATCAACCAAAGAGATTAAAAGAGTATTGATGAATGAATTTAAACAACAAGTGGTTAAGAAGACATACATATAAAATTGCAATTGCTATGATGATATATCATCCTTTCCTCTTTTTATTTTATTTTTTTGTTCTTCTTTGTTTTCTTTTTTCTTAGTTCTTTTTGTTTTCTTTTTTCTTTTTAACATTTCCTTTCCAACAAGTACTTGATACATTTCTACATTTTTTCAAGAACCTATTCTTTTATTGGTTCAATACTTTCCTAGCCTCTAAGGTTATGTAAAACATTATTTTTTTTTACCACTTTAGGCTTGTAATGAGCTAAAAATAAGGAAAGGCAAATTTAGCATAAAAGGGCTAATCAATAGAAATGCAAAGATTGATTATTTAGATATAAAATGATTTATTCAAAGAAAAAATGCCTCAATCATATTTACATATGCATGTAAAAATATAATTTCAATAAGAACCAAAGCAAGTTTTTGAGTGATAACGTAATGGGTGAACATCATACATAAGAAAGCTAGTCATGATTAATCAAAAAGGCTCAAAATCTGAATGCTATGGGATACTAAACTTGATTTTTTTTAATTTAAAATTTATTGCTAAACTTATCAATTTTAGAAGGTAGTTATTCAATCATACTATGAAACTTTCAAATCCAATTAATTCATACTCAAGACTTATATAATTCTTAAAATCACTAGAAAGCACCTAAATAAGAAAGAGAACCTAGAACACTTAAATTGAAATTTTAAAAATGGACCTTTTTTAATGGAAATAAATTATAAGGGAAAATATGTTACTAATGAGATGCATATCAAGAGTAAAAAATAATTCTTTATTCGGTTATCCTTTACATATATAGTGAAACTAATGGTTTCACTAACAATTTTTTTATTCCTTTTTCAAACCTAATTTAGAACGATCTCTAATTCCTTTTATAGATAAGCAAAAATGTGGAAAAGAAAAATAGAAAAATAAAAGAAAATAAAATAAAATAATTATGAGTAAATCAATAAGAGCAAAGAAACTTACAATCAAAGGGTGGCATCTAGTTTACGTTTCTTATTGTCTGAGGTCTACCAATGTGCCTATTTCATTAATGGGTTAGGTTTAAGTACACAGATTTGCAATAGGTCAATCAGCTAATCAATAGTTAATGCTAATATTATAGTGCGACAAGTCACTTGGTAAATAAATTTTTATTCCACAACTTAATCTAAGAAAGATAACAAACTATCGTAAAAACTATTAATATTTAACAATCCTAACTACTTTTTATGAGAGTTTAGTTTAGCCTAATATGCAATACTAGAAATTTCTTCCAACATTTCTAGACTATCAAGTAATGCGATCAAGGTTTTAGCATTGTAAAGCATACATCTGAAACATTCATGCTTAGTTAAAACATTTAACTTAGTACCGAAGGTATAGTTAGTGATGACCTTATCAACTAAATCCTTTAGAATAATACTTAAGACTTTGCTCCTTCTAATGATTGTAGTTATTGCTATATATTCTCTTAAACCTTAGATTCCTCCACCATACATAAGGTTGATATTTCTCATTTTACTAAGTTCATTTGCTACTTTCATAAACTCATTATCCTTCCCTAAATTAGACCTACCAAAGACACAGATTAATTTAAATCTGTATATTAATGGTCCTTCCTTTTTTTTTCTACCTTAGGATAAGTTATATGTATATTAACAAGTGTGGAATGTGTATATTTATGTGATAAAAATAAGTAGCAAAAAGATAATGCAAATTAACTCACTACAACAAATTAATACTTATGCCACAAATTATGCTATGAAAATTAAAAAATTGTGACAATTTTACCTTTTGTCATGAGAACAAAAAAATTCAAATAAATATCCAAAAAATTAAAAAATTTATACCATGAAAAAACTTTACTTATGATAAAATATCACTTATACTATGAACTAAGCTACTGGAACGCAATCTCCATGGCAAAGTATCATTTGTTCCATGGAAAAATTTTATTTGTGGTAAAATATCACTTATGCCAAAAAATTAAGTTATGAGAACACATTCCTTATGATAAAATATCACTTATGTTATGAAAAAACTTTACTTGTGGTAATGTATCACTTGTGTGATAAATTAAACTATAAGAAGACATTTCATATGGTAAAGTATTACTTATACCATAAATTAAGTTACAAGTATGCATTTCTTATGACAAAGTATTATTTATTTTATCATATAAGTTAAAAAAATTTATTTGTAGCAAAATATTACTTTTGCTATGAATTAATTCTATGAATAAAATCATAGTTAAATATATCATTTCTAGTAACTATACATATAAAAAAGATTATTTATAATAAGTGCAACATATTGCAATATGGTAGATAATAAAAAAAATATAAATATTTATATATTATTGGTATTTAGCAAATAGCTAATTCATTCATTGATCAACTAGTTAGCCCCATCAATCAAAATAAAAAAATTGTAGAACATAATATTTTCAATTAGTTGATTCATAAAATGTATGTAAAAAGATAGAATTATCCATAAATTGTATTGTTATGTACTTTTATTATTTTTCATAAAATAATTGAGATAGGAGTTAAACCCCAGACCCTAAGATATGTAAGAAAGAATTCAATTATTAATCTCCTAAATATTTTATTTGCATATGTGCCAAATTTAATATCTATTAGAATATAATTATTTTTCAAAAATAATAAATAATTATTCAACTTTTATCAGTTAAATTTATGTAATAAAATTAATATACATCAATAAAATAAATATTATAATATATTAAATATTGTATTATATAATTATTCAATGAATTTAAATTCTATACATACTAAAATTAAAAATAAATAAGGTTTACATATATATATATATATATATATATATATATATATATATATATATATATATATATATATATATATATATATATATATATATATATATATATATATATATATATATATAAAACAATTTTTTCAATTTGTTATTCAGTCCAATTTTTAAAATATCAATTAAATAAAAAATTTATTCAAGGTATAAAATATTATAAAATTTTATTTTTAATCACACACATTATTTTTTAAAAATATGTTAAAAAAGAAGATATATATATTATGAAAATACTAAAAATTATTATATTATATATAAATAGTATAATTTATGAGATAAGTTATGACAAGTTTTATTATATAAATATGTAATAATAAGTTTTACATTTATCACTTTAACATTAACAAAACTTTAATTAAAAAAATTGAAAATGATAATCATGTAAAATTATGTATAATTTAATAATAATTAAATTATTATATTAAAAATTTTAAGCAAATTATATTTAAGAGAGTGATATATATAAAATAGTCTAAATTCTCATTTTTATCCTTATTAATTCCCATTATATTAATTTCATTTCTCATAGATATTTTATAATATTTTATTTTTTCTAAATAATAATTTAATTAATTTAATCTATTCATTTATAATTTTACTGATTAGTTAATGATTTGATAAATGGAATAATAAAAATTAAATATAAATAACATATAAGAGAAGAAATTAATACAAAAAAATTGTGAATGTTCGAATGATTTAATTTATATTTGTGGATGACAAGAATATGTATTATAAATAAAAAATTAAAAGTAAATAATTTTAATTTTAATTTATAATTAAAATTTAAATATACATAATAGTTCGAAGTTATAATTTGTATGGATATTTATTTCATACAATTTAACCTTTATTGAAGAAATTTTAGGAAATAATAAAAATTTACTTGAAAGATATAAAAATTTTACTTTTATTTTGTAATAACTCAATTAATAATAATTAATGAAAAATGTTAATAAAAGGATAAAATTAACTAATTAATTATTTATAAGGTAAAATTGATATGAGATATTTGTAAAGAATAAATTTGATATAAATAAAATTAGTAATAAAACAAATGAGAATTAAGTTTATAAAAATAATTTTTAAAATAAAATCATAAAAAATGTTAGTATTAGTGTATTTTTATTATATATATTTATGTGAAAATTTTTTATTATATAATTAGTATCACATAAGTATAGTTTTATTTTTGAAGTTAATCGATTAATTAAAAGTTTATATACAATATATTATATTATAATACTAAAGAAGTAAACTAGCACAATAGTAAGGAATGACATTTCTCAACTTAGAGATTCAAGTTCGATTCCTATTAAATGCAATTTGTAATTTCTAAACAGGTAGAGTTTCACTTATTTATCCTAACTAGATATAGGTCTAAAACATTTACAAATTTTAGCAAATATGTAAATAAAATGATAAGATAACACTTAATTAAATTATCTAGATAATTGATTTAATTTATATATATAACTTATTTTAGCTAATTACATTAGTTTTTATAATTATTTTATTTTATTTTTTACCATAATTTTATTTGTGATAATATGAGTTACTAGCTACGAATGTGCCTTTCTTACCACATTTATACTCATGGTTAGAAAATTTATTAGCCACAAGTGAACCCATGAAAAAAAATTATTTATGTCATAGGACCTTTTTCCTCATGGCTATTTCTTTGTTATACTTACTTGTGCCATGGGACCATTCAATTGGTATTTTCATAACTAAATAGCATAACCATGGAAATTTTGACCTTGTGCCATGATTTTGACCATAATACAAGTGTTAATTTATTGTAGTGACCATTGTTAGACAAGGTTGAATTTGAAAAAAAAGTCAAAAGTAGATGTTAGGTATAGTGATTTTAGAAAATGATATGAAAAATGTACAAGAAAAGTTGAAAAGATCATGCAATTCAACCATTGTTAGAGAAATTTAAATTTGAAGAGGAAGATAGTTAAAAGTAGATGCTAAGCATAATAATTTCATAAAATAACATGGAAAAATTGAAAACAATTATGCAGGAAAAGTCAAGAAGTGATTAAAAAGTTAAAAAAAGGACATATGCATGAATATAAATAGTAATTATGATTTTGGCTCATATATTCCCTAGTTTTACATCCAGGAATAGCTTAAATGCCTTTTATAAGTTGAGAATTTACTTCCCATCCACTTTTCTTATAAACGGCCAGACATGATTTTTCAACGTCAAATTCCCAACACTATAGCATTCCTTTTTCTTGCTAAATAGATCTATTAAATCAAGAAGAACCCCATGAAAATGTCCATTAGGAAGCCTTTCAGGAGTTTGAAGAATATTATCTAATGACTCTTTACTCAATTCATCTTCTATGAATTGACTTTTGCCTTCTTAATTTAAGGAAACCATTCCGTTACTCTTGTAACATGTATTATATGTCCAGCTTGCACATTTATGGCAAACTTTCATTCTTTTATCTCTTCGCTTCTTATCTTAAAAACTTCTTCACATTCCCACTATATGTTTAACAAATGGATTATGACTTTGATCTATTAAACATGCCTTAGCTTTAATGATCTAATGCACATCCTCAAGAAGGTTCAAATATATGAATATCTTTATTCTTTCAAATTAGCATCTATAGATTTCCTTAAGTAAATCTTAGAGAAAAGTATGAAAGTTGATTTTGAGTTTTGTAAAAGTTTCCTCCATATCTTTTATGATCTTTGCTTAGGATCAAGTCTAATATAAATGATGTGGAAACAAGGTTTCTCTTCTGAGATAAATTATTTTACTTTTTGAAATATAGGTGAATGCATGAGTGTAATGATATGCTTATGGGAATATGATATTGGTAAAAATTATTCATTCTACTTAAAATTAAAAATAACTTCATGATTTATTACCAACCATTCATGATCATAGGCTTCAAGTTTTTAGTACGCAGTATTGATCATTGAAGCTCACAATCAATTATTCATAAGTTCAAGTGACATGAATAACCTTTAGTGATATCTGTGTATAGTGAAATGATGAATGCAAGATGCAAAGAAATATGAAAGAAATCACACTTAATTGAGCAAGAATAAAACACAAGATAAGTCATTCAAGTTTAATTTTTAAAATGAGGGCATGTCATTCAGTTTAATTGATATATAAATTAATCATTATCCTCTAAGTAAACTTGCACGACTTAAATAAAAGATTAATCATAGAAAAATTTCCCTATGTGTTGTACAAGGATTTTTCCTAGGTTTGAAATTTCCTTTCATAAAGTAGACCTCTCTTAAAGAAGGTGGTTATAAGTTCATTCCAATTTGTGCCTGGTTTAAATTTTATAAAACCTTATTAATAAAAATTCCTAAATTATCTTTACTATCACCACCATAGACTAGCAAGATCCTTAATCCTTACCGATGACAAACTACAAATAGAAAAGATTCAATTTAAGTGAGGGTGTTTTCCTAGTCTGTATGAAGACTAACAGTTTTATGAAGGCATCACTACTTTGTCTCCTATCTAATCTTAAAAGATAATGTAAAGCCTAACTAAAAGGTTTGTAATATGTGTGTGTGTGATCCACAATGTAAACTGTGTGAGAGGAAATATCAACCATTTTATATTCTTCATATGACTAATTTATCATGAAATAAATAGAGATAATCATAATGAGACAAATAAGAAAAACACACATGTAAAGAAACATTGAACTAAAATGGACAAAGAAAATTTAGAAATATGATGGAAAAAGAAGAAACATAATGGCCTAACTCTCATTTATCCCTATTGGAGTCATTAACCTGTGGCGACATGCCCCACGGTGAAATGGTAGGAGGCGAGAAGTTTCGTGTCTTCTTGAAATGTTAAAATATGAATAAAAAAGAAAATAAAGTCATACCAATCATTTTTTAATGGTATGATTCACTATAATAAATTAACACTTGTACCATGAATTATGCTATGAAAATACAAAAATTGTAGCAATTTTACCATTTGCCACTGGAATAAAAAAATTTAAACAAATGTCCAAAAAATAAAAAATTTATGCCACAAGAAAATTTTACCTGTGGCAAAATATCACTTATGCCATGAATAAAGTTACGGGAACACAATTTTCGTGGTAAAGTATTACTTGACTATGAAAAAATTTTATCCGTGACAAAATATCACTTATGCCACAAGATTAAGTTATGAAAACATAATTTTCGTGGCAAAGTATTACTTGTACTATGAAAAAAATCTTACTTGTGGTAAAATATCACTTGTACCATAAATTAAATTATGAGAATACATTTCTTATGGCAAAGTATCATTTGTGCCACAAATTAAATTACGAATATGTATTTTATATAACAAAGTATTACTTATTTTATAATATAAGTCAAAAAAATTTATCTATAGCAAAATATTACTTATGCCATGAATTACTTCTATGAATAAAATCATAGTCAAATGTATCATTTTTTATAACTATACATATAAAAAATATTATTTATAATAAGTGCAACATGCTGCAATATGGTAAACAATAAAAAATATAAATATTTATATATTATAGATGTTTAACAAATAATTAATTCATCATTTAATCAACTAATTAACCCCATCAATCAAAATGAAAAAAAACTATAGAATTTAACATTTTCAAATAGTTAATTTATAAAATATATATATATAATATATATATAAAAAGATAGAACTATCCGTAAATTATATAATTATATACTTTTATTATTTTTCTTAAAATAATTTAAATAGGAGTTAAACCCTAAACTTTAAGATATGTAAGAAAGAATTCAATTGTTAAGCTCTTAAGTATTTTTATATACACATGTACCAAATTTAATTTATTAGAATGTAACTATTTTTTATAAATAATAAATAATTATTTAACTTTACATTAATTAAATTTATATAATAAAATTAATATATAACAACAAAATAAATATTATAATATATTAAAGATTGTATTATATAATTATTTAATGAATTTAAATTCTATACATACTAAAATTAAAAATTAATAAGATTTACATATACATATATACAATACATATGTATATAACAATTTTTTTCAATTCATTATTCAATCCAATTTTTAAATATCAATTAAAAAAAAATTCAAAATATAAAATATTATAAAAATTTGTTTTTTTATCTCATCACATTATTCTAAAAAAATATGATAACAAAGAAGATATATATATTATGAAAATACTAAAATCATTATATTATATATAAATAGTATAATTTATGAGATAAGTTATAATAAGTTTTATTGTAGAAATATATAATAATAAATTTTACATTAATCACTTTAATATCAACAAAACTTTCATTAAAAAATTAAAAATAATAGTTATGTAAAATTATGTATAATTTAATAATAATAAAATTATTATATTAAAATATTTTTAAAAAATTATATTTGAGGGAGTGATGTATGTAAAATAGTATAAATTTTCATGTTCATCATTTATTAATTCCAATTGTATTAATTTCATTTCTAACATATATTTTGTAATAATTTCTTTTCTTCTAAATAATAATTTAATTAATTTAGTCTATTCATTTATAATTTTATTGATAGGTTACTGACTTGATAAATGAAAGAATAAAAATTAAATATAAATAACTTATGAGTGAATAAATTAATATAAAAAATTTGTGAAGGTTTGAATGATTTAATTTATATTTGTGAATGATAAAATATATATTATTAATGAAAATTAAAAGTAAATAATTTATAATAATTTAAATTTTAATTTATAATTAAAATTTAAATATAAATAACAGTTCAAAATTATAATTTATATGGATATTTATTTTATATAATTCAATCTTTATTGAAGGAATTTTAAAAAATAATAAAAAATTACCTGAAAGATACAAAAAATTTACTTTTATTTCGTAATAACTTAATTAATAATAATTAATAAAAAATATTAATAAAAGGATAAAATTAACTAATTAATTATTTATGAGAGATAAATTTGATATAAGATATTTGTAAAGAATAAATTTGATATAAGAAAAATTACTAACAAAATAAATAGGAATTTAGTTTATAAAAAATTAATTTTTAAAATAAAATCATAAAATATTTTATTATTAGTGCATTTTAATTATATGTATTTATGTAATATTTTATTATTATATAATTAGTGTCATATAAGTGTAGTTTTATTTTTGAAGTCAATCAGTCAATTAAAACTTTATATAAAATATATTGTATTATAATACTAAAGAAGCAAACTAGCGCAATGGCAAGGCATGACATTCCTCAGCTTGGAGATCCAGGTTTGATTTCCGGTAAATGCAATTATAATTTCTAAACAAATAGAATTTCAATGATTTATCCTAACTAGATATGGGTCAAAAGTATTAATAGATTTCAACAAATGTATAAATAAAATAATAAGATAACACCTGATTGAATTGGTTAGATAATCGATTTAATTTAGATATATAAAAATTATTTTAGCTAAATATATTAGTTTTATAATTATTTTATTTTATTTTTATCACGAATTTTGCTACGATTTTATTCATGGCAATATGAATTACTAGCCATGGATATACCTTTCTTGTCACATTTGTACTTGTGGCTAGAAAAATCTATTAGGCATAAGTGAACCCGTGGCAAAAAAAATCATTTATGCCATAGGACCTTTTTTCCCGTGACAATTTCCTTGTCACGCTTACTTGTGCTATAGGACCATTTAACCAGTATTTCCGTGGCTAAATAGCATAACTATGAAAATTTTGATCTTGTGCCACGATTTTAACTATGGCACAAATGTTAATTTATTGTAGTAATTGGAACACTGAAAGAGATTCACATTTCCAAAGTTCAAATTTAATAATTGGTTATGTGTAAGTAAAGTATTAGCACCCTATAATATTTGTCCAAAGAACTTCTATCTTTTGAATTGAATTACAATGGTCTTTATTATGTTATATATGTGATTTTCTAAAAGTGTAATTTTAATTTTAGTTAATTTGTTGATTTAGTTATCAAGTCCATCTAACTTCACGGTGAGATTTAAATGAAATAGAATACTTCAATAATATTAGATACCATTATGATCACACTTTCAATTAAATTACTTTGATTTAATATATCATAAACATAAATTTTTATTATGTTTGAAAATTTTTTATTTTATTATTTTTAAAATATTTTTAATAAAATGATTGTAATATTATTTTTAAAATAATATGATAAAAAATTTATTTTAAGTAATTTTATTTATTTATTTATTTATTAAAAGTATCGTATCAATAATTTTTAATTTAAAGCATTAGATTTGTTTAACTTCATGACTAAATATGAATAAAGAAGTTACTTAGAAAAATTGAAATCATAATTTCAATATTATTTCATATTTTTTAAAGTATCAAATTCATCCAACTTTATTGACTAAATAAGAATAAAGAAATTGCTCAAGAAAATAGAGGTTATATTTATTGTATTTACAATTAATTTTAATACTACTCCATCATAAAAAATAAATAAATAATATTTTCTTTTAAAATAATAAATAAAGACATAATATAAATTATGAATGTGCACATGATTTCAATAGAGTAAAATAAATTAAGACATATCATATAAAAAAATGATAAATGTAAGATAATTTTATGTGCAATAATATTAAAATTTTTTAATTTAACCAACTCACTAATTTAACTTTTAAAATATCTTTCACCTCAAAAGTATTAAAATTGATTAATTTTTTAAACTATTTTAATTTATTCTATTATAAGAATTACACAAAAATAACGCTTTAATATCATGAAGTTAAACAAAATATTAAAAGATTTTCTAAACTTATGTGATTTAATTCTGTTCTCCAAATACCATTTTCATCGACTACGGTTGTTGTTTGTCAAGTCTACTCCCATTATTAGTGAACATAAACTTACCGGCAGCGTGTTTGTATATGAAAGCTATTGGTTTTTTAAATAGGCTTAGCTTTGATATTGGATCGTATCTTTACACTTTTTCATGAAGCCATTTTTCTGTAGTGTTAGAACGTATCAAGGCTGCTTTAGTGGCTCTTGGATTGGAAAGAAAAAAATAGAGAACGCATCATTGAAGTTGAATTTCAGTGTTTGGTTGAGGAGTGAAAGTGGGAAGTGATGTTGTCTATTGTGCTCAATTTTTTTTGTTAATTTCATTTCTCTCTATTTCTTTTAGTTTAGCTTGCTTCTCTGCTACTTTTTTAATAGTGTATTTCTCCTATTTTTGACCATAGGAGAGAGAGAGATAGCTATTATAGTGACCCCCCATGATTGAGGGTCACCTCCTCTCTTTGATGAATTTGCCTCACAACTCTATATGTAAGATGAACTTTAGTAAGGGGTGCATTACAACTGGTAGTAACTTTAGTAGCATTTAGCCCCTCATGAGGTTCAATGATGATGGTAGCCAAATTTCAAAAATCTTCCACTCACCCATGTGAACCATGGAAAAAAATAAGAGAGAGAAAGAAAGAAAGATGAGCCATGCTTCTATATGCTAAATGTAATTCTAACATCAATGGCATGAATTTTGTTAAACCTAATAGTTTCATAATTTTTAACTAACTTTCAAACTTGAAATGAATATTTATTTTTTGAATTATTATTATTTTATTATATTAAATTCTATTTTAGTTATTATTATCTGAATAAAATTTAGTATCAACAAATTAGAAAACAAGAAAAAATTGTATAATTATGTCATGTTTGACATGATAAGATCGAAAAAAAAATTATTTAATAGGTACTATGGATTGAAAATGTTTATTCTATTGGAAATAATCATTTCAAGACTTGTGTGTTAATTTGAATTTGGATAAACATATTACGTCCATGTTAGAAATTATCACACCTAATTGTGTAAAATAGGGTGTGAATGTAAAGAAACAAGAGAAAATGGAGGATTATTTGGCACTAATGTCTCTTTCATGGATTTGTTTGACTACTTTGTTGATCATTTATGGGTATCCCATCATAAATAAATCAAATTAAGAGGCCATTTGGTTGGGGTAAATCATAAAAGGGAAAGGGAATCATAGGATTTTATTCTCTTTGTTTTTATTTGATTAAAAAAAAATTCATTCCTTTTCTTCATTTTTTCTTAATAGGATTACCTCAAATAAGGAAATAGTAATTCTCCCCAAATTCTTAAGAAATCTCATTCCCTCATTATGAGTTTTGAATTTATCATATTCAATATGATGATAATGATAATAATATATTATTATAAAATAATATAAGTAAAATTAAAAATAATTATTAATTAATAATTAATAATAAAAATAAAATATAATAAATTTAATTAAATAAATATAAATAATTATATAATAATAATTATAATAAATATAATAAAGTATTTAGTAATATAAAAAATTAATAAAATTAATAAAATATTAATAATTTAATCATAATAATAAAATAATAACTATCATGGTTACAAAAAATAATAAATAAATAATATAGTAATAATTGAAATAATAATAAAAATAAAGTATTAATAATTAAAATTAAATAATTATGAAATTAATAATATTAGTAAATATATAATATTTAATAGCATAAAAATAATTAATAATATTAGTAAATATATAATATTTAATAGCATAAAAATAATTAATAATATTAATAAAATAATAATAAATATTATTTATGATAATATTAATAAAATAATAATTATTAAAAGTAATAATTAAATAAATAATAATTTTATTTTTAATAATAATTTTAATATAATTAAATAATATTTAATTAATATAAATAATAATTATTATATATTAATATCATTAATATTTATTTAATAAATAAATAATATTATTAAATATTAAATAAATAATAAATATCATAATATTATTTATTTATATAAATAATATTATAATATTTTTAATAATTATTATTTTTGATATTATAATATTTTTAATTTATTAATAATTAATAATATTAATAACATAATAATAAATATTAAAAATAATAATTAAATATAAAATAATTAATATTGTTATGATAATATTAATTATTATTAAGATATTAATAATAGTTGAAATAATAAGTGTAATAATAAAAATAATATTAATTAGATATTAATAATTAATATTAAATAATTATAAAAATTATAATATTAGTAAATAAAATAAAAATAATAAGATAATAATTATTTTAATGATAATTATAGATAAGTTATTTTTTAATATAATAATTATTAATAAAGTAAATTAAAAATACTTAGTTCACTTTCCTGTTTAAATCAAATAGATTAGTAATCAAGAGCTATTATTTTCTTTTCCCCTAATTCTCTTTCTCTAATTTAAACTAATGGCCCCTAAATGAATACTTGTGTTCTGCAAATTCAACGGGGAGATTCATAAATTTTTTAATAATTATTATAAACATTTTAAAAAAGAATTTTGAGCTCAAAATAACAATTATAGACAATAAATGACATATTTATAATATTTTTAATACAAATGACCTACTCAAAATTAAATAAATAAAAATAAAAATAAAATAATTAATTTAGGGATAAAATCATTAATTTAAAATAATTAATTAAGATTATATTGGATTAGAAGCTAAAAAGTTGGGTCCAAGACCGGAGCATGGGGTTGGCTAAGTGAAATTAATTTAATGTGTTAGTTTAATTTAAAAGTAAAAATATATAAATAAAAAAAGGAAAAAAATAAAATAAAATCTGTCCAACGGCTATTGGCTCTCATCTGCTTGGATGCAGATTCAATAGACTATAGTTATTTAGGTCCATTTTCTAAATAGGATCTAATTTTTTGAGTCCTATACCCCCTTTTTCTTTTTTTTCAATTTAATGATAGTTTATAAATTTAAATCCAGTTCTAACTATCATTTTGTACCCAAATCATTCATATATAAATGTAGATACTTTCACCACCTATGAAGTTATTATTTTTGTACAGCAGATATAACATGTATTATTACACTTATTCACTCAAAATAAATTATAATTTTTAATACTTTAACAGTTATAAAATACAATTTCTAACGAATGTAAATCCCAGCAAATTGATATATAAATAACAGCCGATTCTTTTTTATTGGATGGAAGTAAAATCATATATTATAATTACATTATAGTATATATGAAGTATTTTTCTCATTATTCAAAAGAGTTTAAGATCAATGCAAGAGGCGCTGAATATAGCTAATTAAAATGTGAAGAATTGAGATTGTCAATACTTCGATGATGCTTGTTAAAAACTTGTGGCGTTTGTATATTTTTTAAAATTCACAACTAAATAATATTAATACTTAATTTTAAAAATCTTATAACGTATGTAAATGAAAGTGAAACGTTAACAAACATGCTAAATATCGAAAAGGAAATTAACATTGAATTTTCAGCAATAATAGTTTCAGCAAAAGTAGGAAAATTTGACGGGTGACTTGTTATCACAGTGAGGACTGATGTAGAGACTTTGGGGATGATTGGTAAACGACGGTTAGAAGAGTTTTTGGTTTATTTGATCAAAATTTAGTTATTTTATTAATTTTCAGCTGAAACAATTATTTGGTGAGCAATCGTTTAAAACAGCTGTTACAATTAAAAAGGCTGAAACAGAAAACACTAACCAGTGCAATGTTTTCCAATTAGTTGATGGTCTGACTTTTTATTAATGATCAAATTATCTCCTCCTCAACTAGTGCTCTGCTGTTTCCTTTGGTGAGGTTGTTTCGCAAGGAAGATGGCTTTGAGAAGACGGTCCACATTAATTCTGATGTCAGCGATGAGTCATGAAGCTTAGCTTAACCTGTCAATTGCTAGCACCACTTGCTTCAGCGACACCTCCGCCGTCGAGTTGCTAGACGAAGGAGTTAAAGAAATTGGGGCTGTCGCAAGCGCGGCTAGCTGATTTTGTTGCATTTGCTTTTTTGGAATTTTCACCTTCACTTGCTCTGTACTCTATGAGAGAAGAAAAAGGTATCTTTGAAGTCTCCTTGATTTCTTATTTTTACGTAAAATATTATAATATTTATTTTTACATAAATATTAAATAATTATAATTATTAATTTTTTATTGATAAGTTTATTTACTATAAAAATTATATTAATTTAAGTTTAAAAAATATTTAACATATAATAAATTATAATAATATATTATTTATAAAAAATTTTATTTATTAAATAATATGTAAAATTAAAATATTAAAATAAAAAAATAATCAATTAATTTATAAAATATACTCATATCTTAATATATTATTTTATATTTAAACAGTTAATCATAAATAACTAATTTTATTAAATATTTTTATTCAAATAGTTAATACAATTAAGTAGTTAAATTAACTAATACAATAAATTATCAAATAATAAGTACAACTACCGGTTAATTCCCAAACATTCCCTTTGCCCCCACACAGTTGTTGGTGTTCGTACGTCTCCCACAGAAAAAGTTCTCACGAAATATTTTTAAGGTGGGCATGTAGTGTGTATAAGAATAAAAATAAATATAAAAAATTTTAAATATTAATTTTTAATTATTTGTTTTTATATTTATTTATATTTTTATTGATAATAGATATATAGTTAATTAATTAAATTTTTTTAATGTTATTACATTAAGAAAATTATTATCTCATAATATTATAAAAAATAAAAAAATAATTTTTCAAATTTTCACACCAGTCCAACGAGTCAAGTGTGTAATCAATGCTAGTCGATGAGTAACCAACATTATTCAACCTTGGTGGGCCTCGAGAGCATCTTATTCCATCATTATGCAACTTTGATTCCCTGTCCTGTGAGGAAAATGATGTTACTCCCAATCATCTGTCCCGATATTATCTCGAAGTAAATCGCATTTATTTTCAGATTTCAGAATGCCGAGTTATTAGTTGAAAAAGAAAAAAAAACTTGAAGATTGGATCGAAATTAAGTTTTTATATTTATTAAATTAAATTTTGTAAATTTAAGTTATCATCTTACATTTAATTCATAATTTTTAATTTAAATTTAAAATTTAATTTTAAATTTTACTTTTGATTCATATAATATTATTATATTATAAATTTAATTATTTTTTTAACTATTGATATTGATATCATTTCGATCTACTCCACTTGATTATTTTAATTCAATGATAACAGAGAACATATATAATTTCGCCTTCGAAATTATGAAGTGTCTATAAATTTATCCCTAAATTATATAAAGTTATAATTTCATTAGTCAATAATAATTCCTATAGACAATTTTATCTCTTTATATAGTAATTTAGGGATGAAATTGTATGTATGAATATGCATAAATAAATAAAATTATCTATATGAATCATTATCTAGAAATAAACTTATAATTTTATATAACTTAAAGATGAAATTGCCAATCCATTTTAATTTCAGAGATGAAATTATATATTGTCTCATAATAACATGCTTGTGAGCGAGATCTACATTTTGTATGGCATTGGAAAAAATTCAGTAAATTTGAAGGATCATTTGATGTGTGTGTGTATCTACATTTTGTATGGCATTGGAAAAAATTCAGTAAATTTGAAGGATCATTTGATGTGTGTGTGTGTGAGAGAGAGAGAGAGAAATAAGTTTTTATAAAAAATTAAATTTCTCAAAAAATAATTTTTTAAATAAAATTTTTAGAAACTATTCAAAATTATTTGATTTATATTAAGGAAATAATACCTTTTAAAATGTAATTTTTTATATTTTATTTGATTTAATTTCAAATTTCTCAATAAGTATTAATAGAATAATTATTGTATTTTCAATGTTATTATAATATATATTTATAAGTTTTAATTATTTTTAATTCCTTTCCTCTGAAATCATGTATGTACTATCTTTTATATCATATTTTTCATTAACTCAAAATTTTGTATTTTGAAAAAAATTATATTAATTCAAAACTCCTAATTTTACATTTTTTTTATCATTGAGAACTTTATTACTTTAAAAATACATCTTATATATATCTAATTTTTTTAATTCATTTACATGCAGTGTTATTGTGTCTGATCAATCTGTCTTCGAAATGTGTGTATATATATATGTATATATATATATATATATATATATATATATATATATATATATATATATATTATTTAACTGAAATGGGGATGAAGCATAAAAAATTATCCCCATTAAGGCTTCGTTTTTAACGAAACGGAGAGTTTCGATAAAAGGACAGTGAAGATCTAATAATAAAAATGAATAATGAGGACTTTTTATGGCAGGGGGTCCCTCAGCGAGAAAGGATCCCAACCGCATGCGAGATGGTGGCGGCCCCTTTGGAAGTGATGAAGTATTCATTGTTTCTCTCCGTGAGGTGGAAATGAGAAGAAACGAGGAAGCTGGTTTGTTTCTTCCTCACTGACTTGGCGTATACTCGTGCGGAAAAAGGAGATGAAAATCTTCTAAACGGATTGTGACTTGCCATGGCACTCGAAAGCATAAGGTATTAGTTAGCCTTAATTGGGAGTGAAAGTAGGCAACTCAGCTTGTAGGTATCCGATAACTTAGTTATTTCTATCCTAATTTAACCTAATCCATTTGTTAAATAGAATAAATTTAAGATAAATTTTTTATTCATTTCATAAAATAAGATATGTCATATTATTTAAAGCTTAACCTATTAGTTTAGCCCTTACTTTTTGTAAATTAAGTTATATAATATCTATGAATATATAAAATTTTGAGAAAATTTTGTACGCATTTAATAAATATATTAAAAAATCTAACACATCATTATTTTCTTAATTTTAGATTATATTATAATTATTTAAATGATTAGTTTATAAGTATTATTGTAATATTTTTGTCTATTTTGAGATCAAATCAAACTTGAATAGAGTTCAAATTGAGCCAAACTTTGAATTTTATAATTCCTAGTTAAGATAAGTTCAAATTAAAATATTATTATTGGTTTTAGCTTGGGCAAATGTTAATTGATTTATACTTGATAATATTAAAACTTGATTTGATTTAATTTAATTTAATTTAATTCTACTTTTGATTGTATTTTTAAGAATATTTATTAATTATTAATTGGTCTATAAAAGCTACCAAGGTAGGTCAAGTCATATAAAAATATACTTAAACTAGGTTATGCCAAATTTTCAATCTATCATAAACTTATATGTTAGGCCAAATTAATTTTTTTTAATGTAGGCCTAGCCTATTTTATTCAAAACCAATTTTAGACTAACTTACTTCCATTCTTAGTCTTTAAAGGTGTTTCATATATTAACTTGTTAAAAAAATAACCTCTAGTATGATAAGTTTTATAGGATAGCTTTAATTTTTTTTAAAAATTTATCCTTCTTTTTTCTTTTAATTAATGATAATACATGTCTTTAATTATGTAAATCTAATATTATTTGTTCCAAAATCAATTGATCAAGAATAAAAAATAATTAAAAATTATTCCTATTTTTTAGTTTTAAGGTCATACTTAAATTTAGAATTTTTAAAAACATATTATAAAAATAGCTACTAACAAGAGCTTTTACTTTTTAAAACATATAAACAACATGGACCGACCCTTTGTCTTTTGATTTCTTGTCCTAATCTTGAGTTAGGCATACTCAAAGGTTTCAATACCTACCGTGCAAAGTAAATGTGATTAATATTTTACTATGGTCGGCCCAAAAACATCGGCCACAACTTTGGCTTTGATTCCTTGCGTGAATCTTTTTCATATATCTTCCGAGATTTTTAATACTTTCAATGCAAAACAAATTAAATATAACTAATATTGTATTATGGTGGACTCAAGAACAACAAGCTCAACTTCGTTTTTGATTCCTTTTTGTCCTAGGCTTGAGCAAACTGATATATGTATACATATATTTTAAATTAATGTGATTTTGTTGCTTCATTTTTCAATTGGCTTTTATATCTCAATTCCTTTCTAACTAAAAAAATAGCCTTTTTTTTTAACTCATGTTATTATTGGAGTGAAAATTTTGTCACTAATGAATGGCTCCCTGTTTGACTCTTCTTTAATTTGATGGACTTCTGTGAAAAAAATGGATTGTTGTCGTGATAAGACAATGATACATTAAGAGAGGAGGTGGTAAATTGCTATGTCAAAGCTTGAATATTAATTATGAAAAACTTTTAGTTTCTTAAATTCCCCGAATTGCAACCTGTTATGGAACATCAAATAAACAATCAATAAAAATAAAAGGATAAAGTGCATGAAAGTAAACAGGAAATAAAAGAAATAAGAGAAGCAATATATAGAAGTTCGATAATCGGTGCAGTCTGTGCAGTTTAGCATCTGTCTACAGAAATGTCATTCAAATACTCAAGCAACTTGGGCATATAAATTGTAATAGTTATTGTCTCCCGGCAAGGCCGATGATGAGAGCCTAACTCTCTGGTTCAATTACAACTTTGAAGCAATGGGCAAATGTCTGCAGAATGCATATGTTTGTCTCTTAGGTTTTGAAAAATGCCATGTAATGCAAAAATCGATTGTGTTTATTTTTGGGATTTAAATTGCAGTCCAACAATAACAAAGTCTTATTCTATTAAATGAAGTCAATTTTATAGATTACATGATATCATTGAATTCTATTCAAAATTAAATTTTTAAAAATATTATTTACTAAAAAATTTTTTTTATAATTTTTCCTAGTGTTCTGTTTGATCTCTCTATTTAAATTGCAATTCAGGACTTCAATATTGTGCAAAATATTATAGTTGTAAATTATACCACATTTATAATTTTTCATAATTTTGCACCACAACAATCATATTTTTTTTCCACTTTCTGCTAATCAAAGTAAAATTGGAAGCACAATTACAATTGTAATTTAAATCTAACTTATTCCGGTTGTAACTATTTTTGTCGGGCATCTGTTTGGATGCCATGCATAGAAGCATGTTTCATGCCTCACAGATAATGCATACAACATAAACTACTGCACACACAAGACAGCAAAATTAACATTCATAACACGTATACAAGACAGCAAAATTGACATTCATAACACAATAGGCATAGCCAAATGTATGTGTGTGTGTGTGTATATATATATATATATATATATATATATATATATATATATATATATATATATATATATATATATCTTAAAATTAATATAAAATAAGTTAAAATAAAAATAAATGTAAATAAAAAATAAATACAATTTATAATTATTAAATATAAATATTATTAATAAAAAATAATATTTTATTTTTTTAAAAAATTTAAAATTATATTTTTATTAGCGGTGTTAAATAAATTTATTTTAAATCTTATAATCATACTTTATTAAATCTTTAACGAATTTTGATATATAATAAATTCAAAATAACGTAAACTCAATGAACCAATATTTAATTGAATTCAAGATGCATCAATCCAAATACGATACGTTACTATCCCCATCTCAAGTGCATGATGCATAAGGAGAATATCATTGGCAAACAAAGACGTAATACTAAAGGGTCATTATTTGGATAAAGGAATTGAAGTTGTGAAAATGTAAGTGATGTCCTACGGGCAAGCCAAGGTTGAATAATGTTGTATGCTTTAGGCTAGCATTGATCACGTACGCTGGGCCCTTTGGACTGATGTGAAAACTCCATTTTATCTGCCGGAGAAGCACAGAGATAAAAAACCACGTGGGGGCAAAGACTCCACATCAGCCTTCACTATAGCAACTCGTCTGTCAAATTTTCTTAACTTTACCGTTTGTCTCTTATGCTCAAGGGGACGTATCATCAGAAAGTGAAAGAGATGCTATTATCAATAGGGTGAGAAAAAAGAAAAAGGAAAACTTAAAAATATAGATATCATTTTCTTAAATTAAATAAAATATAAAATTAATATTCATTTTGAACTTAATTTTTTATTTTATTAAATTATATCTATGATAAAATGTAAGAAAAAAAAGATAAAAAAGAACATGAAAAGCAAGAAAATAAAAAGATAAAAAAATTAGGCTGGCATTGATGTCAAAATGTAAGTGATGTTCTGCTGGCACGTGTCACAAGCTGGTAGTTGTGACAGTTCGACAGGCAAACATGCTTGGATTAAGACGAGACTTGGTGGGAAAATCCAACATGTTATGACGGTCCTGTGGCTAAAATTTGAGATCAATCCGGCTTGTGTATGATTTTTCCCGATTTTCCCAAGTTTGGGGGTATTTTGGTCATTTCAGAAGGTTCGTGAATCCGGCGGGGTTCAACGAGACCATATTTGGAATCCTCGCATTATTATCTTTGTGTCGGTAGGTTTTCGTGACAATCGGACACCCGGAGCATGGCGAAAAGGGCTTATGACAACTCGGAAAAAGTATGTCATCTTCCCACGGGAGGGCTTTTGTTCAAAATGCTCTTTAAGGGGGTGGAGTGCTCTACGGGCCTGCGGGGCGCCGGGACACTGAGCTGGGGACGGAGTGTGTTAGCTTGTGGCCATCCCCTTGCACACTCAAAGCTATGTAATGAGGCATAAACCAAGCGAACGGAGTGTCCCTCTCCCTATTCATTTGTCCCTACGGTCCGTTGTGCACGGAGGCTTCCTGTGTGGAAGGATCCTGTGGTCCGGTATGCGCAGGTGCTTCGGCGACCTACGATATTGGCGTGCGGACATGTTGTACATGGACTTGTTGTATGGGCGATAAGTCTTGATGTCCCGCTATCTTTACCAAAGCGTGCCAATTGAGGGTTTAATGTTGGAAGGCTAGCATGTTGGCCAAGAGTGGCAAGCATGCGCCGCACGGTTTCGGCTAGAGAGCCGCCGGCCCGTGACATTTGGTATCAGAGCTCGGTTTGTGCCAGAGGGCCAAGATCGGGTAGGCACAATTGGTTTAGATGCGGCTTGTCCCTTAATATTCGGTATGTGCGAAGCTATCATTCTCTCAAACACGGTGGTGTCGTTGCCAAAGACTTGACCAGAGGGTGCAAGAGATTGGATCGTCCCGAGAAGCCAGTGACCAGGGAATGGTACATACTGGTGATCGAGGATTGGTACGAAGGACCCAAGCATTTGTGCCAAGTGGGCTATCTTGCTTGTCGGTTGTGCGCAGGACATTGGTTATGCGCTCATTCATAGTAGTGGCATCGAGGGATGCAAAACACCGTCCAGTGGGACGAGAGATTTAACGGCTAATCCGGTGGGAGAAGCCTTGGTCTTGCTAGAGGGCTTGACTGCCTGAGGGATCGGTGGAACCAGAGGGTGAAGCCTTGGTCGTGCCAGAGGGCGTGACCATAGTTGGAGGGCATGAGCAGATCGTTCCAGAGGGAATGGTCCAAAATCATGTCAAGGAGGTCCGGAGGGATCATCCGAGTGCTCAGTGGAGCATTTTAGCCGGAGGGCTCGGCAAAGATTCAGAGGAATCAATGTCGTGCAAGCTAGAGTGGATGTTGCTCTATGCTCAACCCCCTTCTACGAGTTGAAGTGGGGGAGCCATCAGAGGATGCGCTCAGCGAAGTCGTCAGAGGACGCACGCCAAGGAGTGGTCGTGAGGACCGCGATGCTAGTGGGCATCAAACTCCGAGTGTAGGCTGTGATGGCCGGTGATATGCCAGAGGGCATTGATCCAGAGAGGATCAAAGGATCCGATCGGGTGTGCAATTGGCATTGCCTAGTGTAATGAATCGACCGAAATGCAAACGAGCGGCTGGGGAGCGAGGTTCGCCTTCTCTGCGTCGATCCAGCGTAAGTCTTGTCTCTTGTACGGGTGTATGGGACACTTAGTGCAAGATACCTGTTAGTAGGTGATTCAAAGCACTAGCATTTGTCATGAGCCATAGAGTTGGCACACACTTAAGCCGCGAAGGTGGCGTATTGTGCAATCTGCGGAGGCAGTGAGCGCTAGTTGCGGAGGCAACGACCCGTCGAACAAGTTACGGAGGTAACGAGTTCGGGAGAGCTATGTGGGATAGCGGCACTAGAGAGAGTGTCGGGACACTTATAAGGTGACTACAGAGGTAGCCCTTCGAGTGACATTTGCGGAGGATGCATTTGCCAAGTACCTATGTTACAGAGGTAACAGACAGCCTAACTCCGAGATGGGGGAAACATTTCATAGTGCTCAAAGAGACAGGCTTTGATACGGTCGAGGGAGTAACTCAGTGGAGTAGGCTGAAGACCGGAGCCGTGTCAGATTGAGGCGTCAATGAGGGCATTGACATATGAAGTGGGGGAGAATGTCACAAGCTGGTAGTTGTGACAGTTCGATAGGCAAACATGCTTGGATTAAGACGAGACTTGGTGGGAAAATCCAACATGTTATGACGGTCCTGTGGCTAAAATTTGAGATCAATCCGGCTTGTGTATGATTTTTCCCGATTTTCCCAAGTTTGGGGGTATTTTGGTCATTTCAGAAGGTTCGTGAATCCGGCGGGGTTCAACGAGACCATATTTGGAATCCTCGCATTATTATCTTCGTGTCGGTAGGTTTTCGTGACAATCGGACACCCGGAGCATGGCGAAAAGGGCTTATGACAACTCGGAAAAAGTATGTCATCTTCCCACGGGAGGGCTTTTGTTTAAAATGCTCTTTAAGGGGGTGGAGTGCTCTACGGGCCTGCGGGGCGCCGGGACACTGAGCTGGGGACGGAGTGTGTTGGCTTGTGGCCATCCCCTTGCACACTCAAAGTTATGTAATGAGGCATAAACCAAGCGAACGGAGTGTCCCTCTCCCTATTCATTTGTCCCTACGGTCCGTTGTGCACGGAGGCTTCCTGTGTGGAAGGATCCTGCGGTCCGGTATGCGCAGGTGCTTCGGCGACCTACGATATTGGCGTGCGGACATGTTGTACATGGACTTGTTGTATGGGCGATAAGTCTTGATGTCCCGCTATCTTTACCAAAGCGTGCCAATTGAAGGTTTAATGTTGGAAGGCTGGCATGTTGGCCAAGAGTGGCAAGCATGCGCCGCACGATTTCGGCTGGAGAGCCGCCGGCCCGTGACACACGCCAAGGTTGAATAATGTTGTATACTTTAGGCTGGCATTGATCTCGTACGCTGCGCCCTTTGTACTGATGTCAAAACTCCATTTTATCTGCCGGAGGAGCACAGAGATAAAAAACGACGCGGGGACAAAGACTCCACATCTGCCTTCACCATAGCAACTCGTCTGTCAAATTTTCTTAACTAAAACGTTTTCCATTTATGCTCGAGGGGACGTATCATTTTCTTAAATTAAATAAAATATAAAATTAATATTCATTTTGAACTTAATTTTTTATTTTATTAAATTATATCTATGATAAAATGTAAGAAAAAAAAAGATAAAAAAGAACATGAAAAGCAAGAAAATAAAAAGATAAAAAAATTAGGCTGGCATTGATGTGAAAATGTAAGTGATGTTCTGCTGGCACGCCAAGGTTGAATAATGTTGCATACTTTAGGCTGGCATTGATCTCGTACGCTGCGCCCTTTGTACTGATGTCAAAACTCCATTTTATCTGCCAGAGGAGCACAGAGATAAAAAACGACGCGGGGACAAAGACTCCACATCAGCCTTCACTATAGCAACTCGTCTGTCAAATTTTCTTAGCTTAAAACGTTTTCCATTTATGCTCGAGGGGACGTATCATTTTCTTAAATTAAATAAAATATAAAATTAATATTCATTTTGAACTTAATTTTTTATTTTATTAAATTATATCTGTGATAAAATGTGAGGAAAAAAAAAGACAAAAAAGAACACGAGAAGCAAGAAAATAGAAAGGAAAAAAAATTTAGGCTAAATGTAAGTGATGTTCAACTGGCACGCCAAGGTTGAATAATGTTGTATACTTTACCCATTATTTGAAATGGGTGTAATGAGGGGAGGGGGAAGGGAGGGGGAGTGGGGAGGGGGAATTGGGAGCAAAATATTCAATTTCATCTGTTTGGCTGATATAAAAAATTAAAAGGGAATGTATATTAAGGTGAAAAAATTGGGTGGATCCCAGCGGTATTCTTACCTCCCCAAAAGTGAGGTGAAATTCGAGGAAGGAGAGATGTTTTTATATTTTTTCCACCTGTTGCCCTTGACATTCATATGACTTATTTACTGATGTCTTTATGTCTCTTTTTTTTTTTGTCATTCTACATCACTCACTGATTTTCTATGATTGGTGACAGTGTGGTTCACATTATCTTCCTGTTTGTATAGTCTTACAACAAAAATTCAAAAATTATTGTATTATATTTTTAGGAGCAGTCGTTGGGGTGGGGGACTCCTTCAATATTTTATTAAATTACTTATTCTAAATGAATGATTTTGTTCTTAAATTAATAATTTTAAAATTAATTTATTTTATTATATTTTATTTAGACTTGAATTGTTAGTAAGAATATAATAAATTAATTTTTAATTAAATTTGATGAATTAATATTATAATTATCTCTACATAATATACTATAAAGGTATTATAGTAATTTGACTTAATTTTATTTCCTCCCTCCTAATTTTCACCCATTTCAAATAAAAAAAAATTAATTTTACTCTTATTTCCTCTTCTTCCCATTTTCACCCAATCCAAACAACCGAAGTGAAAAGTTTTTCACTTCCAATTACTTCCCCCTCAATTTTCTTTCACCTCTATTTCCTTCCCTTTTTATTTTCACCTCTATCATTGGCATTGATCTCGTACATTGGGCCTTTTATACTGATATGAAAAGTCCATTTTATCTGCTAGAGAAGCATAGAGATCAAAAACCACATGGGGGCAAAGACTCTACATCAGCCTTCACTATAGCAACTCATCTGTCAAATTTCTTAACTTTAAGTGCTTGTTATGGTGCTCCTAAGGGTTTGGTACTCAGGGTGGTGTGGCAAAATACAAGCCACTAGATGAAATTATAAAAATCTTAGCATTGACTTAGTAATCTCATCCAGTGACTTGTATTTTGCTACACTACCCTGGGCACCAAACCCCTAAGGGAACCTTAGAATTCACCCTTAACTTTATCATTTTTCATTTATGCTCAAAGGGACGTATCATCAGAAAATGAAAGATATGCTATTATCAATAGGGCGAGAAAAAAGAAAAGGGAAAACTTAAAAATATAGATATCATTTTCTTAAATTAATATTCATTTTGAACTTAATTTTTTATTTTATTAAATTATTTATATGATAAAATGTAAAAAAAAAGACAAAAAAGAAAATGAGAGGCAAGAAAATAAAAAAAAATTAGGCTAGCATTGATGTGAAAATGTAAGTAATGTTCTACAGGGACGTCAATGTAATAAGCATGAAATTAAGCACAAGACAGAAGTAAAAAAAATAAAGTAGAAAGAAATTCAATGGAATTAAGTAGTCAATTTAAGGAAATTGAGAACCCTAAATTGGATTAATCATAGATCAATTTGGATTTGAATTTTTCTAATTAATTTTTTAGCCTTGAATTACTTGGAATCCCTACAATAATTTATGAATTCTATGCTAAACAATCACCTAAGATTTGATTAATTATGATTAGCTAAATTAAGCAATCACTATAATTCTTATACTAGATCGAAATTGATTTATAAATAAAATTCAGTTGATTTGAGAAACTAAATTAGAAATATCTAATTAATCCCTCAATCTTCTATCCCTATGTATAAAACTATGATTTATCAACCATAATTTCACATCAAAGTAGCAAAAAAAATTAGAAATCACAAGAGTAAATATCAATTATATCAAATCAACATTCAACACAAGGAATCTCAAGACTTTCAACACAAGTAAATAGAGAAAGAGCAAAATTAATTAAGAAAAATTAACATTACAAATCATGATTTTATAATCCTCAAGAGTAGAGCCTTAACTCCTTAAATCAACCATAAATTTAGGCTTCCATTAATGAAGAGCAAAGAGAAGAGGAAGACTGTCTGTTGAGTTTTTGTGTGTAGTTTGAATATATTATTCTCTTCAACTCTCTTGCCTATTTATATAATCTAACTAATCTAAAATCTTATTAAACTAGGATTAAATGACTCTTAGGATTACAATAATAAGGCATTTCTAATTTTTAAAAGTCCATACCTATTTGTTACAAGCCAACTAAATCTAACAGATAAATTAGCAAATTCCCACAAGCCTGGATTCTAAGCAAAATAAGACCATGAAATTAATGAAATTATCAAGATTAATAAACACGAAAGTTGTAGGCTTGTGTCTTTAGAGAATTTGGGCATTGGTTTCAAGTTAATTGGACCACTATACCTTTAGATATGAATCAAATACAAAAATGGGTTCAGTTGAGACAAAGATAGAGCTTCAACTTCTTATCCAAATAAAGGCTTGAAGAAGTCCGAATTAGGTTTTAACCAAAATATAAAAATTATAGTTCTCTCTTTTAACTTTTCATTAATATAAAGTTTGCCTCAATCCAACATCTAAAGCCCAAGATATGATTGAAAAATAAAAATAGTATTAAAATCTAATATTTACCAAATAAATTCACAATATTGTAAAATTAACTACAAATTATAAAACATGACCTAATCAGTGAAATTAAGTAATTGTAACATCTAAGATATATAAAATAGGAAAATATAAAATAGTAAATATTTTTCTCATTAACACCACTAACTTTATGAGAATGATAACTTTGCACATCCCATATATAGAATTAGACAAGCCACCTCAAAACCAAGTGTGGCCTACCCACGCTTGACCTTTTAGTACAAATCGAGCTCTAATACCATTTGTCAAAGGTCAACTACTTTCCAGTCAAAACTGTGCAACACATGCTTATCACTTTTAGCAAATATGCTAGCCTTCTCATAAAATCTAATCAAGGCATGCTTGGTAAAATAATGGAACTCACAAGTTCGCAAGCCATAATTGAATATTGCCAAAGCATCTGCATATATCAAATTGTAAGATCTTTCCATATATAAAGCTTTCGAGCACAATAAATTGAAAGGGAGTATTCAATAAGAAGAAGAACACTCTATTCACTTGGTATATGCCTCATTTCATAATTTTAAGTGTATAATGGATAGTCATAAGCAAACACACTTAAGCTCCCTAACTTAGTGTCCAAGCACCCCCATTGAACCTTCCTAAGATTCTACCTATTTAAAGAACATTTTGAGTAAAAGTTTTCCTGTTAGGAATTGACACATATTTTTGGAACTATCATATGCCTTTTTCTCAAAGCTTTGAGTGTCAAATTCACACAAAAACTAATCAAAAAGAAGATAAAAATTTGAGGATTACAAATATAGACTTCTCAAATTCATTTAAATTCTTGAACTATCCTAAAATGATCAAAATTCCCCAAAACTTGGAAAAATCATGAAAAATAGTACAATAGCTGGATTGATCCAAAATTTCAGTCATAGGACTTTCGAAAATATTGGATTTTTCCACCAAGTCTCTTTCAAATTTAAGCACATTTGCTTATCAAACTATCATAACTATCAACTTGTGACAATAGGCATGTTATGCCTTCTTTCATTCTTCAAAGGAAAAAAATGGTTCCTTATTTTAGAAGACATTTTACAAATGAATGGTTAAGTACATTCTTTGATATTTTGTTGTGCTCTTGTTTTCCACCATAAAACTTCTTTAACTTAAAAAATAATTACTTTTTATTTCTTTTAGTCTCTCTTTCTTCTCATCCCATATTTTCCTTTCTCTTCCTTTGGCATAATCCCAACCGATCACCGCCAATATTAGCTTTTCCTCTCTGCACATGTCCTTCTTTTTCTTTTCCTATCTTAAGTCTTGTTATTTCTCACTTTCCTATCTTCAAGCTTTGCTTCTTTCTCATCCTTCGTCCTTCTTTTCTATTTGTTTAGTTCTTGAGATTACCAAAGCCAATTTTGCTTTTGCTTTTACCTGTCCAACCAAGCTAAGTCCACCGTGTAGAAAGCAGTCAATGGCCAATTAGCACCCAAGCCCACTTTATAATTTCTACTAAACCCACTTTCTTCAAACTATTGGTGAACTAGCTCTAAGTCTCCGTAATTGCAATATCCTAAATTGGTATTTTATTCTAGCTCATCCTCTAGCCATATATATTTGCTATAGTTTTTGGTTGTAGGCTGAACTCTAGGAAGTGACTTTCTAAAATATAATCTAAGAAAATTACAATGATAAATGTAAAATAGGTGGTTAGTATTTAATTGAGTTAGAAACTAATCTTAGAAATTTGGTTATGATTAACACTTTAGATTGGAGTGAGAAAGTAGAGTTGGCAACATTGGTTACTTGGAATTCCAAAAAGACATTGTGCACTTTTTAAGGTAAATGGATATGCTACTCTAACTTGTAAATATTATGTATTTGTATATAGTTGAAAGGTTTTAATTTTGAAATTTTATTTTAGTTACATTTTTATGAAAAAAGCTTATTGTGCATGTTTATATATATGTTTGAAAAGTTAGTTTATATGAAAATGTGGTATTAAACTTGTTTAACTGATTTTATATGGCAAAAGAATTGAATAGAAATTTGATATGTTAAAAATTTTCTTTATGGGAATTGAAATGTTCTTGTTTGGATTGTGTACTTATGTATAAGTTATGATAAATGAATAATTCCTTTACTAAAATTGTGAAATGGTTCAAATCAATTTTTTTTTATAAATTGTAACACTTCGCAAAATTTTCTTTAATAGACCTCAAGTACACTTTGAAATTGAAATGCTGGAAGGATAAGAAGAAATTGAATTGCTAGAGAAATAAAGGAAGATTCAATTGCTAGAGGGATAAAGTGAATGACAATATTGAATATTGAATTGTAATTGTTATGTTCTTTACTAAAATTATCATTGAATCCTACCGATCTTCCATATTTTGAATACTAAAATGATAAAATTAAGTTTCAAGTATTTTGGATTTTGTATAGATTTGTTTTATGTAGAATAATTTGGACTCTAAAGTAATTGTTTTTATTAAATAAACTTTTTGAGAAGACATCTGCATTTGAAAATTTAAAATTTTAGATTTTTATCTAATATCAATTGCATTTGAATGTTGAATATATTTTTCCTAATTTACTATTTTATAAAATTATAAAATTTATCATGTTTTGAGAAAATTAAGGTTTCATTTATAAAAAATAAAAAATTGCAAGTTTTATTAGTTTACTCACTCATTGAATTCTTGGATCTCACACTTTTTTCTACAATATTTTTCACACCTTGAACTAAGACAATAAACCCTCACTAGTCTTGTGGAGATTGAAGACATTATCTTATAGCAAAATTGATAGTTAGAATAGAATACTTTTGCATGTGTGTGTGTGTATATGTATATATCTATGTTTGTTTCTATTTAAAAGGTGTTATATATACATTTATGTAGTTTTGGTACTTTGGTTTTCTAAATTATAGGTATTGCATCACCTCCGGCTGGTATTTGAAAAATAGGAAAATTTCCACTTTTTTATAAAATATAAAAGTGTTTTTTAGTAATTTTATTTTATATAAGTTTAACTGATTTATATCATGTTGGAGTTTGTATTATGTATAAGTCAAACTTGTAGAAAGTTGCTTAGAAGTGATTTTCTGCATGGTTACATGTCCAATTTTGGGGTGTCCAATGTATCACTATCTCTTTCATATAGTTTATCTATATTACATAAATGCATAAATTTTTTATAAGAATTTAAATTTAATTTATTATTAATGTAAAATATTTACACTATTAATAAAATGAGAAAAAAATACATCATTAAAATGGTAATGTGGTAATTAAGAATTTTTAACAGTAATAAAAAAGTTTTAACAATTTTTTATTAACATAGAAATATATAAATTGGTGATAATGTAAAAGTAATTTATAATGATGAATCAAATTTAAATTTTTTATAAAGATTTCAAGTGTTGTAATATTTTAGAATGGCTATAATGTATAATATGATACATATAAACGAGAAAAATATGGCTTCCTTGGCGCCGTCGGGTTTGCAACAAAATCACAATCGTAACTTCAACGTAATTGTAATTTAGAATCTTGTTTAGTGGTGAAATAGAAAAACAGTATGTTGAAAACCTCGATATTGATAGTGTGAAAAGAAAAATTACTTTGTTAACTAATAACATTAAAACATAGATATCATTTAAAATTTAGAAATTGAAAGAGATCAAAAAAACTTCTTTCAGGTCATTACAAGTAGTCGAAGCCCTCACTTGATTTTTATAAAAGACCAGAAGAACTTGCTCCGGATTCAGATGGCGGAATACAGTCGACGAGCGATGACGTTTTATTGGATAAATCACTGCCAGACATTGTTGCCTGAAAAAGCGCCGCTGTTAATGTTTCCGTTGCGCACAATGATTTTGCCACCCTCAACAACGCTGAATGCATTTTTTTAGGAATTTAAATTGTGATTGCAATCACTGCTACAATTTTATTGTAATCAGTAGAATTGTTAACAAATATGAAAAAATGCAGTATGCAAAATTATATAGAACAAAAAAAGAAAACATTGATACAGTATAATCCGCAATCACAATATTACAATATTGAAGTCGGCCAAGACTTCCATCCCCCGGATGCAATTGGAGTATGGAAAACCCTGGACACCTGGCCCATTGTTAGCCACGGCTCTTTATTGAATATCTTACACCAAATGTAGATAATTACTTTTGTTAATCAAGTTGGTCGCAAAATCAGAATCTTCAAATATGACTTTTTGACAGATAGATTTCATCGATTTCCTTTGTATGTGTTTTTTATTCAAACAAACAAAAAACTATTTTTGTTATTAAATTTTAATGCAATTGTTTTCATTTAAGTAAAGATAATTAAAATTTAATAATTTTTTAAAATTTAATAGAAAAAAATTGCATCGATCTGACAACTTAAAAGAAAGTTGTCATAAAATAATTTATATAAAAATTTATTTATTTATTTATTTGTAATGAAATTAGCTTAATTTAATAATGTGAATATTATACGTTTTATTTTTATGATTTTTTTATATAAATACATTCCTAATTTGCTTTGAAAAATAAAGCTTTTATATCCAAACTATACTTACGGGCATTAATATCTTTATTGATAAGCAAATAAGAAAAAAATGACATGTTACGTATATGAATAAAATTCTATATCTAAACTACAAGCAAATATAAAAAATGAAAAATTTCTTATATGAAATTTTTTTTCAAGTAAACTATTGTTTTAAAAGATGATTACGTTAAATACAAATAATTGTTCATAATTTTTATGAGGTAAAAATATTTAAATATAAATAACAATGCTAAAAATTATTCATAAGGCTAAAAAATATTGATAATTAATTAAAATTTGATTATAAATTAATATTTTATATTTATTAAATTTTTAATTTTAATTTTAATTTTAAAAGTAAAAATTAGTTAAATTTTAATTTAAAATTTATTTTTGACATAAAATTAATTTTGAAAATTTAATCTTTGTATAATCAAATACAATAAAAAGAATAATATCAAAAAGCTCGTATATCATTAGAGGTGAAAATAAGTTAAATCAATTAAGTCAAGTCAAGTCAAATCAAGTTAGATTTTAACATAAATATACCATGCTTGTTTTAAAATTTATTGACCTAAATTTAGCTCATGACCTATTTATATATTAAAATTTTATTTTTTCTTAACTTGTTTATAAAATTTAAAAAGTATGACCTAACTTATCAATTTATTTAGACATAATTATTAAAATCTAAATAAATTATTGATAAACTTATAAGTTTAAATATATATGGTATAAATAGGTTACTTGGTAAAAAGAGAATAATAATTTTCTTAAATAAATAAGATATCAAACAAAATTTTATCTTTACTTTTATAAAACTTTTAATAATTCAATATAATAAATTATAATTATATTTATTTAAAATAAAAATATTAAATAATATAATAATATAAATTTATTATTCATAAATTTTAAAATGTTAGAATATTGATAACTAAATTAAAAAAAGATACAATAATAAAAGAGTAATAGTTATAATAAAATTAATTAATTAATTTAAATAGACTATATTAGAGTAATATATTAATCAAATAAACTAACTTAATGGCTAGTAAATTTAATGATGACTTCCTATTAGTTTGTTAGATTGATGTAATTTTTTTAATATTAAAAATAAAAAATTATTAATTTTTAACTATGTTTGTTTAAATAAAAAATAATTATATTGAAATCAAATATAATATTATTTCATTAAAATAAATAAAAATTTATTAAATCATTAACAACTTTCATTGAAATAAATAAAGTATGGAAGAAAGCTATTTTTAAAAAAGCCAGTTTTAAAACGTCAAATCTTTTGATTGATTTGATTTTAAAAATTAAGAAGTAATTTTCTACATGTGATGTAATATATTTAACAAAATGCAAAAATTAATAAATAGCCACCTGTCCGGTTTTTATATTCCCCATTTACGTTTGGGGTGCGGAAGTCCTGCCTATTGAAGTCACAGATCACAAATAAAATCCCCGCATCGTTCGTACAATTGCACCCCACATTTGGGCAGAGCAAGCTCGTCAACGTTAGCATCGCCAGCCCAAAAGCCCCGAGTAATAGTCCCATCCTCCACCACTATTATTGACCCATTTCCTTTCACGTACTTATATGACCCTTGGGCGCCATTGACCTTTCGAGGAGCCGACATATCAACATTGGAACCTGAAAAGTGAAAACAAATTTGATAACGTACGCCATTGACATTGCCCTTGGAATAATCATGGAAAGCTTTGCTTTGTTTAACATATAAACCAAAAATATTATTATATTAATACCTTATTCCGACAGAGAAGAGAAAATTGAGTGAGCTCTGGGCTCCACCTCCACTGCCTTCTCTCTCCCTCTATCTCTAGATTAAGATATTGTTGCTTTATTCTTTAAGTATATTAGAATTTTTCCATATAAACATTTTGGATCAAGCTTTTATGAAGCTAAGATGTACTTTAAAATAACATCATAATTTTTTTATGAGAATATCCAGGAAATTGAATTTGATAAGTAATAATAAATTTTAAAAATTAATTTACAAATTTACAATTCTTCCATCCTTTGATATTTCTTTTTCAAGAGTTAAAATATTGTACTTTATCATTTAAAGTACATTTTACACTTTTGAGAAAATTAATCCTATTATATCATATTTATATCTTTTGCTTGGACCATTGTTTAAAATGTTTTTTCTATAAAGTTATATAAACAAAATATAATGAAAATAATATTTAATTCTTCATTTATAAAATTACTAAATTTCATGACCAACACTAATAATTCCGTGAAATAATCATGGAAAACTTTGTTTTATTTTATATATTAATATATTGGATCAAACTTTTTTAAAAGTTTTAAAGTACATTTTTCACGTTAGAAAGTAAAGTGTATGATAAAAATATCAAGAGCTTAGCATTCAATAAGTAATAATAAATTTCAAAAATATTTTTTAAATTTGTAACTATCAATTATCATAATTTTTTTAAGAAGGATTATGATTTTTCCCTTTAAAGTGCACTGTACAGAGGAGCTCAATCCCACACTATCATACTCACATCTTTTCTACCATGGTCCATTGATCAAAACGTTTATATTTTTTAAAGAAATTGTATACAACAATTATAGTAAACATAATATTTTGTCTCTATTTATAAAAGCACTACCTATCCCGTCCTTTAAATTTTCTGAATAAAATTAATAATTTTTTATTTTTGGTTTTGTTATAATTATTCATCATTTTGTCAAAACAACTGAAAATTGTTGAAGTATATTATTAAATTGAACCTTAATAATGTTAAATGTACACTAAGTTTTAAACTATATTATTTGTTTCCATCATTTAAAATGAAAGGAAAGATGACTAATTAGTAATGGTGCCAAATTTTCTCAGACGAGGTTGAATATCAAAATTTTGTAAAACAAGTACAAATTTTAAATATCTATGGGACTAATCTAAAATTATTATATACAAAAATGAAAAAAAAATGGGAACGGAGTTACTGTTAGCCCCTTTGGCTTCACTATTACAAATATTTTTAATAGAAGTAAAAATAAAGAGATATAAATTCTAGTGACGGAACTTAGAAGACGGAATAGTGAGCGACTAATTTTCCTGTTTGGTCACGTATTCCTGTACATGATTTTATACTTTTTTACTGTGTCTGAAGAGACTGACCAACCTGGTTGGTAGTAAAGTGTCTATGAAAAATAACATCATATTTTTTATGAGAATATCCAGGAAATAGAATTTAATAAGTAATAATAATTTTTAAGAAATAATTTTGAAATTTATAATCCTTCCCTCCTTTGATTTTTTTATTGAAAGTTATGATATTACATTTTATCTTTTAAAATATATTTTACACTTTTGAGGAAACAATCCGATTATGTCATACTTACATCTTTTGTACCTTGAACTATTGTTTAAAATGTTTCTTTTTAAAGAAATTATATATACAAAATATAGTAAATATAATATTTATTTTCTCATTTATAAAATTACTAAATTTCATGACCAACATTAATAGATCCTTGAGATAATCATGAAAAACTTTGTTTTGTTTAGCATATCAATATATTGGATCTGGCTCCTTGGAAACTCTCAAGTGCATCTTTCATTTTAAAAGGTAAAGTAAAATATTATAATTTTTAATAAAAATATCAAGGCCTTAGCATTTAACCAGTAATAATAAATTTTTTAAAATTTGTAATATCTAGATGTTAGTTCGGGTTTTGCCAAGAAAACAAGCAAACAATCAAACCGATTTGAATCAAATCTAACCTACTAGTTGCTCAGTAAACTCACCGAATCAATGCAACTCATTTTGGGTGGGTCAATAATTTTTTCAATTTTCAAAAATGGAGTTGGAATTTAGAAGGCTCAAGCACAAGACCTTGAGGACAGGCACATGCTCTGCTACTGCACAGACCAATGCCTCTTTTGCTATTATAATGACAAACGTTATATATAATATATATTATTTCTATTTTTCATATTCTTATTTATCTAAATTTTTTTATAAATAATATATATTATATATATTTATATTATAAATTATATAATTAAAATATTTTTATTTAACTAATATTTAATTTAAGATTTTTATTAGAATGAAATGAAATATAATTTTAAATATTATAAAATAATAATAAAATTATGGTAAATATTTGTAATTAGAATAAGAAATTAATTTAATTTTTTATGTGTAAATATAATATTATAATTTATATATATATATATAATATATTATTTAATTTGACCATTTAATTGAATCGATCCATCTTACCTTAGTCAATTTACCGGGTCAATGGCCGATATAAGTCTAATAACACTGCCTTCCGGTACCTTTGACCTTGACAGGAGCCGACTTATCACCCTTAGAACATGAAATGTGAAAACAAATTTGATAATGTACACCATTGACATTGCCATTGGGATAACCAGGGAAAGCATTGTTTCGTTTAAACATATAAATATTTTGGATCAGGCTATGAAGTTTTAAAGCCAAGATGTACTTTAAAAGTTAAATTACAAAATCATAATTTTTATGAGAATATCAAGGAATCAAATTTTAATAACTAATAATAAATTTTTAAATAATAATTTTTAAATTTATAATTATTCACTCCCTTAATTTTTTTATCGAAGATTATGATATTGTACTTAATTTATCCTTTAAAATACATCTTATGCTTTAAGAGAGCTCAATCCTAATACAACATAATTACATATTTTGTACCTTTGGTCATTATTTAAAATGTTTATTTTTTAAAGTAATTATTATAAATAAAATACAAAAGCATAATTTCTAGTTCCTCATTTATAAAAACACTATATTTCATAATTAGCATTAAGAACCCATTGGGGATAATCATGAAAGACTCTGCTTTGTTGAACATATCAATATATCAAATTAGGCTCCTCCAAAGCTCCAAAGTGCAAAATGCACTTTAGAAAGTGAAGCATAATATCACAATCTTTGATAAGAATATCAAGGGTCCAAAATTTGATAAGTAATAATAAATTAAAAAATATTTTCTAAATTTGTAACTTCCCATTCTTATAATTTTTATAGCAAAGGACTATGATTTTATCCTTTAAAATGCACAATACAATTTAGAGGAGTTCAATCCCAAAATATCATAATTACATCTTTTCTACATTGATCCATTGTTAAAAACATTTATTTTTTTAAAGAAATTGTATAAATAAAGTAAAGTAAACACAATGTATAGTCTCTTATTTATAAAAGCACTATCATCATTATTACAGAATGGCTAATAAACATCGAGTGTTTAGAAGATTTGACATTAGTTTACAACCAATCATTAATTGAGCATCATTGTAAATAATATTCCATGAGAATTTCAAAACAATTGTAGAATATCAAAACATTGTCTGTTATTATACAAGAAAATCAACATTGTGTCTTATGCTAGAGAAGTGGGAAGTAATATTTTTACATTGGTGATTTATAAATAACTAACATTTAATTTTGATATATCATTTTAATTTATATTAATAATCATGCACCCCCATATAATCTACTCCACTCACACTTACCCTAGTTTCTCCTTCTCAAGCTTCCTCCTTTAATTTCTCTTCTTAGATCATCCTTATTTCCCTTATATTTATCCTTCTAGAATACCATACCTAAAAATAAAAGATAATATCCCATATAAAACTACAAAATCATAATAATAACAATTTTAAAAAATAAATCTTATGACAAAAATTTGAAAATTATGAAAGGCTATACCAATTATCCTAATCATAAATGGCGTTGTGCTAAATACTATTTTCATACCTATTGTTCAATATGTGAGGTTGGCACTCCTTAAAAAAGTATAATTGAATCCAATCTTTACAAATGCAATGAGCATTCATTAAATTAAGAAAATGATAGTACACATGTTATATAAATAGATAGTAGATAACATTACTAAAAGTTGAGAATGTTGAATGAAATCAAATTTCATACTTATGCAAATCTATAAAAGCTATATCATAATGAAAGACAATAAGTTATGGCAGATTATGAAACCAAAAACTAAATTGCAAGAACAAAAACGAAAACAAGATAAATCCTTATCGCTAAATCCTTTATTTTTCCAATGAATGCACAACACCCACAGATTTAGTGATAAGTTAATAGAGATTCATTCCTATAAAAAAATTGGTGAGTAAAAATACAAAATTGAAAAAGAACCATTATCAAGTTGAAAGGAGAGTATACCTTTTAGAGAAAGAATTAATTTAGGGTTATAAGAGGTCTGTGATGAAATTTGTAAATGACATCATTATTCCACTCTTTTTATTTTCAACTCATGCCAATGTATTGTATTTAAATGTCAATTATTTGAAAATAACTAAGGTGTAAAGTGTTGGTGTGTATCCTAGAACCAATCATATAAGATGATTAGAGTTATACACAATGTATTATATTTTATTTTAGGTAATTTAATTATTATATTTATTTTTATTATTATTATGCACAATTTATAACTTAATATAATAATTATCCTTGGAATAGCTTTGTTATTCCTAAAATGCCCCTAGTCAAGTATTATTACGAAAAGGATAGTAATAATACATCGAGACTAGCATGTATAGTGACTGATGATTATGAATCATGGATATGTGATATCAAGTCAATACATGAGTACATTGCTAAGTGAACAATGTACTGGACTGACCCACTATGAGAATATTGCATGGATAAACGTGTCATAAGTTATTCTCATATGATCACAACTACACATAAACCTTTGACTTGAAGTCACTACGGTTCCCTACATGAGGAATTACTCACTTTAATATTGTCCTATGTCACCTTTAATTAGGATAATAAGTAGGGCATTGATTGGGTGTGTCATAAATCATGCAGAGGGAAGTGAGTGATGTAAATGGGATTTTGTTACTCTTGTATAAAAGAGAAATATCCTTGGGCCCCTTGATTGAGTGAGACTTAGAAATGCATGGCCATGTTCAGTTGAATTAATATATGATATTAATTATTTATTTTAAGTCTACTCAGTATCAAGAAATATAAATTGAACATTGACGAGGATGACACATTTCATGCCTCCAGTTCAATTTGGATATTATTACAAAAGGGTTATGATGCAAAACGTTGATAATGTATTAGGTGGATGTCGAATCACAGACATTCTTACTACTTGAGTGGCAGTGATGTATTGCTAGATACCGCTCGCTATCTATGGCTCAATAATAAGTCATTGTCAACGTAGTAAGAACCTACAGGGTTACACAAAAGGAGTAGGAATAAGACAATAATTAATTGGACTTTAATTATATTAATATCTAATTAATTGGACTTATTTTCGTGCATATATATATTATTAAGAATAATAATTCACGTTATATATATATATTATATGATATTATTTGATATTAAAGAAATATCAAATAATTATCTTATCAGATATTAGATAAATATATTATGAGATAATATTATTATGATATTTGATAATTATATGCAATTATCTAATAATTAAGATATTTATATTATGAGATAATATTATTATCTAATATTAGATAATTAATAGATAAGTCTTATCTCTTCCCATTATCTCTAGGATAAGGATAAGATGAGTTGTTAAGTGTGATTAGGATTTTTAGAAGCATTATCCTAGTAGGACTAGGATTATGGCTTGCCTAAGTTCTATAAAAGGGGACTTGAGGGCAGCACTTAATAATCACGTTTTAAGCTTCCATATAAACCCTAAATTACTCAGAAAACATCCAATCCTAATTCTTAGAGAGAAAAATGCATCCTAGCAAACGCGTGGAGGGTGAGAGGTCGTTGTTCACTCCGTGTGGATACCGTAGAGACGCTGTACCTTCCGGCCGGCGTTTGATTCATCCGCTCTCAAGTTTTGATCAGTAGAAACACGAGTGCCCAATAGGTAAAACCCTAATCATTTACTTATGCTTTTTGCATGGATCCTAGGTAGAATTTGGATCAAAAATATAAAATTCCGCTGCATGTGATAATCCGAATTCCCAACATATAGGTGGGTTTGCCAAAGCAAGGTACCTAAAGTTTATCTTGGTAAGACCCGATGGGATAATAGTAATATCTAAATTGCTAATTATTGGGTTTGACTTAACTGGGCTATACTAATAGGATTGGGGCCTAGAGGCATAGAGTTGGTTATGAATTCATGAGATGAATTTTAATAAGTGTTATTCACCTAACTATCCAAGAGTTGCATAAAATGTAATTGACAAGGAGTTGTCTACCTAAATAGCGACATCTTGGGTGATTAGCCAAAGCTAATTTAAGATTTGATAAAATATGGATCTTGGCTCACTAGAAAACCTTAATGATAAAATTTTTTGAAATAATAGTGAGGGCTATTATTTTGAGAAAAATAGTGGGAGTATTATTTAATAAAAGACTTTATTAAATAAATAAAATACATGATTCTCATTTTGCATATTTTTCTATTGTAGATAACCATGGCATCAAATGCATCAAACTTATCACTGTGATCTATCCTTGAGAAGGATAAATTGAATGGGATGAATTTTCTCGATTGGTATCAAAACTTGAGGATTGTCCTCAAGCATGAGAAAAAACAATACGTCTTAGAGCAACCTACTCCAGATGAGCTTGTTGCTAATGCTTCTCGAGCAGAAAAGGATGCTTATAAGAAGCATCTAGAAGATGCTCTGGATGTTATTTATCTCATGCTTGCTACCATGAACTTTGAGTTTCAGAAGTAACATGAGAACATGGAGGCATTTAATATGACTGATCACCTTAAATAACTCTACCAAGAACAAGCAAGATATGAGAGATATGATATATCTAAAGCATTGTTTCAGTATAAGATGGCTGAAAGAACACCCATTGCTACACATGTGCTTAAAATGATTGGGTACATCAATAGCCTTGAAAGATTAGGTTTTCCTTTGCAGCAAGAATTGGCTATTGACATAGTTCTGCAATCGTTGCCTGAGAGCTATAGTCAATTCATCATGAATTACAACATGAACGAAATTAATAAGACTTTGCCTGAACTACTTAATATGTTAAGAATTACTGAGTAGAACTTGAAAAATTCCAAGCCCAATTCCATTATGATGGTTCAAAAGGGTAAAGGAAAGGGCAAGTCTAAGGCTAAGAATAAATAGAAAAAGGACAAGACTGATGGAAAGTCCAAGTTAAGTTCCTCTACACTAAAGCCTAAAGGTGGCATGGCCAAGGAAGGGCAATGCTTCCATTACAAAGAACCAGGACATTGGAAGCGAAATTGCAAGATTTACCTGGAAGAGCTTAAGAAACAAAAGGGAAGTGGGACTTCCAACTCAGGTATTTATGTTATAGAGGTTAATTTATCTACTTCTACTTCTTGGGTATTAGATATTGGATATGGTACTTACATTTGTATAAATATGCTGGATTTTAAAGAAAGTAAATCGTTAGCCAAAGGTGAAGTGGACCTGGGTGTTGGAAATAGAGCAAGAGTTGCTGCATTAGCTGTAGGGACTTATTATTTATCTTTGCCTAGTGGATTAGTTTTAGAAGTAGACAATTGTTATTTTTGTGCCTATTGTTAGTAGAAATTTGATTTTTGTATCTTGTTTAGATAAGAAAGGTTTTTCATTTATAATAAAGGAGAAATGTTGCTCTATTTATTTAAATGAAATGTTTTATGGCAGTGCACACTTAATGAATGGTCTTTATGTTATAGACCTTGAAAATCCAATCTATAACATAAACACGAAGAAGGTTAAAACTAATGATTCAAATCCAACCTATCTTTGGCATTATCTTTTAGGCCATGTAAATGAGACACGCATCTCCAAACTCCATAATGATGGATTTTTGGACTCATTTAATTTTGAATCATATGAGGTATGTGAGTCATGTTTATTAGGTAAGATGGCTAAAGCCTTTTTTACTGGGAAAGGTGAAAAGGCTAGTGATTTATTAGGCCTTTTACATAGTGATGTATGTGGACCTTTAGACACACAAGCTAGAGGAGGTTATTAGTACTTCATTACTTTTACTAATGATTTTAGTAGATATGGTTATGTGTTTCTTATGAAACACAAGTCTGAATCTTTTGAAAAGTTCAATGAATTCAATAATGAAGTACAAAATCATCTTGGTAAAAGTATTAAAGCACTTTGATTGGATCAAGGTGATGAATACTTAGAGCGAGAGTTCCTTGATCATCTAAAGGAGTGTGGTATTGTGTCACAACTTACTTCATTCCACCAGGAACACCTCAATGGAATAGTGTTTCTAAAAGAAGAAATCGAACTTTGTTAGACATGGTTCGATCAATGATGACTTAGGTTGACCTTCCAAAATCCTTTTGGGGACATGCTCTAGAGACTGCGGCCTTCACATTAAACCGTGTTCCATCAAAATCAGTTCAAAAGATGAGATATGGATTGGTAAATGACCTAGTTTGTCTTTTATGAAGATTTAGGGCTATAAAACTTACGTAAGATGTCAGACTTCTGATAAACTTTGACCCAAATCTGATAAATATTTTTTTGTTGGATATCCTAAGGAAACAAAAGGATATTATTTATGTAATCTAACTGAGCAAAAAGTATTTATGCTCGAACTGGTATTTTTCTAGAGAGAGAATTTATCTCTAGAAGAATTAATGGAAGAAGAATAGAACTTGAAGAAATTCAAGATCAACCAGAAAACATTGAACTTGAGATGGAACCTAAGCCAGTTCCACAACCAGTTATGGAAAAACTTGCTCATGTAACACATAAAACCCATGTAGGTCTAGTAGGATACGTTGTGAGCTCGAGAGATATGGATTTCTCAGGACTCATCATGGTGATGTGTTGCTTAGGGACCAAGATGAGCCCACAACCTATGAAGAGGCTATGATGACCCCTAATTTTGAGAAATGGCTAAAAGCTATAAAATCAAAGATGGAGTCCATGTATTCAAACCAAGTTTGGACTTTAGTTGATCCACTTGAAGGGGTAAAACCCTTTAGATGCAAATAGGTTTTCAAAAAGAAAACTGACATGGATGGTAATGTGTGTACCTTTAAGGGATGATTGGTTATAAAAGGTTTCAAACTGTATTGACTATGATGAGACCTTTTCTCCAGTTTTCATGCTTAAATCCATCAGAATTCTTCTAGTTATAGCTGCATATTTTGATTATGAAATTTAGCAAATGGATGTCAAAACCGCTTTCCTTAATGAAAATCTTCTTGAGAATGTGTACATGACAGTGCTGGAAATCGCGCATCATACATGCACAGTGGAATAAAATTTTTACATGATTTCCACTAAGGATCTATGCGAATTTAGAACGCCATAAATTAGGGATTAAGGTTTATACCTTTCGGCAAATCTTCTGACCGCTACAACAAGTCCGATCTGCTTCCAAATCACGAACCGGAATGGAAACCAGTAAATCAGATCACCAGTACAACGTTTATGTGGCTGCACCTCTGTGGTATCCACACGAACCTGTGAATCACCGATGAATGTCCGCTACACACACCGGTTGGAATTGATCTCCTTACACCTTGTAGTGCTAGCTACGCCTCTTCAGGAATTTTGGTCAAGGAGAGGTGCTAGGGTTTTCTATGCTTTTGCTTGGGTGCGTGAATAATAATAGTAATCCTATTATTACCCAATAAGCCTATTTAAATAGGTGCATAGAAAAACCTAACCTATTTGGGCTTTATTCCTTGTATAATTATAGGCTTACTATTAGGCCTTATAATTATAACATGAATTCCCAAATATTAAGCCCAAACAATTTGGTCCATTAATTCCAAATTCACTAGGCTCTAAGTGTGCGACCCTACAGGCTCTCATTACATTGGCAATGATCATTAATCATATTAATGATCATAAACAATGATTGGTGTCTAGCAACACATCATTGTTACCCAAGTAATGTGAAAGTCGGTGATTTGACTAAACCTTTACACGTGATCATCACTTATGTCCTTTTGTCCTATACATCTAGATTGAGCACGAGACATGGACCGTGTCATTCCCGTATAGCCTAATCTTAAGGTTTCTTGATTCCTAAGTAAGCTGACTGAAACAAATATAATCGACATCTCATGTCAATTCATCTGAGCATGGCCATGCATTTTCTTAACTTTACTCAATCAAGGGGCCCATAAATGTTACTCCTGTTATATAGGAGGGACAAATCCCATCTTGATCACACAAACCCCTCCGCATGATATGTGACATATCCAATATCTACCCTTGTATTCACTTAACCATTAGTGACATAAAATAGTATCAAAATATGAAACTCACATGTAGGGAACCTTGGTGATCTCAGGTCAAAGGACCATATTAATAATGATCACTAAGAACCACTTATGACACTCATATAATGATCCATGTAGTATTCTTAATATGGGTCGGTCCAGTATACAAGTTCTCTAACTTGTACTTATGTGTAAACTTAATATCCCATATAAGTCTTCACACATGCTAGTCTTAACATATCAAAGGAACCTAATCCACAATGATATATGACTAGGGACATTTAAGAATACAATTATTCTAAGGTTATTATTATAATTGAATATATTACGCAAACAATATATATAAATATAATAATTGAAATTGCCATTAAAATAACATGATTCAAAATTACAATCACTAATATGATTAGTTTTAGGGCATATACACTGACAGACACAACCTGAAGGTTTTGTAAATCTTGAAAATGCTAGAAAAGTTTACAAATTATAACGATCAATTTATGGGTTGAAGCAAGCTTTTTGGAGTTGGAATCTTCGTTTTGATGATCCAATCAAAGAGTTTGATTTCATCAAGAATGAAGATGAACCCTGTGTGTACAAGAAGGTTAGTGGGAGCGTAATAGTCTTTCTAGTGTTGTATATAGATGACATATTACTCATTGGAAATGACATTCCTACATTACAGTCTGTAAAAACTTGGTTAGGAAATTGTTTTTCTATGAAAGACTTAGGTGAAGCCTCATATGTATTAGGTATCAAGATTTATAGAGATAGATCGAGAAAATTGCTTGACCTAAGTCAAAGTACATTCATCGATAAAGTGCTAAAGAGGTTTAGCATGCAAGATTCTAAAAGAGGATTCTTGTCGATATCACATGGCAAAGTCTCTTAAGAACTCAATGTCCTTCCACAGAGTGTGAGAGATAGCACATGAGTAAGATCCTTTATGCATCTATGATTAGGTCTATCATGTATGTCATGTTATGTACTTATTCTGATGTCTTTTATGCTTTAAGTATGATGAGTAGATACCAATCAGATCCTGATGAAAGTCACTAGACAATTATCAAGAATATTCTTAAGTACTTAAGATGAACAAAAGATTTGTTCTTGATTTATGAAGGTGAGGAAGAGCTCATTTTAAGTGGATACACTGATGCTACCTTTTAAACCGACAAAAATGATTTCAGGTCATAGTTAAGTTATGTATTTTGCCTTAATGGTGGTGCTGTGACCTAGAAGAGTTCAAAGCAAGGGACAGTGGCTAATTCTATAACAAAAGCTGAATACATTGTAGCATCAGATGCTGCAAAGGAAGCTGTTTGGATTAAGAAGTTTATCACTGAACTTGGAGTTGTTCCTAGCATTGCTGCTCTGGTAGAGCTCTATTATGACAATAATGGAGCCATTGCGCAAGCCAAGGAACCTAGATCTCACAAAAAATCTAAACATATACTCCAACGCTATCATCTCATAAGAGATATTATTGATAGAAATGATGTTAGGATATATAGGATACTGATAGACGATAATATCGCCAATCCACTAACAAAAGCCCTGACGTAGTAGAAGAATGATAGTCATATGAGATCCATAGGTATTAGATACATGGATGATTAGCTTTAGTGCAAGTGGGAGATTGTTAGTGTATATGCCCTAAACCAATCATATAGATGGTTGTAAACTTGAATCGTGTTATTTTAATGGCAATTCTAATTATCATATTTATATATATATTATCTGCATAATATATTTAATTATGATAATAACCTTAGAATAATTACATTATTAAATGTCCCTAGTTATATATCATTATGGATTGGGTTGCTTTAATATGTTAAGATTAGCATGTGTGGTAATTTATATGAGATATTAAGTCTGCACATAAGTTTAAGTTAGAGAACTTGTATATTAGACTGACCCATCCTAAGAACACCACATGGATCATTATATGAGTATCATGGGTGATTCTTAGTGATTATCATTAATAGAGTCCTTTGACTTAAGATCACCAAGGTTCCCTACATGTGAGTTTCATATTTTCATACTACTCTATGTCACTCATGGTTGAGTGAATGCAAGGGTAGTTATTGGATATGTCACATATCATGTGGAGGGATTTGTATGATCAAGATGGAATTTGTCCCTGTTATATAATAGGAGAGACATCTGTGGGCCCCTTGATTAAGTAAAGCTAAGAAAATGCATGGTCATGCTCAGATGAATTGACATGGGATGTTAATTGCATTTGCTTCAATCAATTTACTTAGGAATCGAGAAACCTTCGGATTGGGCTATACGGGAATGACACGATCCATGTCTCGTGCTCAATCTAGATGTCTAGGACAAAAGGACATAGATAATGATCACATGCATAGGTTCAGTCGAATCATTGACTTTCTCATTACTTAGATAACAATGATGTGTTGCTAGATACTGCTCATTGTTTATGATCATTAATATAATTAATGATCATTACTAATGTAATAAGAGCCTGTAGGGTCACACACTTAGAGCCTAGTGAATTTGAAATTAATGGACCAAATTGTTTGGACCTAATATTTAGGAATTCTATGTTATAATTATAAGGCCCAATAATAAGCCTATAATTATACATGGACTAAAGCTCAAATTAGTTAGGGTTTTCTATGCTCCTATTTAAATAGGCTTGTTGGATAATAATAATGGTTAATTCATTATTCACGTATCCCCATACAGTATAGAAAAACCTTAGCATCTCTCCTTGACCATAACCCTTGAAGAGGCATAGTTAGCACTACGAGGCTAAGAAGACGAATTTCAATCAGTGATCGTGAGGACGTTCATTGGTGATTTGTTGATTCGTATGGATACCTCAGAGTCTTTGGCTGAAAGGAAGTCGAAGAGGTGATCAACAAACAAAATCCAGAATCATTAAAAAGTATAGCCTGAACCCTACATTCTAATTTAACATTTTGTATGGATCCGTTGGCTAGGATCGGTTTATTCTGCTGCGCTTGTATGGCTCCCGATCCTAACATAAAAATTATATGGACTAATCATGAACAATTACAACTTAATACAATATCCTAAATTCAAATTCAAATACTTGTTAACTTTTATATTATTATTTTTTTTCATTTTTTCCATTTTTTTTACTTCTTTCTCTTTTGTTTCCTTTTTTTAACCAATCTTTGAACTTGAACTTGATAATTTTTCACAATATATAAACTCAAATGCCCTCATACTTATTTAAAGACCCATCTTACAAAAATTCAAATGTCTTACTAATCTCTAAGGTTAGGTAAATATAATTATTTTTCATTGGAAAAATTCTAAAAAGAAAATTAACAAAGAAAAAAGTAATTAAAGCTCAAGAGGACTAACAGATAAAAATTCAATAGCTCTAATTTAAACAAAGGAAGAATGCTATTATCATTTTTGTGCATGCATGTACAAAATGTAATCTCAAAAGGATTCAAAACAAGTTCTAGGTAAACAAATCATTAAAAAACGTCATATAAGAAAGAAAGACAATAGCATGAATTTTTAACTAAAGGCTCACAATCACACAAGGAAGGTCATGCTACTAAGTTCAATTCATCAATTCATAATTCATCACTACATCAATTAATTTCAAGGAATAAAATCATTCATTCAATCATATTGTAAAACCTATTTAACTTCAATTGAATCTTACTCATAAAAATGCAAAATCTCTATCAATCGAAAGCATTAAAATGACTAAAAAACAAGTGAAAAACATATACTTTTTTTAAAATATTTTTTATTTTTTCATTTTTTAATTTCTTATTTTTTTTTTCTATTTTTTTCTTTAAAAACATGAAGATAGAAAACACAAAATAAACTCTAAATATCCCCCACTACACTTAAATTTTACATTATCCTTAATGTAAAGCATTAATATTATCGAAAAAGATAAAGGACAAGTAAATAAAAAAAAAGGTAAGAGAAAGCAAATCTAAAATGCTTGAATTGCCTTCTAAGAAGTGCATTTCTTTAACATCTTTAGCTAGACTTAAGCTCCTTCATCAAGAATAAACTAGGGTCTCTAACTCCATTTCTTTCACCACTTTTCTTAAATACCTTCATAGAATGGTTTAAGTCTTTGCCTATTAACTCTGAACAACTTGTTATTTTCCACATCCATTATCTCAACTACACTATGAGGAAAAATATTAGTAAAAACAAAAAGTTCATTCCAACAGGAATGTAGTTTAGCTAACATCAATTTAGGCAGTGAATTAAATAATAAAATTTTTTGACCAATCTCAAAAATTTTTCTAAAAATGAGCTTATCATGCAATGCCTTTATTTTCTCTCTATAAAGCCTAGAGTTCTCATAAGCTTTAAGTCTAAGTTCTTTCAATTCTTACAATTGCAATTTTTTTTCTTCTCCAAATGCCTTCAAATCCATATCTTTCATTTTTATAACCTAAAATGCTTTATGGTCTAACATCACCAAAAGATGACATTCTTTCCTAAAAACAATTTGATATAGAGACATCCCAATAGGAGTTTTATATGTTGTCCTATAGGCCTAAAGTGCGTCATCCAATATAAGGCACTAATCTTTTTTATTAGGCTTTACAATTTTGTCTAAAATTGATTTGACTTCTTTATTGAAAAATTCTACTTGCCTATTTGTTTGGGGATGATATGGTATAGAACTCTATGACAAACCATGTATATTTCTTCAACAAATTCTTAAGTGCTGAATTGCAAAAATGAGTTTCTTGATCGCTTATTAAAGCATATGAAATGCCAAACCTACTAATAATGTGAGACTTGACAAAATCTATAACAATTTTTGAATCATCAATCCTAGTGGCTTTAGCTTTTACCCATTTAGAAATATAATCAACAGTAAGTAGAATATAAACAAAGCTAAAAGATGAGGGAAAAAGGCCTATAAAACACATAAAAAACCTTATAAAAAAATCATAGGAAATTAAGGCATCTTATGTTTACAAGTTAAATTTCTTATTTTTTTGACATTGTTCACAATTTCTACAAAATATTATGCATTATGAAACAAAGTAGGTTAATAAAAAATAGAATAAAGTACTTTTCTTGCTTTCTTTTAATTCCAAAATGACCTCCATAAGCATGAGTATGATAAAATGCAAGAGTGGAATGAAACTTAGAATCATGTATATATCTCATAATTATTTAATCAACATAAAAGCTCTATAGATGAGGATTATCCCATACATAATATTCAAATCACTCTTAAACTTATCAATCTAAGCTTTCTTAGCATATATAGGTAACTTATTAGCAACCAAGTAATTCACTAAATTAGCAAATCAAGGATCTTTACCTAGTAGCTAAAAAAGTTACTTATTTGGAAAAGTGTTTTGGATGGGTAGAGTGTGTTTATCTCTTGGAATCCTACTTAAATGATCTACAACTAAATTTTTAACACCACTCCAATCACTAATCTCAATGTTAAAGTCTTACAAGTGAAATCCTTCTATTCAAGTGGGATTTTACCTTAAGTTTCTTCAAAAAGAACTTTAAAGTTGTATGATAAAAAAATATAACTATTTGGAACTAAGTATGATCTAAATTTATCTAAAGAAAAAATAATAGCTAAAAGTTCTATTTTTGTAATAGTGTATTTGGATTGGATAGCATCTTAAGTTCTTAAAGCATAATAAATCACATGAGGTTATTTTCCCATTTGAGTTGATGTGTGATGCATTATTAGATATATCACACATCAATTCAAATGGTAAATCCTAAGATTGTGGCTAAATAATGGGAGTAGTGGTGAGAGCTTGCTTAAATTTGTTAAAAGTTTCCTTGCAATGTTGATTGAAATTAAATTCTACTTCTTTTTGGAGTAACTTAGACAATGGAAAGGCAATCTTACTAAAATCTCTAATGAATCACCTATAAAAATCTACATGACCATGGAAAGAATACCCTTTCCCTATATAAGTGGGGTAAGCTAAATTAGTAATCACATCAATTTTAGCAGGATATATTTTAGTGCCTTCGCTTCTCACTATATGTCCTAAAACAATCCTATGCTCTATCACGAAATGACATTTTTCAAAATTCAATACAAAGTTAGTTTCAATACATTACTTTAAACCTCTAGCAAGGTTATCTAAGCATGTATCAGAAGAGGAACAATAAATAGAAAAATCATCCATGAATACTTCAATGTAATCTTCTAAAAAAATTAATAAAAATTCTTACCATACACGTTTGAAATGTACTAGGTACATTGCACAAGCTAAAAGGCATCTTCCTATAAGCAAAAGTGCCAAAAAGGCTTATGAATGTCATATTTTCCTAGTCTTCTAAAGCAATGTGAGTATGGAATGTAATCATCTATAAAGCAATAATGAATTTTTCTGGCCAATCTCTCTAAGATTTGATCAATGAATGGTAGTAGGAAATAATCTTTTCCGGTTACTTGATTCAGCTTCCTATAGTCAATGCGCACACTCTGACTATTTTGAACTCTAATAAGAAGCAACTTATTATTTTGGTTCTTCACTACTACCAATCCAAGAGACAACTTATATTAAACTTACCCACTTGCTTTTAAAAATAGGATATATGATACTAGCATCCAAAAGCTTGGTAGTCTCCTTTTTCACCACATCCAAAATTTAAGGGTTGAGTTTTCTTTGAGGTTATCTTACTAGTTTGGCTTCTTCTTCCAACAAAATTTGATGCATGCATATGGAAAGGCTAATACTAGGAATGTCTACAAGTATCCACCTAATTGCTTGCTTCTAAGATCTCAAAACTTGTTATAACTCCTCTTTTTACTTAGGTTGCAAATGCTTTGCTATAATAACTAATAGTTTCTCATTCTTTTCTAAGAATGCTTGCTTTAAATGTTTTGGAAAAAGTTTAAACTACAATGTTGGTGGTTGGATCATAAAAAGTATTAATTTTATGGTAGAAACTACTTCTACAAGTTAGAATTCTTTTAAAACATTGAATTCTACATCCTCTAGAGCAATACTACTTTCTTCACTTTTGAATGCAAATTTTTTAGCACATATGGTGCACTTAGTATCATTATTATAAGTGCCCTCATGTTTATCAAAAGAATTCATAAATTTAAAATTTTGAAGGAAATCAACAAGCATGTTATCAAAATTATCTCTAGCAAGCTCATTAATCATATCTAATTGAAATATAGAATGCTCTCCTATAAGGTGTTTCATAGCTTCAAAGATATTAAAGCTTACAATCATATCTTTAACTTCTATGGAAAAAGTGCCAGCATCAACATCTATCTTTATTTTTACTATTTTAAGGAATTATCTTTCTAGAATCAAATATGCATGGCTATTTGAAGACTTATCCTTCATGTCAAGGGCAAAATGTGGAAATCTATTGAAAATATTAATTCTTTGACTTGAACTAACACAACAAACACTAACAAGAAGTATAGTACTTCTGTTAGCTAATTGAATAACAACTCCTATTTGCTTCAAAAAGCCAAGCTAGAGTGAAGAAAATACTGACATTAGTATAACATTAATGGATGCTCCTAGATTAATTAAAGCATGCTCAAATTTGTTGTTGCCTATAATGCAGGGTATGTCAAATTTTCTTAGATCTTTGCACTTCTGAGGTAAGTTTGGTTGAAGGATGACTAATATATTATATGCCAAGCTCACTTTTTTATTGCCATGTAGCTTTCTTTTACTAGTACAATTAGCCTATTTGGAAATTTGCTTAATAGCATCTAGTAATAGAATGTTAATTTTTACCTTCCTAAAAGTGTCCAAAATCTCTTTATCTCTATCAATTTCTTCTATTTTTCAAGATTTAGTGATTTTGTTTAGGAATGGGAGAGTTCTTGTATAATCTACTTGTTTCTATACTAATTATAGTTTGTCTATTTTCTGGTTTGTTTGTTATGAGCCTTTTGTAAAATTTCTAGCATTTATAAGTTATTTTTCCTTATTTTGCTAGCTTGCTGGTTGAGGATTGGTGGGAACATGAACTTCTTTGCCACTTCTTAGCATAATAGCAAAAACATTTCCTTTTGAGTTAGGAATTATTTAGGAAGGTAACCTATCAGAACCTTGGGATTTAAGCTTTTTTATAAAAGAGGCTAATTGTTCAATCTATTTTTTTAAATCTTGCATTATAACATTTATATACTATTGAAACTATAAATTATTAGTAGTCATTTGCTAACTAATTCCTTAAAGGATGGCTAAGAAGATGAGGAAGAAGCTACTTGTTATTTTTGAAAATTTTGCTATTAGATTTGCTTGAAAGGTTGAGGCTATTGGAACGGAGGCCTGCTTTAGTATTATGTTGGTTTAATTAGTTGTTGGACTAGTGGTGCATTATCATATTTGAAGTTAGGATGATATTTCTAACTAGGATTGTAAAAGTTAGAGTACGGATCTTGTTTAGGCTGCTGCTATTGTAAGTATTAGTTTTACTGCTAGTATTAAGGCTTTCCAAGGATATTGTTGCTAAATAGGCTTGATATTGACCATTATGTTCTTATGATGTTGGACACGCATCAATAAGATGAGTTGGGCAAGAACTTATGCCACAAATTTTTGCAAGAAAAGGGCCCTATATTTATTATCATTGTCCTATTGCAATTTTCCTTACTAAGGAGGTCAACTTATTTATCTTATATTCTATTCTTTGTTAATCAGCATAAGAAAAGGCCATCTCATTCACACTTTTAGTGGTACGAAGCATTTTAATTCCAAATTGCTAGGAGTTTACTACTATATTAGCTATTAAATCCCTGGTTGCCATAAAAGATTTGTCCACTAATTCTCCATGACTTATAGCATCAATCATACTCTTGTCCATAGAAAGAAGTCCTTTATAAAAATACTAGATTAGGAGTTGCTCATTGGTGATAAGGACAACTTCCACACAACTTCTTGAACTTTTCCCAGTACTCATATAATGTTTCACCATTCATTTATGGTATGCCACAAATCTCTTTTTTTTCTTTATTAAAATAGCTTTTAATGCAGGGGAAAATTTCTTAAGGAATAGCTTTTTCATGTTATTCCAACTTGAAATAGATCTAGGTGGCAGTTGATATAGCTAGTCCTTAGTTACATCAACAAGTAAGAAGAAGAAATGCTTTTAATTTAACGTGCTTTTCTAAAATGTCATGAGGCTTTATGGTAGAGCATACTACATGAAACTTCTTTAAATACTGATAAGGTTCCTCACATATAAGATCATAAAATCTTGAAAGTAAATGTGTTAGACCAAATTTAAGCTTAAAATTAGCATCTAGTTTAGGATATTAGATGCCTAATAGTTAGTAAGTAACATTAAAGATTGCTAATTACTTCAAAGTCCTATTATTTTCCATGTTATCATAATTGCATAAAGGATTAGAATGAGGTGTCAAAATGCTAGAACTACTTGTAGTTCTACTTCTACAAAGAAAATGAAAAGTTCTATCTATATCAAAGTCAAACTCTAATAATTCACTAATAGTTCTCCTAGTCATGCATTACACTAAACTACACTATAAAAACATAGAAATATTAAAATACTAATGCATTATGAAAAATTGTTCAAACTACATCTAATTAATCTATCTAGACACTTTTAAAAGTTATAGGACTACTATAGAATGAAAGCTATGGCCATGTAGGACCCAAAAATGCAATAAAAGTATTAAAAAATTTAAAAAGGTCAAAACAATTGAATTTGACCAAAAAGTAGGGCACCACATAATTTTATTTGTGACTTTTGATGAGAAAAATCAATTCTACCACCATAAAATTTTTTAGCTCAATTGGAACTAGTGATTGTTATAGTTATTCAAAAAGGCTAAGGTGATTACCTTAGTGGGAAGTTTACAAATAGAAAAAAAAATTAAACATGTCTCACATAATATAGTAGCCACAATCCACATTTCCAGGCTATTTTGGGTACTACAATAAAACAAGAGGTTAGTTTGATCCTATTCATGCATAATCTTCTAACATAAACATGATTAAAATCTTTCTATTAATAACATGCTTTCATGTTTACCTATTTGAAAGTGTTTCCTAACCTAACTTTCAACCCCCACTTACAGGCTTCGGTTAAAGCACCTTCCATGGTATTTTGAAAGATAGATCATACTTTTTCTTACAAAAGGTCCATCCAGTTGATAATCTTATTCTTTGGTATTACCAAAACAAGCATCCAATGGTAACTATAATAAAATGTATCTATCAAAATCTATTCTAGAAAAAAATATCACAATCAAAGCATAAGTAAAACTTAACCCTTTTAGTATGGCATAAAGTCAGAGTTTTTCCTTGGCTTATGCAATGAAGTATTAACAATGTAGTCCTATCTTTTATTATTTTCTAGCACGAAATGCTACAATATCCTATAATAACCCAATAGATGAAAAAATAATAACGCATATTCAGATAATGTTAATTATTGGATAATCAATAAAAGCACCCGTTAATTTTAAGGGATGGTAAATCCATTTGATATTAAATAAAGAACTTATGAAGTCTAAAAAGCACATTAAATCAAAGGCTGGAATTAACTTGCTGTAACCTAGGATTTTTACTTAAAAACTTATCATGAAAACCTAATAAGTTAATTTTGTGACAAATTTGGCAAATTCAAGGTATAGTGAAACTTTGTACCTGTCTAGGGTTAGGGTGCAGAATTATGCAAAACTTGTTTCTTTGAGCCAAAAACCTCTAATAGAATATGAAATGAAGTAAAATATGATGAAATATAATGAATTGGAATGGGGGAATATGCAATAGTCAATGAATGTAAGAGAATGTAAGAAAATGCAGAAAAGTGATAGTTGCCATAAAATTTAAGCAACACATTAATAGATGCAACTACTAATTGCAATGCTTGACAATTATGTAATACATAGCTAGTAAAAGATGGAAAAATATAAATTCAAGTGGATCTTGATAATGGCACAAAATTCTAACATGCACATATAACACACCAAAATTAGATTAGTACAATTAGATTAGTACAATTTTAATGGTACAATGCAATATAATGAAATAATCTGGCTATGCCCTAATGATTCCTTAAATTATATTTTCTCAATTAACTTACTAATAATGATTACACAATTGTTTAAGTCATTTTTGTATTGAAAACAAATGAAATGAATGCAAATAGAAATAAAATAGTAATGAAACAAAATGTAGATAGAAGTCAAACAACATATAAAATGCAGAATGCAAAATGAACATAAAACAAAAATTTAGGGGTCAATTCAAAGTTGTATTAAATGTATTAAAGAAAGTAAAAACATATAAGTAAATAGTAAAAAAGAAAATCAATACAGTGATGCAGTCAATCTAAGGATTTGATGGCTCTTAGTGTTGATTAATCATAGATCATAAAAAAATTAGCTATTCTAATTAATTTTACAACCTTGAATTATTTGAAACCCCTACAATAATTCATAAATCCTATGCTAGATGACCACCTAGAATTTGATTAATTAAGATTAACCCAATTAAACAATCATTATAATCTATAAAGAAGTTAGATCGAAATTGATTTAAAGATAAAATTTAGTTGAATTGAGGAATTAAATTAGAAGCATCCAAATTAATCTCTTAACCCTCTATTTCTATGTGAAAAATCATGATTAAGTAACCATAATTTATCATAAAAATAGATAAGAATCAGAAATCATAAAGTTGAATATCAATAATATAAAATCAACACTCAACACATGTGAATTTAAGGCAATCAACATAAAAAGTTAGAGAAATCAATTAGAAGAAATCAACATTATAAGCTTGGATCTTGTAATCTAGTAGAGATAAGCCTCAAAATCCTTGAATGAATCTTAAGTGTCTAGCCTTCCATAGAAAAACAAGAAAAGTTGTCTATTGAATTGTGTAATTCATGCCTCCTAATTTAACTTGATAACTCTAAAATCCTATTGGACCTGAAACCTATGTCTCATAGGGTTACTAGAATATAGCTTTGCTAATTTTTAAAAGCTCAAAACCTATTTTACAAAACTAATGAATTACAAGAGTTATAGTAATGAATTCTCATATGTTTGACTTCCACCTAATGTAAAATCACTAAAACTATATAATTTTGCTAAATCATGAACATTAAAATTGTAGATATGGGTCTTAGAAATCTTTAAGCACTAGTTTCACATCAATTGGACCTTTGTAACTCTTGATATAGCCTAAAAATTGAAGTTGGCTTAGTTAGGATATAATTAAGTCTTCAATTTCTCCGACAAATAGTACCTTTCCAAAGTTTGAATTAGGCTTTGGCCAATTTCTCTAAGCTTTTAGCAATACAAAGATCACTCTAATTTGACATTCATAACCTAAGACATAGTTGAAAATCTGAAATAGTGTCAACATGCATCATTAACAGAACAAATTTAGAACATTGTAAAACTAACCCCAAATTATAAAATAAGGTCAATTCTTATAAAATTATGTAAATGTAACACACTGAGAGATATGAAATAAGAGGAAATAATATAATAATAATATTGCACATCAAACATCAAACATCAAACATCAAACATCAATAGGTATTTTTTTATATAAAAAGGCCAAGATAATAAGAGCAGTATGAAAATTAGTAGGGTTACTTTAGTGGCTTAAATGATATATATGAGTAGTTCTAATGATAGGAACTTTTTCTTCACCAATATGTCATATTATAGGATTGTGGAATATATTTGAGAGCTTGATTATATTATATTTAGGGAGCTTATGTTTTAATGTAAATAAGTTGAGAATAAGAATGACATCTAAGTTAATGAGTTAAGATTTGTGCTAGTAGATCTTATGCTGGAAATTGCGCATCATACATGCACAGTGGAATAAAATTTTGCACGATTTCCACCAAGGATCCATGCGAATTTAGAACGCCATAGATTAAGGATTAGGATTTATACTTTTCGGCCAAAAATCTTCTGTCCGCTACACAGCAAATCCGATCTGCTTCTGTCCGTTTTCCAATCCAATCTGCTCTCCAAATCACGAACCGGAATAGAAACTAGAAAATCAGATCACCAGTACAGCGTTTATGTGGCTGCACCTCTATGGTATCCACACGAACCCGTGAATCACCGATGAATGTCCACTACACACACCAGTTAGAATTGATCTCCTTACACCTCGTAGTGCTAGTTACGCCTCTTCAGGGGTTTTGGTCAAGGAGAGGTGCTAGGGTTTTCTATGCCTTTTTGGGGTGCGTGAATAATGATAGTAATCCTATTATTACCCAATAAGCCTATTTAAATAGGTGCATAGAAAAATCTAACCTATTTGGGCTTTATTCCATGTACAATTATAGGCTTACTATTAGGCCTTATAATTATAACATGAATTCTCAAATATTAAGTCTGACCTCAAAATCCCGCAAGTGCACGGTTTAAGTCTAGTTATAGTATAAAAGATTATCGTTCTTCACAGGGATTGTAGGTTGAGTACTAACTGAATCCCAAGTAAATTATCTAGGCGGATCAATTAAGAGTGTGAATTAAGATTTTAAATGTAAAACAGAGCTTAACTATCAAATTAAGGTTTGATTCAATGGAATAAAAGCGTACTTAGCTTAAGGATCCCTTGTACACTTCATTATGGAATGAATTTACTTCTCTAACTTGGTTTACTGTTAATTATGATTGCTGGATTCCCAAAATTAAGCTATACCTCATTGCAAGGCTACTAGCTACTAACCAAAGATTAAGTGCCCAGAATTACTCTAGTAATCACTCATCTAGGTTGCATTAACTGGCTTAGAATCCATTCTTGGACATTTCATCCTGTGCAAAAGAATACAATCAGCTTAATTCCTAAGTCTAATTGATATTCCCAATGACCATGCAGGATCCGATTAATTAATTGGTTATTTCAACCTAAAATCAACTAATCCATAACACAAATCCAATATCCCGGATAAATTGGTTTGTTCCAGACAAAACAGCAAGATCAAATCATAATTCAACAGTAAATCAAGCTAGATTATATAGAATTCAGTTCCATAACTCCATGAACAAGTTCACCTAAGCTAAGCACAAAGGTTTAGTGTGAAAACATCTCAAGATCAGAAGAAAATAAGAAAACAGAGGAGGAAGTCAAACAATCCATGAAGATCTACAAATTTCTTGCTTGATTCTTCAATTCCTTGCTTGAATCTGTGTTAGAAGACGCCTTTGATGAGTTTTGATCTCTCCTAGGGCTTCTCCCAGCAACTCCCTTGTTAATTCTCAGAATTCTCCCCTTCCCCCGGTTTGATCTAGCGCAAAAACTTATATTTTTGATGTACACGGGGTCCAACACGGCCCGTGTTGTACCCCGTGTTTCTCTGCGAAAGTTTGAGCGACAAGAAACACGTTGTGTGACACGCCCCGTGTTCTCCTACGAATTGTCAAACAGTAATGTACACGGGGTGGTACACGTCCCGTGTTCTACTCCGTGTTCTTCAAAGAGACAGATCAGCATATTACACGGGGTGTGACACCCCCCGTGTTCTTCAGAGGCGGATGACAGAAATATACACGGGGTGTGACACGGCCCGTGTTCACACCCGTGTTCTTCTCTAGATGACTCAGTGAAGTTTCGAAGCAGTCCAGAACGAAACACGGCAATGAACACGGGGTTCAACACGGCCCGTGTTCTTTGCTGAAAGAACAATCTTGCTTCATTGCTTCATGATTTGAATGGTTTTGCCTCTGGATTCTTTTCTAATGCTCATATGTGTCTTTTTATGACTTGAAAACAAAATATAGAGCATCTAAGTGTCCTTTTCAATCAATTTGCACAAAATACTAAGTAAATAAGTGGATGAAACACATAGAATTTAGGTGTATTTGTGCACTTATTAAGCCCAAACAATTTAGTCCATTAATTCCAAATTCACTAAGCTCTATGTATGCGACCCTACAGGCTCTCATTACGTTGACAATGACCATTAATCATATTAATGATCATAAACAATGATTGGTGTCTAGCAACACATCATTGTTACCCAAGTAATGAGAAAGTCAGTGATTTGATTAAACCTTTACACGTGATCATCACTTATGTCCTTTTGTCCTATACATCTAGATTGAGCACGAGATATGAACCGTGTCATTCCCATATAGCCCAATCGTAAGGTTTTTTGATTCCTAAGTAAGCTGACTGAAATAAATATAATTGACATCTCATGTCAATTTATTTGAGCATGGCCATGCATTTTCTCAGCTTTGCTTAATCAAGGGGCCTATAGATGTTACTCCTGTTATATAGGCGGGATAAATCCCATCTTGATCACACAAACCCTTCCGCATGATATGTGACATATCCAATATCTACCCTTGCATTCACTTAACCATTAGTGACAGAATAATATCAAAATATGAAACTCACATATAGGGAACCTTGGTGATCTCAGGTTAAAGGACCATATTAATAACGAACACTAAGAACCACTTATAACACTCATATAACGATCCTTGTAGTATTCTTAATATGGGTCGGTCCAGTATACAAGTTCTCTAACTTGTACTATGTGTAAACTTAATATCCCATATAAGTCTTCACATATGCTAGTCTTAACATATCAAAGCAACCTAATCCACAATGATATATGACTAGGGACATTTAAGAATACAATTATTCTAAGGTTATTATTATAATTGAATATATTACACAGACAATATATATAAATATAATAATTGGAATTGCCATTAAAATAATATGATTCAAAATTACAATCACCAATATGATTAGTTTTAGGGCATATACACTAACACTTATGTTTTGATGTAATTAAGTTGAGAATAAGAATGACATCTAAGTTAATGAGTTAAGATTTGTGCTAGTAGATCTTAATAAGGAATGGCACAAATGGGTGCTATTCATAATGGCATCTCAAGTAAATTTTTTTTTTAATGTTATAACCTATCTAATAAGAAATAGTGTGTAGCTTTACTAAAGAAGAGACAAATTGTCAATGATAAGGATGAAGAAGACATAGGGATAATATTTAGGATACTTTTGTTTTCTCTATAAGAATAACTTTAATGAATGATGAAGATAATGTGTGGGAGTTTTATGTGTTAGATCGTCATACTAAAGGGATATAGGTTGGAGATCCTTCTAGATATGTTAGGAAAAATTGAAAGTAATTGAATTTTCATTTCACATGCCTATGCTCTATATATAATAACTAGCATTCAAATTATTAGTTTCTAATTCTTATTTATATATTTTAATCTTAAAATATAATGTAAGATTTACACATTAAGTTCTAACTCTTTTAGTAACTATAATCATCTCTAGTTTAGTTCATGTGAATTTCAAAAGTAAAGAGGAAATTCTACATTCATCAAAAGGTCAAATTATGAGAGTTAAGGCTAAGAAGATTAGGGAGAGACTCCTGAGGGCTTATGGAAAAAGTTTGGATGTATGAAGAAATAAGGATCAAAGAGGTTGGAGGTGCTTAGGTCGTGTATATATAGGTTATGATAACCAATTTTAATAATTAATACTTATTTGCAAATTTTATTAAAATAAACTTTAATTATATTGATGATATTAGAGTTTTCTTAAATGCATTAACTTAGAGGGAGAAGAAGTTACATATAGTGTATAAATTATGTAAAATTATTCTAATAATATTTTTTTAAATATTATTATGATTAATGGTTTAAACATGGTGCAAGATATTTAGATTTGCACTAATGTTAATCGATGCTTACAATATACGTGAAGGAATTGATTGATACTAGTGTAAATTTAAAAGACTTACACTAAATTTTTCACCATTGATTTTAATTTATCCAATGGCTTATAATACATTAAAATCAATTATTAAAGTTGACTTTAAAAATAAGAGAGAATTAATGTTTATTGCATTTAATTTCTGTCTCTCTCATAACATTTTCATTTTTTTCTCATTCAAAAAATTTAATTTATTTTGCAACACAAATTATTAATGAGAAATTTTTGAAATGAAAGTTTTAGCATGCCAATTAAGAAATATGGGAGCCAAATAAATCGTGAGACATGATAAAGGAAAGAAAAAAGCCATGTCATACTTAATTTCAAAAATTTTATTAAACATATAAATTTGTTAGAAATTATTTTTTGTTCCTAATTAGTGAGTAATTTATAAAATGAATGTTAAATAAGTGATTGATTAATTGAATATGAGGTATGTTGTACATCTCGAAATAAATTTCGAAATAGATTGTAACATGTAAAAAATTAAGTTTGGGATAATTTTATGTCCTAAAATAAAATAAAATATTTAAATGAGAAAAATATTGAAAATGTTGTAAGAGAGAGAAAAATTAAATATAGTAAGAGCTAATTTTTCCTTATCATTAAAATTAATTTTAGTAATTGATCTGAATGTATTATAAATTATAAGAGGAATTTAAAATTGATGGTAAAGATGGTAGAGATTTGGTGTAAGATGCAGTTGTTAGAAAATATAATAAGCCACATCATTTGAAGAGCATGGCACGTTAGGATTAGTTTAATTTTCTGTCTTATCTCAATCTTTTGCCTTTTAATCAATTTTCTTGAGGGACCATAAAATGAGAGGACTTAGTGGTGTGTTACTTTCCCGTCTTCCAAAGACGCATTTTTGCCTACCAAACCACACTTTTGAACTAATGGATCCCTGCATTCAAACTTGGTTATAGTTATCATATCTCTTTCCTAATTATCAAATTCAAATTGGTTGATTAGAAGATGTGCCATTTTTCATTGGAGATTTAGTGCACTAATTAATAAATTCAGATGTCTTCTCCTTTCCATTTAATCTATGTGATTATATGAAAACAAACTAATATTCGTTATGTTATAGTTTTTCAAATTTAATGGGTTTGGAAATGGTATGCTTCTTCTTGATGGGATAAAAGTATACATAGTTAGAATTGAAGCTAAATAATAATGGACATCAAGAATTTAATGTAAAAAGCCCTCTTTATTTTTAAGAAGTTCTAACTACAGAGGAGTATGAAATTGCTAGCATAACATCCTTTTTCTTTTGCATAGTGAGGACAACTCCTATTGCTGAGTACTAAATGATTAGCCAATGTTTATTGGCTTAGTATTCTTTGTGCTAAATCTTTATAGAACCCACTCAACATATTTTTCTTGTGACAACCAAAATTTTTTTATTTTTTTTTATCTCACAAAATCCATATTCCTGGAACTCGCCTTCTTCATATCAAAGGATTTTGATAATTCTTTCTTCAAGTTAGTAATCATTTTCAAATCATGTCTCATTATCAACTACATATAATCTACATATAATAGAAGGATTATGAATTTGTTACCTAGAAATTATTTCACGTGTACACAATGATTTGCATCATTTTTGGTATATCCATGATTCATTATAAAAGAATCAAATTTCTTATATTGTTAGTAAGAGCTTGCTTCCATCCTTGTAGATTTATATTTAATTTATAGACTATGTGCTCTTTCTCTTTTTCAACAAAATTTTCTAGTTGTTCCATGTAAATTTCTTCTTCCAATTTTCCATTGAAAAATGTAGTCTTTACATCAAGTGTTCTAATCCAAGATCCATATTGGCTGCTAGACCTAATACAACTTGAATCAAACTCATCTTCACCACTAGTAAGAAAACTTCATCAAAGTCAATACCTAGCTTTTGACCAAATCCTTCAACAACCATTTAAGCTTTATATTTCTATACCTTATCACCATCTTTGTTCAATTCAAACACCTATTTATTTTTTTTAGTGTTTTTCTTCCTTTAAGAAGTTCTATTAATTTACAAAGGTTGTTTTTATATAATGAGTCCATTTTTTCTTACATAGCTTTGATTGAGGAGTTTTTTTATCATTATGAGATTGAACCTTTTGAAAACTTTTTGGCTCTCCCTTTTCAATAATTAAAATATATTCAAAATTGGGATGCCTTCTTGATAGTTTGTTTCCTTTGGTGGACCTTCTCAATTGAGATTCAACTTGGGTTTTCTCCCCTTGCTTAGCACCTCCAATTGTAATGTTACATCCATCTACATCAAGTTTTTCTATAGTTGGCTCTTCATCATTCATCTCATAGTCTAATTCTTCCATCTTTTTTTCATTGCAACCACCTTTAGATGGAGTACTTAGTGGCCCTTTGTTATCCACTTTTTTTATTAGAAACTTTCACTACTTTTTCATTTGCTTATATTTCATTTATTCCTTAATGCTAAAAAGAATGCAAAATCTTTGCTTTTGATAACTTTCTTTTTCTTTGGATCCTATAGTTAATAGCCAAATTCCTTATCATCATTCCAACAAAGATACACAAAATAACCTTATCATTAAGCTTTGATGTCTATTCCCTTGGCACATGTATGAATGCTTTGCTACCAAACATTTTCAATTGAGAGTAACCAATATCATTTTTTATCTGAACTCTCTTTAGTATTTCAGAGTTCAAAGGAATAATTGCTGATCTATTTATTAGGTAAACTGCAATATTAGCAACTACTTCCTAAAATGATTTAGGTAGATTTGTCGATTTAAGCAAGCATCAAACTTTCTCCACAATTGTCCGATTCATTCTTTTAGTGATACCATTATGTTGTGGAGTGCTAGGAACTATCCTTTCACATCTTATGTCTATTATATTTAAAAATAAAATAATTAATTTTATTAGAAATATTATATAGATTAACATTAATTAATTATTAGAATATTTATTTGAGTAATTAGTTTTATATTTTAACATTAAGCATAGAACAGATTGGGTCCTGGTTTGATGTGTATGATTTGTGATAGGTTAGATCTTGCATAAGTCCATATGGGTAGAGGTCCCAACTTACAACCCTTTAGTGGTTAGTAATTTTTTTATCATAAGTCCGACCTTAAATAGAGAGATTAGGGTTATTATTTTGGATGATGCATAATAAGGATTCCCACTTCTAAAATTTTCTCTCCTTTTTCTCTCTATCTGAATAATCTAAGGGGCGAAGTAGGTTGCAATTCTACTCACTATCATTATTCAGATCAGTTATGGCTTTATCAAATTATATACTAGGTACGTTCATAATTTTATTATGATCAATTTCATATTTTATAATTTTAATTCATACTTCCAACCGATGGTATCAAAGCATGTTAGGAGTATGAATAATCTGATTATGAATAATTTTAATTATCTTGATAAATTTATAAAATTCCTATTTTTTGATTTTCATATTCGTACATAAAATTAATGAAATTGTGGATTTTTATTCTGAAATAATTGGGTCTATTTTTTTTCAATTGAATCTTGAATCTTGATCTCAAATACATTAGGAATACTATTATGTTATTTGATTGTGTTAAATTCATCATTATTATGCAATAGTTTGGATTTTTTTTCTTTTGGAAAAAATTATGAACATAAACTATATAATTTTCTAAGCTTTTTCCATCTCATTAATATGTGAATCCATGATAAAAAAATATCTTAGATATAATTTTTCTAGGTCAAAAAGGGGTTAAAAATAAAATTTTTTGGAGCTTAAAACCCATTAATGGCAGAAAAATTGTAATAAAGTGAACCGCGCGAAGGAAGAAAAAAGAAAGCGTTTTTGCTACTGTTGCACGTGGGTTACACATGCTAGAAAAGTGCATGAAACCCTCACACTAAATAATATGAGTTTCTGGGAGTGCGTGGGATACATGCGTGATGCTAGCTTAGTTTTGACTAATTAGTGGACCATGTGTGAGCCACATGTGCGTGTGGCATGTGTATCTCACACGTCGGTCAGTTGACTTCCTGGTTTTTAGTTAAGCCCACATGCGGCTTGAATGCATGTTAGCACGTGTGTATGACGCGTTAGGCTTTTGGGGCCCAGTTTTGGCTCATTTATGTAGAATTTTATTTTCTATATTTATATATTTTTTTTCAAATTTTTTTGAGACCACTAAATATTTATTTTGAATTTTAGAAATTTTATATTGTGTAAAAACACATTTTATTTATGAAATTTTAGCCTGTAAAAATTAATGGACATTTTTCACAATTTTTTTTGGCGTAGTGAGTAGAAACTCTCTTTAGTTGTGAGCATAACTATATTAGATAAATTTTAAGCCTTAAATTATGTAATTTTATACATAAATAGATAGCCAATGCCATTTAATTCACACAAATGATAGATTAGGGATATAACAAGACTGTTTTCCCATAAAATACTATCCTTTTGGGATATTTAGGAGCACATTGCATTGATGATGGATATACCCTATCAATGTGACATTGTTAATGTAATTTTAGGGTTTAGACTCTTTAGAATAGGCATGTAGTAATTATAATATTTTAATATTTCTTGTACCCTATCGGTATGGCTATATTGATTACATTCTTATGTAGATTATTGTACAAGTCAGGTCATATGGTACATGTAATTTTGATACCACTTTGTTGTATAGTTATTTGACTGATTTGTTTAATTAGGAATCTTGTGTTATAATTATGTTGTGCACGCATAATTAATAATTTCCCAATCCTGTTGCATCAGTCTTAATTTTTCAACAACTATTTGTGGTGAGGACTCTTAATGGAACAAACTATGATGAATGAAGAGAGTCTTTGAACATGTACCTAATAATCTCTAAGGAGGACTTGACTCTTATAGAACCGAAGCCGATTGATCTCTTACCTGAGTCTAGTGCTACAAATAAGACCTATTACAAACAATGGTATGAGTTAAACTAGATTTGTTTGGCAGTGTTTAAGTTCACAATTGAAAAAAGAATTAGAGAGAGTATCCTAGATAAGGACACTACTGTGGTGTACATGAAAGCTGTTAGTGAAAAATTCAAGAAGCTTGACAAGACTCAGAAAGTTTATTACCTCTCCATGCTTGATAACACCCATTATGATAGAGTTTTGGGCATCAGATAGTGCATCATGAAAATGATTCATTATTACAATAAGTTGAGATCATATGGTGTTAATCGAAGAAAGAGTACTTTAGTCTACAGAATCCTTCAGTCATTGCTAACTAAATATAATTACCTGAGAACTTCATATAATTCACAAGACGGAGAGTGGACAATAGACTAGATGATTTTTATAATAACTCAAGAGGAGGAGACTATGAAAAGTAATCCACAGCCGCATTTCATCAACTACTTATCTCAGGACTCTAATAATAAATCAAGTGGAAATGATAAAAGAGGAAAGAAACTAGAGACACAGATATTTGGAAAGCCTGAGTTTAAGAAAGGTGGTAATAAGGGCAAGGGACAATAAAAAAAATTTCAGAGCAAGTGCAATTATTGCAAGATTCCTGGATATAAAATGTCTCAATGTTATAAGCTAAAGAATAATTATGAGTAAGAAGGGGCTCAGAAATAGGCAGATCCCAAGTGAGACAGAAGAGACTATATTTGAAGTAGTAGGAAGTAAGGATAAAATTAAATACATAGGATCATTATTTTTCTTTGTTTATGTTTATCTTTTGTACACTTTTAATTTGAATTATGTCATTTATGTATCTTTTTCAAAATTGATTTCTAGTTCTATTTTGAATAATTGTAGTAATTCCTTTTGATAAAGAAAATTTATTATGATTTTGCTATTTTTGGTATGCTACCTTACAAAATGATCCATATCATTTGAATTTGAAAGATTATCCTATTGTATCTTCTGATATTCCCATCAATGTTATGATTAGGCATAAACAACCTAGAATGAGTTAGAATTCTTCCATTTTATTAGATCGATTTTTAGGCCATTTTTCTAGAGAGAGATTAGAAATATTAGTAAAACAAAGGTGTGTTATTAAACCTAGATTTCTCATATTTTAAAACTTTAAGTGTAGGGTTATAAAGTAGAGATGAGACTATATAATCCCTAGTTAAAGAAATTAGACTAGATGAAAAGGTTATAAATTTTCTTGTCCCACTCATAGTATCAAGATCATCGAGTTTGATCGAACATTTTATTTTGAGGATGACTTGGATAGTGGGAGTTCGATGCTTAGAGCTATCAATTTACATGACAAGGCCACCATTCTGCCTATACCTATTCTAATTTCCTCACCACTAGAGGAGATAATGTTGACGGTCCAGTTCAGATAAATAAAGATCCTTATGTTGAAGAACTTGATCAGCTAGCCATTGAGTTTAGATGAACTCAAAAGGTTTAGAGACTTGCACTACCAAATGACTATATTGTGTATTTGCAGGAATTTTAATAAATTTAATGGGGTAATTTTGTTATCTTAGTACTTTATATTGATGATGTTTTGCTAGTTAGTAATACGGTCCTTTTCTAGATGAGTCAAAACGCATGTTATCATGTTATTTTGATCTTTAGCAAAACATCTTTTATTTTGGAATTTAGATCCATCATGATAGAATTTATAGTATTTTGGGTTTGTACCAAGCCAATTTGATGAAGCAGATGCTTGAAAGATTTAAAATAGATACTTGTGCATCTAGTCCAATGCTTACTTAGAAACACGATACATTATCTCAATCATATTGCCCTTGAGCTAATATTAAAAGGACTGAAATGGATAAGATTCCTTATGCTTCCGTTATTAATAGTCTTATGTATGCATAGGTCTACATTCATTTACATATAGCTTTTGTTATTAATGTGCTTGGAAGATATTTGAGTGACCTTAGGATGGATCATCAGAAAGCAACTAAGAAGGTAATAAGGTATCTTTAAGGTACTATGAATCACATGTTGACTTGTAGACGATCTAATTCACTTGAGTATAATTATTACTTAGATTCTGATTATGCCTTATATATAGATGATCGTAAGTCAATATTTAGATACATCTTTATGATGTTTGAAGGAGCTATTTTATGAAAAAGTATTAAACAAACACTCACAACTACCTCAACAATGGAAGCAGAGTTTGTCGCATATTATGAGGCCACTTGTCAGGATATGGTTGAAGAAGTTAATATCTAGCATTCAATTTGTTAATTCTATATCATAATCTCTACTAATTTTTATTGCGATAATTCTTTTACTATGTGCTTCTCTTAAACTACAGGAATTCTAGTCATATTGAACATTTTGATATTAAATTCCTATTTGTTAAAGAGAGAAGATTGTTAAATCTTGAACTTGCATTAAACATAGCCCTAATAGAGACATGCTAGGGATCCGTTGACTTAAGGCTTACCTATAGGAGTATTTAAAAATTAAGTAACTCATATGAGTCTTGTTGAATCCTTTGATGAAACCTTATTTTAGTGAGAGTTTGAGATATGCTTATTTAATTTTATTAATATCTGTGACCAATAATTACTTATATTGAAACATTGGTGATATGTTTTATACATATATAAATCATTTGCTTCCCTATCGGATTCAATGATTTTGAGTTATTTCTTTTTTGAGCTATGGTAAAAAAACTAACTTTATATATATTCAATTCCTTTGGGATCATGAGACATTATATTTAAATATCACTTGTCTCCCTATCAGATTCAGTGATTCTGTATGGTCTCATTCCACTTATGTAATCATTGCTCAGTTTGGATATTGAAACATTAGTAATATATTTTATACATATATAAATCATTTATTTCTTATCGGATTCAATGATTTTGAGTTGTTTCTCTTCTGAACTGTAGTCGAAAGACTAAATTTTATTTTGTTCTTTTCAGATTATGAGACATTATATCACTTGTCTTCTTATTAGATTTAGTGATCCTGTGTGATCTCATTCTTTGAATTAAGTTTACAGTTTAATGTATAACTAATTGCTTAATTATTGATGATATTTTAATTATTTCATATAATTAATTAATGCTATCCAAGTGAGAGATTGCTATCTTTAAAAATAAAATAATTAATTTTATTAGAAATATTATATGGATAGCATTAATTAATTATTTTTATGTTTTAACATTAAGCATAGAATAGATCGGGCCTTGATTTGATGTGTATGATTTGTGATAGATTGGATCATGCATAAGCTCATATGGGTAGAGGTCCCAACTTATAACCCTTTAGTGGTTAGTAGTTTCCTATCACAAATCTAACCTTAAATACAGAGATCAGGGCTATTATTTTGGATGATGCATAATAAGGATTCCCACTCCTAAAATTTTTTCTCCCTTTTCTCTCTATCTGGATAACATAAGGGGTGAAATAGGTTACAATTCTACTCACTATCATTATTCAAATCAGTCATAGCTTTATCAAATTATGCACTACATATGCTCATAATTTTATTATGATTAATTTCATATTTTATAATTTTAATTCATACTTCCAACAATGTCAAGCTTTAAGCAATATGCTTTGAACTCTTGAAATTTATATTCTTCTCCATTATCAGTTTGTAGACACTTCAAGGATGATCCAATCTCTCTTTCACCATGGCGTAAAATTGTTGGAAATAACGAAATGCTTGATCTTTATACATATAAGTAGCAAAAAAAATTATAATTGAAGGTGAAAAAGAATAATAATGGATACCAAGAATTTAATGTGAAAAACTCTTTTCAATTTTAAAGGAAAAAATCATGAGACGAACTCTAAAAATATTCTCTATATGATAAAATTAGTACATGAAATATTGTAATATTTTACCCACACTTAATATTCTCTCTCTTGAATTTGTAATCCAATCTTCACAAATTTATCATTCTAATATTCTTAATTGAGAATACTATAATTCCCTCACACTTTTGCATCAACTCACAAGTCACATTAAGAGAAATCAAACAAATGAAACATCATGTAGCTTTCTATTCTTCTTTTTTATGATTGTTGTTCAGCAAGTCTTTTCAACCATCACCCAACAACTTGCAAACTTACATTAATAGTTTGTTTGACTTGTAAGTAAATGTTTATACATCCCAACGACCACATACATGCTGTTGTTACCTCTTCAATTTAGTTTTTCTCTGCCACACAATGGGTTGGCTGGACTCTGACACGTCCCTGTGAAGCAAGAATAAGTAATGATAAGATGATCTTATCATTAACATAACCCCGTACAATTTCCACATCAATATCAGTGCTGACAGTGTAATCAAAATCTTTTCTCTCAAAGTGATCATTTCTCGTTACACCCATCAGTCCTTCCTTTTTATGAAGTCTTGCTTCAAAGTCAAATATTAAATTAAGATTTGATTGTTCATTTATCTTATTCTTTTCTCATTAAGTTTTTTTCTAGTAATTAAGAGATAGAAAATTAAAAAATCAATTCTTAATTAATTTTCTAAAATTAAATTCCTATTGCTAGACAGTATGTGAACGCATAATATACTTCACTTGTTAAATTATAATTTTGGTTAAAGTAGTAATTTTATTACTATTCATAAAATTACAAACAAATGTGAGAAAATACAATCATCATAGTGTAAAATTGTGGAAAATTATAGATATAGTGTGGTCTGCAATCACAATCTTGCATGTAATATTGTGGTTGTTGATCTCTTTTTTAAATCCCTACTTGTATTGTTTAGGAATGAATCGTAAATGCCAAAATATGTCATATTTGGATGTTAGAAAAATCTTTAAGGATATATATCCCATGCAATTTCATCAATTAAGATGGCAATTTACACAAGAATTGGCTATCTAATTATTCCCATTCAAATGTCTTAGTTTTTGATGTGATGTGGATTGGTAGAGATTTGGATAAAAAAAAAATAAAAATGTGCTAAATTACTCAAAGTGCAAAGTTTAAGGTGTTCATAACTCTCACTAAGCTAAATAAATTCAGCAATTTCACATTACAGTTTCATTCAGCACAATAACTCTAAAGTGCAGTTATTATAATATAAAATTATAAAAAGATTATACATGCGATGTAGCTGACAACAATAATATTGTGGTTGTAAATTGTAATTTAGAACTTGATTCTAAACACCATGGAGTCAATAAATTTAATAAAATTGTTAGTTTCTTTTTATAAAGCCAACTAATATTCAATAATGCAAACTGGATATGTTCATAGAAGCTCAAGTAAATGGAATGAAATTTTCAATCAAAACGTCTCAAGTTCATTAATAAAAGTGTTACTAGACTCACATACACAAGTAATGGAAGATAATAAACATTTGTAGCTGAACAACATCATGGAGTTACTTAAAAATAATTCTAAATCATACCAGTTGGTAAATGAAAGGGTGTTTAGTTAGGATAAAGTTACATAGGAAGTGTAAATAAGTAGGTTATTTAGTTGACCATTAAATGAAAAAAGTAAGAATTTTTAAGAAGTTTTACTTCCTATGAAATCTAAGAAGTTACTTGCCTATCTATCCTTATATTATCAAAAAAATAACATTGAATACTTCTTAAAAAATTTATAAAAAATTTACTTCTCAGAAAACTCATCTTTCGATAGGAATTAATTTTTTATATGGACAAAACAGTTAAGTATTAGTTAATGACTCCAAGAACCCAAGGGCCATATTGCATTTGCATTGAGATTCAACTAGGCTTCTTATCACAAGTTGATAGTTATGATAGTTTAATAAGTAAATGTGCTTGGTTTAAGATAAGACTTGCTGGAAAAATAAGCATGTTATAGTGGACCTATGGTTGAAATTTAGGATTAATCTAACTCATGTATTATTTTCCTAAATTTTTTCAAATTTAGGGGTATTTTGATAATTTTAGCATGCACCAAGATTTTGGAGGAGTTTGAGAAACTATATTTATGGTCCTCACATTTTTATCTTCATATTGGTGGGTTTTAGTGCTAATCAGACACCTAAAACATTAAGGAAAAGGTTTATGGTAGTTCAAAAAAAGTATGTTTACTCCTATTATAAGGGCTTTTACTCAAAATATCCTTTAAAAAGGTGGAATGTTGGAAAGGCTAGCTGGGTTCCTAGACATTGTGTTAGGGGTCTAAGTGCATTGACTTGTGGCCATCCCTTACACATTCAAATGTATGGAATGTGGCATATATCAAACAAATGAAGTGTCCTTCCCTTTATTCAATTTGTCCCTTTCATGTGATTGTGCCTGGAGGCTTCTTTTGTGAGGTGATTTTATGGATCAATGTGCGTAGGTGCTTTAGTGACATTTGATTATGGCTTTTGGACTTATAAGTTCCATCATCAATTCCAAGAGTGTTGTGAGGGTTTGATGGAAAGGTTAGCATGTTCACCAAGAATAGTAAGTTTGCATTACAAAGTTTTGGTTAAAGAGTTAGTTGCCCATGGCACTTTTATTGATTGAGAGTTTCTTGAGCCGCCCAGTAGCTAGTGTGAGAATTTCAAATGCCATGCCTATCAGTGGGTACTGTGTGTTTATGAAATTTAAAATAGGAAAAAGTACAAATAACCCCTCCAACTATGGGGTAATTGGATTTTATCCTTTGCAACTATATAAAACTTGGATTTTACTCCCACAATTACTAAGTTAACAGTTATAACACTTAGTGGTGGTTATAAATTGACGCCATCATTCTCAATCACTTAGTAGTCTTCATAAAAGCCAGTAAGTAAAAAAATTTTCAAAAAATAATGAATATAGCAATGGTTTTAAACTACTAATAAGTGATATATGATAGAGGTGATTTTTTTAACAGATTTCGTCAACTTGATAATAGTAAGGGTAAAACTCAAGTTTTTTATAGTTGTAAGAGGTAAAATCTAAGTTTCCATCGTTCAATGGGGGAAAATCCAACTATCTCATAATTGGAAGGGGTTATTTGCATTTTTCCCTTTAAAATGTAAATTTTTCCCTCATTTATCCACCTAAGTCTATGGCAAGTCAAGAAGGAAGGATCAAACTAACTTCTACACTTTTTATTGATTCTAACATGAAATGGAAGCATAAACATAAAACATAGATAATGTTCTAGTTAATGATTAGGAATTAATTGAAAAAAATTCTAAAATTTGCCAGGAAAAAGGAAAATTCTCTTTGTATCACTAAAATAAGAAGCATATGATGTATAACGTTTAATATCTTATTTATAGGCATGATTAGATATCCTTAACAAATAAATACTCTCTTAAAACATTTTTAACCTATACATAGTATCCTCTTAGAATTCCAATTCTACATTATTTGTTCTAAAGGCGCTTTATGTAACAAAATAAAATCCTTAAAGATAATAATTATGAAAACTAAAAAATATTTATGAAAATTCAAAAGTAGTTGTGATTGACCTATCTTCTTTTTTGTACATTAAACTCCACCATTTCCACTACAACAAATGATGTATTTAGCAGTGGTTAAAACCACTACTAAAATAACTTATAGTGGTTTTAACAATTGCTGCATAAAGAGGAATTGAGAAGGTATTAGTGGTAATTTATGACACTCACCAAAAATGTATATTTTATGGCAATTATTTGTGGTAGTTAACCACTATTAAATACAAAATATATTTTTTCAACTCGAATTTTTGTAGTGGTTTTCTTTGTAGTTAGCAGCAATCACTAGTGGTGGTTAACTGCTATCAAATGCAAATTAGAATTTTTTAACTCAAATGTTTGCAACAATTTTTTGTATTTAGTGATGGTTATTTGGTTTTATATTTTTTTTAAAAATTGTTTTTGCAGCAATTCATATGTATTTAGTGATGGTTGCTTGCTATTACATTTTTTAAAAAAATTTGTTTTTTTCGATAATGGTTTATTTAAGTTTAGAGGCGGTTTTTCCTAAAATTTTTTATCGTAGTTCTTGTTTTTGTAGCAGTTTTTTGTGAACTTAATGGAAGTTTTTTAAACTACTTGTAATGATTTTTTGTTATGTAATTTTTCTTTTTCAAACTGCTTGTAACAATTTTCTAGATTTTTTTGCTTTAATTTTATAATTTTTAATACATATTGTTCTGATAATACATATTTTTTGGTTAGAACATTTTTCCAAGGCTTATTTGATTTTTGTTACTAATGAATAATCTAGACTATTAATTATATTCATTCTCTAATTTATTTATTTCAAATCACACCTTAGCTCACTAAAATAATTTGCAACAAATCCATAAATTTCAATTCCAAAGAAAACCAAATTGGTATTTCATACAAATTAAAAGTAAGCATTCAAATAATAATCTTGTCAAAAATTATCTTCAATTTAAATATAGTTGGAAATATTTCAAAATTCATAAATCCAATTATTCGAAGACCATATTAATGCATCTACGGTTAAGGAGGATCATGACTAGCGGAGGAAGAAGGCCTTGCTTCTAAACCATGTCCATTTCCTTTATCTGTTGCCTATAAAAATAATTGATAAATTTAGTAAATAATTATAATACAATAGGTAAATGAAAGGTTATGAGTGATGAATAACCAAACTGAATGAACTAAAAGAGAAATTTGAATGGCATATAGAAAACTAGATGAACGAGCAAAATTAGAGTCATTTTCAAAAAGATATCTTGTAGAAAAATCCTAGGGTGATAAAGCCTCACTATATTAATATTTCAAAAAAATACAGTGATAGTATGGATTTTTCGAAGGAGGTATCTTTGGCTCTATCAAAGAATGAGAAACATGGGAATTTTCTAGCTAGAATGAGGGTTATTTGTAAGCATCTAGGCAAGGAATACAAACAACAATAGTTTAACAAATAATTCCAAATTGAACAATAAAATGGATCAAAAGGAAAAATCAAATACAATTCAATCCAAAAATCAATAGCCAATACATACAACATTAATTTAGAAAAGCAGATATTTAATCAAAAGATATAAAGGAGCAGTAGAAGATGAAGCATTTCAAAATACTAATATAAGACTTTATAACCTTTTTGATTTTTTTGTTAATATTGATTCTCAAAATACTAGTCTTTAATGACATGGATCTAAGATATTACCTATATATTTAGTTGAACTTATATTGAGTTGTATTGATATTGAGTTTTTAGCTTGTAGTTTTTCAAGAGAATAAACCTAAGGTGGGTCATTAATTATCTATATCTCCAAATCTATGTTTTGCCTACATTCCATAGGGTATCAAACAACAACACAGAAATGCTTAGACACCTGATATATTAGCTTAACATTTGATAATTAAAATCCAAAAGCACTTTATAGTGTGTTATCCATTTTGCCTCCCTTGCCTTGGTGTGACATAAACATGTCCTAGTATGGAAGGTATACCTTATGATACACTTCTACATGGCTATATAAAGACATCATATTTCTCTTAGCTATGATTTTATATGTTGTAACAGGAGACATGTTTAGCCATGACAGTGGTTCATTGATAGATATGAAACACCATATATAAATAATAATAAGAAGATCTCAAATGCTTAATCCCATCCAAAAGGGAAAACAATATTTTAATAGCAAGCTCATTGATATTATGGGCATTAGATTATGTAGCAACAATATATATATTCAACAAGAGCTATTTTTGCCAAAAAGGTGAATCAAATGGCTTCAAACTTCAATAGAAAATTTTGTCAAATCATACAACTTTAAGGTATGACATTGAAGAATTAGGAAAAAAAGTGTCTTACACTATATAAAAAAAAGGTAAGTTGCACTCACTTGATTTGAGATTTAACATCATCATATTTATGTTTGAATTATTTTTAGAAATATATGATTGCCTCCCTTAATTTTTCTAATCAAGAGAGGTGTGTGTGTTTGAAATATAGGAAAATGGAGGCAAGTGTATATGGAAAAAGGAAGTTAGAGCATGTTTCTAAATATAGAATAAGTATGAATATTATTAAGTTAAACCTCATGTGAGATGAATATAATTTGTCATAAAAAGAAATAGATAACCTATGCTATTATAAAAAGGTCAAACTAGAGGATTGCTACTAGCACATCACCTTGCCAAACTCTAAACTAAGTAGATGAAAAAAATAGGGGATCTTAGGCTCTTTATAAGCAAGAAAGCCTATAAAGTCCTATAACATTAGTAGGATAATGTATATATAATTTAAAATATGTATATACCTCCTAAAGTTCTTTGTAATTGGCAAATATATTTTAAGTTTTTACATGTATTTTTATTTCTTTCCAAATAGGCTCAACATATTCTAAGAAAACTCTAAAGCTTTTGTTCTGCTAGTAAAATAAGATCTTATAAAAAGAAGGAAGTTTCTAACTTATTTTCTAAGAGAAATAACTAATATCTACTCACCATTTCTTAGAGCAAATAGGTTCCACAAAATGAAGACTTAAAAGATCAAAACTGTAAGCTTTAATTTTTCATTCTAAGCCTATATCAAAGAAATTATGATCATTCACTAGAAAAACTACAAGCTAAAAATTCATCATATAGATTGACAATTTGGAGAATGACTACTTAAGAGAAAAGAAAAAAAAAGAGAATATATCTGTGTAGTAACAATTTCTTCCAAGTTCATTTCAAAACTAGTATTGCAAACTAACAATAGAAGTTAATATAAATAAAGGAATCTATCAGCAAGGGCTGTGAAATCAATTGAGCACATAATATCTTTAGGAACATTTCTATACATTTTTTTAGAAAATTGATGCAGTTGCATCTTCCAATGCTAATCTTCTACCATGCTTAAAATTTAATGCAAAAGTTAATGATGTTTCCATTATTTGGTGCTTCTATTTTTTTTATTTTTTTAATTCAAAATTAGACTATAAAAAAATGGAACTGCTTTTGCACTTATGGCTCACTAGGAAATGCTAATATAGTGGCACTAAATTGTTGAGTTAATTTTCCAAACAAATTTGAAGATGTTAATCCAAAACCCAAACCATATACCCGTCCAAAGTGCTCTTTTCCAAATACCTTGGCAATATCATCATTTTATAATATAGTTTATGAGGATAATGTGGACTCATTGTTCATTGTCTCTTTAAATTTCTCTTCCAAAAGTGGAACAATTAACATATTAACCATTTTTTGGATACATATTTCATGTAAAATAAAACCAACAATAATAACTCACCCTAATATTTTTTGTTTCTTTATTCACATAAATGCCATTAGGTTTCACGTGAGTGTGAAACCATAGGTCTATTCTTCCTACAAGACAACCTAACTCCTCAGTCTACATAAGAATACAAAGGTTAATGTGAAAAATATGTTCATTATTGGATATATGACATAAATTAAAAGATGTAAAGCACATTAATTGAGCCCTTTTTATAGTAAAGCATTTTGATCCAGCAATGTGTATTACTTTTTACTTCTAAAGATTTAGAGCATTTTGTTTGCACATCTCATATGAAAAAAATAATATTATTACAATATGAACTTGTGATTCATGAATGAACATTACATTAACCAATTAAGTTCGTAGTGTGGAATATAAAGGAGCAAAAAACAAGTAAAAAAGAAGTATTTCTTATATAAGCACTCAACCACCAATTACCTTATACTTGTTCTAATTTTACTTGTCCACAAACTTCTTCCATTGTTCTTGAGGAACCCCATGTGGAACCTTATCATACATTTGTTCCTTGGTCAAGGAAGACTCATTGAATTGATGCCACAATCTCCTTTCAAAATCTTTCCACTTTCTACTTAAGTTTCTAAGCATTCAAGATCTTGTAACAAAAATTGTTACATTAAAGTGAAACCTCAACTTCAAAAAATAAACAATGCAATATTTGTTCATGTTTATAATGAGAATGGCACCCATATATATAAAAATGGAAAAAAATAGCTCACTACCTTAATTTCCTTATATTCCATTCTTCTAATTCTTAGGCATATACCTCCAATCAATATATGTGATTGGGAGGTTAATAGGTTCACATGCTAATTGCCCTAGAATTTATCCATATATACCGGCAACATCCAAAGTTAGAGAACCTATTTTATCAAAAGGGATAATAACCTTTTGGTTCTTTATATCCCAAACATCTTCTTTTTTTATATTGACCACCTTTTTGGTGTTGGGATCGAGAGCCATACGAGCACAGTGGAATAAATCGATCCCAGCCAATGAATCCATGCAAAACATTAAATTAGAATGTAGGATTTAGGTTATACCTTTATATGATTCCATATTTTGTTCGTTGATCACCTCTTCGACTTCTTTTCGGTCAAAGACTCTGAGGTATCCACACGAACCAGTAGATCACCAATGAACGTCCTCAAGATCACTAGTTGGAATTCGTCTCCTTAGCCTCGTAGTGCTAGCTACGTCTCTTCAAGGATTATGGTCAATGAGAGGTGCTAGGGTTTTTCTATGCTGTATGGGATGTGTGAATAATGAATCAACTTTATTATTACCTAATAAGCCTATTTAAATAGGAGCATAGAAAACCCTAACTAATTTGGGCTTTGGTCTATGTATAATTATAGGCTTATTATTGGGCCTTATAATTATAACATAGAATTCCTAAGTATTAGGCCTAAATAATTTGGTCCATTAATTCCAAATCCACTAGGCTCTAAGTATGTGACCCTTCAGGCTCTCATTACATTAGCAATAATCATTAATCATATTAATGATCATAAATAATGAGCAGTGTCTAGCAACACATCATTGTTACCCAAGTGATGAGAAAGTCGGTGATTCGATTGAACCTTTATATGTGATCATCATCTATATCCCTTTGTCCTAAACATCTAGATTGAGCACGAGACATGGACCATGTCATTCCTGTATAGTCCAATCTCGAGGTTTCTTGATCCCTAAGTAAGCTGATTGAAGCAAATGTAATTAACATTCCATATCAATTCATTTGAGCATGGCCATACATTTTCTCAACTTAAGGGGCCCACAGATGTTACTCCTGTTATATAGGAGGAACAAATTCCTTCTTGATCACACAAACCCCTCCACATGATATGTGACATATCCAATAACTACCCTTGTATTCACTCAAGCATGAGTGACAGAATAGTATCAAAATATGAAACTCACATGTAGGGAACTTTGGTGATCTCAGGTCAAAGGACCATAATAATAATGATCACTAAGAATCACTCATGACACTCATATAACAATCCATGTAGTGTTCTTAGGATGGGTCGGTCCAGTATACAAGTTCTCTAACTTGTACTCATGTGTAAGCTTAATATCTCATATAAGTCACTACACATGCTAGTTTTAACATATTAAAGCAACCTAATCCATAATGATATATGACTAAGGACATTTAAGAATATAATTATTCTAATATTATTATCATAATTAAATATATTACACAGATAATATATATAAATATAATAATTAAAATTGCCATTAAAATAACATAATTCAAAATTACAATGATCAATATGATTGATTTTAGAGCATATACACTAACATTTGGAACCTTCAAATTCTATTTATTGGATGAATATTTAATTAGTATAGCTACTAAAATAAAGAAACCAAAATAATTTAGCATAAAGAACACTTAAAATCATTTATTAACTATTTAAATACATGGATCATGTGGTACAAGCACTACTCTCAGGTAACATCTACCATATAATTTTCATTTTCCTTGGATTAGGAAAGATATTATGGATTACAATGTAGAAGGTCAAATATTACTAAAATCACTATGCATTATTGAATTGATGGTAGTAGACCTTAACTTACACAATAAAGATTTTTGAAAGAAGAAAATAAAGAAAAAATATTAAAATTAAAGAAGTGGCGATTAATCTAGTTAACAAAATAAAAATAATATCTACCTATAACTGTGATTCTCTAATGGCTCCTAGGAGGTGTAGGATCTCTCACTACTTGTTAAAATGGTGAAGGGTCTCTCATTACTTGTTAAGCTTGTAGAGGATCAACTGCTACATGTTAAGATGGTAACATGTCTGAGGTAGATGTAGGAGAATTTGTTGACGCATGTTATGGAGGGTCCTTAGCAATGTGATGCAATAAAGGCTTAAAATAAGCTTATTAGGGAGGGTCCTCAATAATAATGGAGGATTTGCTCTTATTTTTAAAACATTTTCATCTTAGCCATGTTTGCAAAAAAATTTATTTAAAAATTTATAAACTAATGTAAGACTAAAAATTACATAACATAAGAACTACATGTAATTTACAATTATAAAAGAGGACAAAGCATAATAACTATTTTAGATAAACATGTTTTAACTTCAAAAAGGGATAATCATCAAATTAACAATAACAATAAATTGAAATCATTGTTATTTTATTCTTCATTGTCCATATTGTTATCTAGAACTATCATATCCATGGCATTTCCATCTACATCCTCTTTTGCAAGGCTTATATTTTCAATATCTTCAGTGAAGAACAATTGGAAGTCTTGTGCTACATATGGCTCATTCTCATAGAAAGTTCTCTTAACTTCCTTATCTATATCATACAAGTCTCTTGGTTTTAAGTGGACTATAATAGTCCAATCTTTACCCACTTCATCATCTACATAGTATACTATTTGTGATTATGAAGCTAATATATATGGGTTATATTCTTTACAATCACTAGTATAGATCAATTAATTGAAGTTGATATAAGTGAATTGCAAAGGATTTGTCTTTACACCCTTATTGGTATTGACCGGATCACATTTGAATAAGATAATGGTGAATTAACCATGATAGTTTGGCTCAATAATATCAACCAATTTTCTATAGTAACTCTTCTTTGCAATTGTAAAAATTTCACTATTTTTGAGTTTCAAATCCTTGCTCTTAATCTGTTGTATGAAATTTGAAGCTATTAATGTTGTGAGCATTGAATTGCTTAACTTGCCAAAGAGGTGTTTAAGCTAGAAACTTTAAGTCATCTAAGATCTCTTCCCAATTATCATTATTCATGATTTATAAAATTCAAATGTGGAAAACTATTACTTACATAGTCATTAGAAATCTATAATTATTAATCAGTGAAAATATTCACACTTACATGGCAAGTAAACCAATCTATAGCTTGTTTATTAACAACTTTTGCTATTTCTACCTCTGATTGCGTTTAGCTTTTGAGTCATCTCTTTGTTCGAATCCTCAATTCTTCAATGAATGGATTAGCTATAGTGGAATTGAATAACACATATCTATGTGCTTGTGTAAACTTTAATGGTGTTAGGGTATAAGTTACGACCTTTCCAATTGGTTAACCAAACTTTCGAAGGATAGTAGACTCTTGATTGGAGTCCTAATCATCAAAGTTTTCATTAGCATGTCCAACTTGATTGAATCTTGTCTTAATTCCATCCAAATACTTTGAATAAAAGGTTAAACATTCCTCAGTTAAATATTTTTGAACTATAGAACCTTTTGGCTAAGCCTTGTTTTTCATATATGACTTTAACTATTCTAAGTACCTATGAAGTACAAAGGAGGATATAAAAAAATGATTAGCTCAACAATTGATAACTATGATTGAAATTAATATAAAAGACTAATTAAATAGATGCACCTTTCAACAGAATACATCCATTGATAATGCACAGGTCTTCAATGTTTCACTTCCTCAACTAAATGAATAGTCAAGTGAACTATTACGATGAAGAATGATGGAGGAAATAACATTTTCATATGGCAACGTGTGAGTATAATTCTTTTTTACCACTTGTCAAGCTTAACTAAATTTAAAGATTTAGCACGAAGTTGTCTATAGAATAAATACAACTTAACTACAACTGCATTTACTTTATATGGTAACAAATTACACAATGCAATTAGTAATAATTGTTCCATTAAAATGTGTGAGTCATGCCTTTTAATCCAAAGAACTTACAATGTCTTAAATCAATACATTTTGAAATATTACTTGAATATCCATCAGGAACTTTCACATTTTTCAATCTACCAAGAAGAAAATCCTTTTAAGCATTTGTTATTGCAAAAAAGTGCTAGAGGACACTTCCTATTCTTATTAGCCCATAAAAAAGGCCTTATATTCATTGCTTATAGTCTTTATGAATGTTGAGATGATCTTTTGTGTTCCTTTAATCATTGAGCAAAGTGTAAATCACATTGTCATAGACATTTTTCTCAATGTGCTTAACATTGAGATTATGATATAGCAAACTAAATTCCTAATATAGAAGTTGAAAAAATATACTTCTCTTCTTCTATCATTAAGTTTCACTTTTATCTATTGATTTTCCTCCACATTTTTTCCTTATTCTATCATTTTAGGTGTCTTTCCAAATATAACCTTAATATTTTCTAACTATTCCAAAATTTTAGAACTAGATAATATTTTTAGTTGGTTTCTTAACTCTATATTGCCATTTATTCAAGATTTATTGGACTTGATCTATGAGATGCATCTAGAAAGCAATAGTGGCACAAAAAGCACCACTTGCTACTATAGGAAAGACATTGAGGCCTAAGCTAAGTTAATGTGAATGTTCAACCTAGATAAATTGTTAAGCCTAGGATAATCACTAATTGTCCATAATAAAGCAACACGCATTTTGAAACTTCTGTTTATTGATACATCAAATGTCTCCACACCTTTATGCTATAACTTTTGTAATTCTTGGATAAGAGGTTAGAGGTTGACATCTATGTCATTTTTAAGAATTTTTTGTCCTAGAATGATCATAGAGAGAATAAATGATGTCTATTTCTTATACATCTAAAAGGGTAAGTTGTAAGGGATTAAAATGAGGGCTATATACTATAATTGGTACTTAAAATTCCCATAAGGATTTAAACCATCATTAGCTAGACCAAGGCATACATTTTATAGATCTGAAGTAAATTTTAGGTGTAATGAGTGAAACAACTTCCATGCTTTAGAATCTTTAGGATATCTCATTAAACCATTATTATTATTCTCCACAACATGCCATTTCATATACTCAGCAAGAATTTTCTCTCTCTTTTTTTTTAACCATTGGGTGCATCCCTTCTATTTTCATTGCTATTTATGTCCCATTTCAAGGTATGACATCTCTTGCATGTGTCTTTACTTGCATCTTCTCCCTAATAAAGTATGCATCATTTACACATGCATGTATCTTTAAGTAGTTAAGACCGTGCTTGTCGATGACTTTCTTAGTCTCATAGAAAGATTTAGGTATCCTTGCATGACCAAATGCATCATGAAACATCTCCACTATCATGGACATTGCTTTATTAGTAATATTATATAAGCACTTTATGTGATAAAGTTTGACTAGAAAAGAAAGTTTTGAGTACTTTGTGTGCCCTTCATATAATTCTTGATTTCCATCTTTAACTAATTCCTTAAATTCTCTAATATGTTCACTTGGACCCTTATTCAAATTCATGTCTTCATCTCTAGTAATTGGTTTTGTGATGTGTTAGGTTCATACACTTGGAGTCTAAAGACTCCAAAAGCATCATGTCTCATATTTTGAATTAAATTCTCATAAATTGTGTTGTAGATGGTGGATTGGCTTGGTAGCCACTATTTAAAATATTTACAACATTTGATTCACCATGCCAAATCCACTTTGTATATCCAAGAGGAAACTACTTCAGTATTAACTATTCATATACTTCATTTCCTGGTAACCATTGTCCAAATCTACAATCAAGATAAAGGCATTTGATCTTCCCTTCTACAGATTGATTTTCTATTGAAAAATCCAAAAATTCCTCTACACCTTTAACATATTAGGGTGCATTTTGAGGCAAAGAAATCCATGATTTGTCTATTATCATGGCTAGAACCATTAACTATTGAACAATAAAAGTTATATATTACAAATTGATTACTAACAACACATTAAAAAGTCCCACACTTGATAGTAACAAATTCATTAATCTTTAGAGGAGTAATATGACAAATAAACAACCAAGCAAATTAAGTTAATTTTTTTTTCAAAAAACAAGGGACTAATTAAAACTTTAGACAAAATTGAAGAATCAAATTTGTATTTTAGCCTTTTTTTCATTTTTTCTATCATATCTAGGCTAATTTAATAATGTATCAAAAGCTATCCAATCATTTTAGGAGCTTAAAACTTCAAAACTATATATACCTATAAAACTGTGGTCAATGCCTTTCTTTTTTAGCCTCAATTATATTCATTTAAATGTAGTTGAGACTTTAGTTTTGAATTGTACTAATTTATTATAATCATCATTGTTAAGTTTTAGCTTAAAGCCTTGCAACCATTTGAAATTTTTTACAAATATTAAAAAAATTAAAGAGAGATGCTCTAAAATAGGTTGCAAGCTTGTCAATCTAAAAGGAGTAAGAATACTATGAAGGATGTCAAATAATCATGCTTACATTAGTTTAGCTTTAGCCATAGAGAGAAGGCTTTAGTCTCATGGAAGACACTCTTAATTTCCTATACAAGTTCTCAAATTACCAAGTTTAAGAGTTCAATGTCTATTTTAAAGTACTACTTTTGGTCAAGAGAGAAAAGCACAACAATGCCAAAAAAAAACCATAAACAAAAAAAGTTTATAAATTTGTGACTCATGAACTCAAGTTCCTTCATTTATAATTAACAACCTCTAATTAAATTACTAATTGCAAGCCAAAATTCTTCATTTAACTTCAAATAAAAAGTTTAGCAACCAAGTCAATAATATTAATTAATTATATTATTTAAAATCCTTTTTGTGAATAAAATAGAGTTTATATATATATATATATATATATATATATATATATATATATATATATATATATATATATATATGATTTGCTTAAGTCACAACATTATAAGTAATTTGAATTCAATTTTCTCAAGTTTTTTATCAATTCTTAAATTTTACAATTAGATGTAGCATAACATAGTGTCACTTCATAATAGGTAGTCATTAGACTGCTTTCTCAATAGATTAGTGCTCTCACTTATATCCATGATAGGGTTTAGATAAAAGCCCCATTCCTTTTTATTTCTTATATGCCTGGAATGTTCTAGAAAAGCAAAAGAGAATATATATAGTCTTAAAAAATATTGCCTGGTACTTAAAATTTGCATGTTAAAAATATCATTTACACATAATTTTCTTTTTTGACTAATTGAATAAGTGATGAGAAAAATGTTTACTATTTTATTTTCCCCCATTCTATGTCTTTTAGGTGTTATATTTGCTTAATTTCATAGATAAGGCCTTGATTTATAATTTATGATTAATTTTACAATATTGTAAATTTATTTGATAAATGCTAAATTTTGACATTATTTCTATTTTTTTTGTTATATCTTAGGCTTCAGATGTCAGATTGAGGCAATCTTTATATTGTTGGAAAGCCTAAAGAGAGATCTACAATTTTTATATTTGGCCTAAGCCCAGTTTAAATGTTTTGGAGGCTATATGTGGCTAAAAAGTTGAAGTTGTATCTTTATCCCAACTGAGCTCACCTTTATTTTTAGGCCATATCAGGAGTTATAAAGGTACAATTAACCAAAAACTAGTGCCTAAATTCTCATGAGATAGAGCCCTACAAGTTTGATGTTTATGATTTATCCAAATTATGTTAATTTTATGGTTAAAAATAGGTTGGAAATTAGACTTGCAAGAATTCACTGATGCAGTTATTGGATTTAATTATTTTATTAAAAGTAGATTCGAGCTTCTAAAAATTAAAAAGGCCTTATTATTGTAATCATAAGAGTCATACAATCCAATTCTAATAAGGTTTTAACTTAATTAGGTAAAATAAATGGAGAGAACTTAATTAGACATTCATTCTTTTACACATTGTACTTAGTAGATAATTTTCTCTTCTTATTTTTTCCTTTGTTCTTCATCGATAGAAGCTTAAATCTAGAGCTGATTCAAGGAGTTTGAGTCTTTCTTCATCAGGATTATGAGGTTATGAATTATAATGTTAACCTTCTTTAATTAATTTTCCTCTTCCCTATTTACCTGTATTGAATTCTTGAGATTACATATGATAGATGTTAATTTGATATAACTGATGTTCATCTTTGTGATTTTTAATTTTTTACTACTTTGATATGAAATTGTGATATATAAATTATGGTTTTATACATAGTAAAAAAGGGTTAAGGGATTAATTTAGAGATTTCTCATTTAATTTCTTAAATTAATTAAGTTCTATTTATAAATTAATTTCAATATAACTTAGGGACTATAGTGATTGCTTAATTCAGCTAATCTTAATTGATCAAATGCTAGATGATTATCAAGAATTGGATTCATAAATTATTGCAGGGATTCTAAGTGACTCAAGGTTGAAAAATAAATTAGAAAAGTCAAATCTCAAGTAATCTATGATTAATCCAAACTAGAACTCTCAATTCTTTAGATCAATTGTTTTATTACATTGAATTTCTTTTGTCTACTTTTTGTTTTACTTCTATTTTATGCTTGTTTAGTTTATTTCTATTATTTAATTTTGTACAAACAAACCCCCCATCTTTACATTAATTTTGTGCAAACAAATCCCCAATCTTTGCATTTTATATTTTATATACTTTTTTCTATAGCATACAACATATTGCATCTATTTTGATACAATAATATACTTTAGTACATTTGCATTCTGTTTTGCATCATTTGCATTCATTTTTTGTGTTTTTAATACATAATAAATTAGATAATTGTGTAGATATTTTTGAAAATTCAATTAAAGATAATATCAAAGGATCGCTAGGGGTACGACTTAGTTGTGCCACTTTAATATATTATTTCTTTAGCAAACTAGTTTTAACTAATTTTGGTGCATTGCAACATGCATATCAAAATTTTAGTGCCATTATTAGGCAACCTCTTGAATTTATCTTTTTGTACATATTACTAGCATTATATTACATAATTGTTGAAGCATTTCAGTAGGTAATTGCATCCATTAATTGTGTTTCTTGTATTTTATGGTAACTCCCATTTTTCTATTTGTTCTTACATTCATGCACATCCTTTGATTTTTACATGTTCCTCCACCTCAATTCTTCATATTTTATCATAATTAACATCACCAAACATTGATTGGTTGAAAACAAGGAGTTGAAAAAAGGGATTTTTCTTTCAAGCCGAGCTTTTACTAACATTTGTTCTCAAATTGAGAGGTCTTAGGAGGATGGTGCCTCCCTTTTCTAAGATACACTAGAGTAATATAATTAATGAGTGTAAATAATCTAATCTCAAGAATCTACACTATAACATTTTTAGCCTATAGCAATGACAAAAAACTATTGCTTATACTAAAAAAATTGTTGCCTACAATATAAGCAATGTTTTTTGGTTGTTACCATAGCTCACATTACCTATTCTTTAAGTAATAGTTTTTTTGGCTGTTATCGTTGCTCGCATTACCTATTCTTTAAGTAATGATTTTTTGAATATTTGGCAATGATTCCTAACCATTGCCTATTTTACGTTAAGCAATAATTCCTAATTGTTGCATAAACTATGGGTAACACTTATGAGGTATTATAGGTGACATTTAGAAATTGTTGTCTATAATCAAATTAGCAACAGTTTTTGACTATTTCCTAAAGCATACATAATAAGTAACGATTTATAATTGTTGCCAATATTAGCATAAGCAATGGTTTTTTATTGTTGCTTAAAAGAGGAATAAGCAATGGTTTTTTATTGTAGCTGAAAAGAGGAATAAGTAATAGTTATTAGCTATTGCTTATATAAGAAAAAGTAATGGTCTTTTATCATAGCCTATGCAAGTGTAAGCAACAGTTGGAAATCATTGCTTAAGAGAAAATTAGCAATAGATTTTTCCCATTGCATATATTAGAATAAGCAATAACTCTTGATTGTTGCCTAAGATACTTATGACGATAAAGAATATGCAATAATTTTTTATCATTGCCAAAATTTTTAATGACAAAGGTTACTAACTGTTATCTACTTTATGCAAAATATGTTGTGAAATAAGCAACAAATTGAAAGTCATTGCCTATTAATAAACAACATATTTTTTGGATCATAATTAAATATGTCTTTTATTATTACATTTTTTCTTATATTTACTTTTTTAAGAATAAGGAAACAACTAACTTGCTGTACATAGTAAAAATCAAATGTAATAATATGAAAATAGAACATCAATTTTATTAAAAATTAACTAAATGTGCATATTTTTCCTACCAATTTTGCCAAATCATTTAAGTTAATAAATAATATTCAAAACATAATCTTGAATGATATAAAGATGTGTCCTAATAAAAGGTCAACATAATGCAATATTCATAAAAAATCTTTCAATATTCTTCAAGCTGTGCATTATCTTTATCATCCATATTTAGCAACTTATCATCCAATAGTCTATCATCATCATTTTCACTAGTATGATTTTCCTACATGATATTAAAAAAATATAATTAGAAAAATTTGTTGTTGATGTATATTAGGATTATAAAATATAAAATAGTAAATTATAATCATTAGTCCTATAATAATAAAGTTACTTTATTCAAATACCATTTAATAAATAATAGATTAGAAGATTGATTATTTTGTATGCACTTCTTGTTAACATATCCTTAAAGAAATCATATGGATACCTTTATAAGTTATAAAATGAAAATAATTTACTACAATCAAGAGCTAGAATTACCCTTCTTAGCCTAATCTCTCCTTAAAAGAAAAACAAGAAATAGTTTCTAAAATAATCAATCAACATACAAATTAAGACTTGCTTAATTACTAGTATTCTTTGCAATAATTTATATTATACTAATGAAAATCTTAAAACTAAGTAATGTTAAAAACCATTGAAAGAGATTGACTATGACAAACTAATTTATCATCTAATAACCTAGAAGGCTATCTATGATAGCTCGTTTAGACAAGAAGAAAGTATTTATAAACTGATCATTTAACTTTATAACTTCTTTATAGAATAACAAAAAAGTAACCTTAACGAGCAATATAGTCACAACTTCTCATGAAATTCCCTCTCTACAATAAAAAATACAAAATTAAAATGAAGGATTAGTTAAGGCATTTTGACTAATAGCAAACATAGATGACATAAACAAGGAATTCAACTTAAGACATCAACATGGAAAGTATAAGATACAAACAGCAAGACAAATTTCATTGCTTATAAGCTAAACATAATTACATTTACTTGGGTAGTACAACATAAACAAATAACATATAAATCTAATTAAATAGAGAAGATAACCCTACCTAGTATGCCTTCAATAATGTGAAGAGACCTAGTTTGATGAATGAACCTAAACTAATTTCAATAGCCACAATTCCACTTCTATGCTATAACATTAAAAATGTAATGATGACTTAAATTATTGCTAGTTATAACAAAATAGTTCATAAATTTAATACCTTTTCTTTGTTTGGAACATGGTTTGATTGTGAAAAGGGTGGATGAACTTGTGTAGTAGAATTTCCTCCATTATTTGCATCACTCAGAAATGGCTTCAATTGAGCTAGCATTGCCTCAATAGTCATTTCAAGATTAGCTTTTTATAACAATGCATTAACAATAGCTATTAAACCATCCAAACATGCCTTCATTTCTTAAACTTCACCTTTCAAAAGAGTTAACTTCTTCATCATGCTTTCACTTAAGATTGATTATTTCTTTGTCTTTCTTTGAAATAGTAAAAGTTATAGTTCTCCCATAACACCACACTTTCTTTGACTTTTCCTTGCCAAACACTGCTTGAAAAGTATCTTCACTGGTTTCCTTAGAATTACAAGTTAAAATTTGAAGTTGCACTTTTATAAAATAGAGCAATTGAACATGGATAGAGAACAAAAATGAACATGCAATGAAGAATTTACTATGAAAAAGCCACTGATAATTGTATTTTGAGTTTCCAAGTCAATTTACATTCTTTTATTGCCTAGCGTGTTTCAATGAATAAGTCAACTTGTGTGGGCTTCTCATTGTTCTCATTCTTTTCATGCTACATCATATGATGCAAGAAATTACTAATCTATATAATAATGAATATCATTTTTAAAGCTAGTTTATAACTTACTAACCTTTGACATACTCTAGCAAAACTTATAGGTCCCATCTAATGCCTCCACTTTTGTTGAGCTCAATTTCAAGCATTTGTCTAACTAATTTTCTACAATACAAAAGGAAATAGTTATAATTAACTTTCAAAAATAATTTCACAATGTTTAGTAATCGCCTAAAAATCATATCAATTTTTTAACTCACCCGGATCGAAGCATGACTCCAATACTTAATTAACTTTTTAAAATACCATTCCAAAATTTCTACAAGATGATGCTTTAACATCTCGATGAGAATATTGTACTTATCAAAATGATTTTTTTAATTTTGCATTAATGCCTTCTCCAAGCATTTTGTGTAGTATAAAGCACTCATTTTTCTCCCTTCATCTGGAATGATAATTTTTTTCTACAAAGAACAAAATGTCAGTATTTGTTGAAAGGTTAAGTTTCTAAATTACACTAAATGAAAAAAATAGTTCTCACATTAACATAGTCCCATATGTTCTTCTTGTTATCATCTGGCATGGCCTCCCAATTAGTGTATGACAATAGGCAAAATGATGAATTTCTAGCACTTGTGCCTAAGAAAAAAGTTAAATCAGTAACTATTTTTACACGAGCTCAATTTCTTGGCCTTTTTCAAATGTTACTTCCACTTGTTCATTTAAAGATCTTGCATGAATATTTTTGCATATTGTCTTTCCATGCATTCTTCTTTCCTTCAATGTCCCTGGTTTAATGAAATAATAAATGCAAAGCCATACATTTGAAATGTAGTATATAACAAAAGTATATAGTATGAAATTAATGAGTACATGAAATAATGCAATTAACTTTTTCAACATCTTGATTTGACTTTTTAACTTTAATATTTTTATTGGTATTTTCCTGAGTGTTGTTGCATTTATGGGCTTAAAATGACATAAAAATTAGTTAATTGATGTTCTCTTTCTTCTTGTTCCCTAGGTTTTCTAAGAAATTCATTGACTGATAATGGATGATAGATTGGAGTCCGTATCACTTTTTTCTTAGGAATTTCTAATCGAACTTGCTCATTTGTCTTTGATTTTCCTTTTGGATCTTGATTTTAATTTTTTTTTGGACTAAAGGTTTCATAGGTTGGTTGGATCCTTTTGATTGAACCCTATTAGTAGTCATCAGTTGCTTGGATCATTAGGATTAAGGAACACTAGTAGTTGGTTGCTTGCATCCTTGTGGTCAACTCAAATTAGTGAGCAATGCTTGCTTCGATCCTTGGGATTAAGGCACACTTATAGTTAATTAATTAGATCCTTGTGATTCGAACTTAAACATTAGTTGCTTTGATCCTTGTTTTAGAACTTTCTTTTTTTTTTCTACTATCTGATCTATCTTTTTTCCAAGCTTGACCTCTATAAATTTTTGAAGTAACTTAACACTTAACCTTGCTTGGATATCAATATAAAATATTTCCTTTTGTCAACACTTGTTTCGTTATCCATATTTTCTTCCAAAAGTAGAGCTTTTAACCTAAATAAACAAAATAAACAAATTATTCAAAATCAAAATAAAAGACAATCCCTCATAAAGAATAAAAAAATTAGCAATAGATGCATAAATCTTGAATTATTACCAAGAGAAGCTGAATTGAAGAATTATGTAGTAGCAAATAATATATGACTTGAAAAAGTATACTAAAAATACTTACAAAAATATGGAAAAAGAGTTTAAATCAATATGTATTTTTTTATTAAAGATCAAATAAAATCATAGGAAAATTTAACAAAATGAAAAATAACAAAGTTATTCCCTTACGGTGTCTTATATTGTATTGTCAATTTCATCTTTGGTATCTACTTTATCATCTTTAGTGTGAAGCATAGTCGGAGCCATATTAACAATAATTGCAGGTAGATCTTTCCTCAGCAATTCAATTTTGACCTTATCATGAGAAGTAAAGTTCATTAAGTTATCAGATGGCTTATTCCTATAAATTTCTTGGAAATTAACATCTCGCTAGTTGTTCACAACAAATAAGTCCTTGAGAATTGTCATCACTACAAATTATTTATTTTCATTAAGTGGATCTTGAATAGAGAAGCATCAATGCACTTGAGATGCTAGCACAAAAGGCTCATCCCGATAACACTTCTTGTTGAAGTAGACATAAGTTAGCCCATATTTATCTTCTCCAACTTCAAATCAATTGCATTTAAATAATACAACTTTGAAATAAGCATAGTAATCTAACTCAATAATATCATTGATTCTACCATAGTATGCCATATTTTTTGTAATTAGGTGTTCATCTTTTAAGCTTGTAAAGCTTTGAGCTAATGCCACCAAAGTCACATTGTTATTTTGAGTTTTATGTCTTGCGTCATGATTCCTAGTATGAAATCTATATCCATTGATGAGATATCTAGAGAACCTTTTTGCAACAATATTTGGTCCTTTAGATAATTCTCTAATCTAATTTGGCACATTTAATCTCATGCCATAAGTTTCAAACTAATTAATCAAGTCCTACCTTTGATTTTTTTACTTTACTCCACTTTGTTCCTTTGAGTTAGCTACTGGTTTTGCATTCATGCTCTCTACATTATAAATAATGACACTTTTAGAATAACTATATAATATACTTCTAGAATAAAAAAATGTAAGTTATAGTACCTAATATATTTGTCAACTTCATTACAATTGATCAAGATGTATTTATGAGCTTGTATCTTTGACTTCTTATCAAGAGAAAATGTGTTACCCTTTTCTTTTTACCTTATGTAGGTTGACCTCTACCTAGAAATATGTTAGAATTTTTAACTTCACTAGAAGGACATTCATCATTATTGCGTGCCATTCTATTTAACCTTGTTTGCTCACCATCATGCAAATATCTTGAACAAAATGTTAAACATTCCTCAATTAAATATGCCTTTATGCCTTTGCAATGGAACCTTCAGGATGGCTCTTGTTGCAAACATATGACTTCAATCTGTACATATATCTTTTTGGTAAGTACATCCATCAAAATTAGATTGGGCCACCTAATCTCACTTCATTTGCTAAATGCATAGGCAAATGAACCATTATATGAAAAAAAAAAGCTAGTAGGAAAAATTCTTTTTATCTAGCAAAAAATTTCTATAATTTTTGCTTCCATGTGATCAGGGTCTCCAATTGTAATAACCTTTTGGCGTATAGAATGAAAGAATGAGTCAAGACAAATCAGAGGAGTAGCAACATGATTAACCATCAAGCTTTGAATAGGTATTTGTAGTAAGTAGTGTAGCATAAAGTGGGCATCATAATTCTTATAGCCAGTTATTTTTTTTCTCAATAACTTGCACACATCAAGAGATATTTGATGCACTACCATCTAGTAATTTAGTTATCTTTAATGTCTTACAAAAGATAGTTCTCTCTTTTGTTGTCATGGACAAACATGCTTTTACAAAATAGTTTTCTTTTTTATTGTCATGGACAAACATGCTTGTACCAAATTTGCTTTTCGACTATCTTTTATCTCTCTTGGTTGAAGATCCTTCCTTATCCCTAAATCTTTAAGATTAAAATGGGCCTCTGCATGTTCCTTTATCTTTCTCAAGATATCTAAAAGGGTCCCAATTATATTATCACATATATTTTTCTTTGTGTATCACATCAAGGTTATGATATAATGTATTATGTTACTAATATGCCTACTAAAAAAAGATTGACCTTTTCTTCCATGGACCATTTTTTATTTTCTTTTGCTTCACTCCAAACATATTTTCAAAGTTTTATAATTCCTTAAAAATTTGACTTCCCTTAAGTAAGGGTGGTGGGGACTTAAACTTAATGAATACATTAAATGATCTCATATCAAATCTCCATAGATGATATAGAGGTAAAAAGGCACGATGACACATATAACACATCTTCTGACTATGTTTCAAATAGGTGGAAGAGGTCCCATAGTTGCAAGATGGGCATGCTAACTTTCTTTTAGTACTCCATCTAAACAACATAGCATATGCTGGAAAGTCACCAATAGTCCACATAAGAGCTACGCACATTTTGAAGGTTTGATTGCTTGAAACATCATATGTTTCTACCCTTGAGTCCCATAACTCCTTCAATTCCTTAATCAGGGGTTGAAAATACACATTAATCTCATTTCGAGGAGATTGTGGCCTAGGGATTGGCAAATATAACATACAATGTTACAATTTCATGCATATATAAAGTGGTAAATTATATGCCATCAAAAGTATAAGCCACATACAATAAGTTATGTTCATAGTGCAAAATGGATTGAACTTATCACTAGCCAAACTAAGTCTTATATTACGAGGATCCCATGCAAAATCAGGATGTTTGATTTCAAAATCCTTCCATAATTAAGCATCTTGTAGATGTCTTAACTTCCCATCCTTTACATATCCCTTTTCATGCCACCTTAATGTATTAACTATTTTTAAACACATAAATAGCCTCTGAAGTTTTAGAATTAAGGGAAAGTGCTTCAAAGTTTTTATAGTAACCTTATGACTTTTCTTGGAATGTTTAAGTTCATAGTCCAATTAGGGATTTTCATTCCATCATGAAGCTCTGCGTTTATGACAAGAGATTTCATTTGCATAATCTTTCCCATATAACATGCAATCGTTAGGACATGCATCATTCTTTTTATAATTGAAACCCAAATCTATTATCATTGCCTTTGTTTTGTTAAAAGATGAAAGGATATTTAAATGAGGCATAGCCTTTTTTAATAAGTCTAATACGATAGTGAATGAGGCATTGCTTTATCCATGTAAATGCTTTAACAAGTACAACTAGATGGTAAATGATAATGTGGAGAAGTTTTTACATCTTGGGTACAACTCTTGCTTTGCCTCTTTAACCAAGTTAAAAAACTTCTTTGTATCTTTATTAAATCCTTCATAAACTTCTTTTGCTTGAGAAAACTCTCTAAAAGTATCATTTAATAACATATCAATGTCATCATATGATTCTTCATCATCATTATCATCAATATAACCATCTATGTCACCATCAATATCCATTGTAGTTACCCCCTCTCCATGATTTACCCATTATTTGTAACATTTAACAAAGACATAACATATTAGATGAGTTTTAATAATATCCCTTTTTGCCTATCTACCGTTGCCACACTTGGCACAAGAGTATAAAATCTCTTCACCTTGAGCTTTCCCTTTTGTACTAAAAGCAAAATCTAGGAAAAGAGAAACACCATCAATATACTCTTTGCTATATCTTGGTAGATCCATCCACTCTTTATCCTCATCTTTCAAGTTATTGAGAAAATTAATCAAGATAGGTATAGTTTAAATAAATATTTACATAGTAATGTTAACAACCTAAAGACATATTCTACTTTCAAAAACCTTATATAGTAAAGTGCTTTCTAAATATATAGACCTTTGTTGACTAGAGGAAATTCATATATGTTGGATTTAAAGAATGTTAATATATAAACTAAGATAAAATGTTAATATTTAAAAATGAAGATTAAAATATTTTTATCTGCTAGAATCGTGCTCTTGCACCTTGTGATTTGCAATCTAGAGATCAAGTGAATCCTTTAAGAAATAGCAAGCCTACCTTATAAAAAAATTACCACAAGACATGAACTCTTTTTTTTTTAATTTCATGAAACTATTGGAAGAAAATGAAACTAAAATTTTTAAAAATATATAAAAAAATAAAATGAAAATTCTTTACTCATAAAGATGATTTGTAGTTTAAAAAATTATGATTATAGTGTGAGTTATAATAGTAATATTATATGTCATATTGCAATTACTTATGGTAAGTTTTTTCTTAAAGATTAATTTTTTCCTGAAAGATGTATCATTGAATCATATAAAAGAAAGGTTTATAGAGGGATTGATATCTTGTTCATTGTAAAGAATGTGGGGTTGATCTAGTTACAATAAAGGTTGTCAAGAGTTAATGCCTTGTTTACAGGGGGATTGTTGATTAGAGTTTTGCCTCTTAGTAGGCAATTTGCCATGAAAATTTACACTGATGGAGGGTTAGAAAGAGTTTGCTCAAATTGATCTAAATGATATGTTTCCTTATCTTTTGGTTAATATTGGATCTAGTGTTAGCATGATCAAGGTCCATTTCTCTCTTATTCCCACTTGTTCAACCTATTTAGAATCACATTGCCTTAGGTGTGATAGAGACTAATAAATTGTGCTCTATACCTATAACTTGAGTTAGCTTAGGCTGATAGGGATGGGAAATTTGAGAGGGTCAGTGGGACAAATGTTAGTGGCAGTACTTATTGGGCTTGGGAAAAACTATTAACAAAGTGCAAAAGGTCATTTTTTTGATACAATTTATCTTTCCTCCATTTACTATACTACATTTGAACTATTCCCAATATGTTTGTTGCAATGAATTCCAGTTTTGATGACTTGTTGGAGCTGAGTTAGAAAGGTGATAATAGAACTATGGAAATGCATGTTGGGGACATTTATGGTGGTATGGACTATTCCAAGGTAATTTTGTTGTTGATCATGCTCTTATTTAGATATTCATCCCATGGAGAAGATTTTGCTCCCAATCAACTTTACTTATGTACTAGATTTTTGTCATAAAAAATAAGATATTTTTAGAGAAGAGAAAGAGTTAAGAACAAATTAGGGGATGAGATATCTTTCTAAAAGGAAGAAAAAAAAGGGGCAAACAAGAAAGCACATTGACAAACTAAGCTTCTCTCCCATGGTTTAAGTTGAAACTAGTCTAGAAACTAGTAGTTGATCTCAGCAAAGAGGTCTAAAAGGTCACTTTATCCTGTAAAAAAGATAGTAGGGAAACTTATCCCTAAAATCTTGAGATTTATGTATTAGTTTGACTTTTTCCTTAATTTTTTTGATTAGTCAACATGACTCGATATTTTGATATTAAATGATCCTAGATTAGCTATCTGCTTCAACCATCGCTTTCAAGTTTTGGCAATGCAACATCTGGTAAGAAGGAGCTTGAGGCCTATAGACCTGAAGACATTTCCTTCTCTCTTCTATGAATGATCTCATACAATATTGGCCAGGTGAGCTACACAAATGTGATTTTATCATACTTGTCTATTTAGTAAAAGTTCTAGCAAGTAGAAAATTTCTAAGCCTCCTGCAGTACTTAAATAATTTCAGCTAAAATTTGTATTCTAACTAATCATAAATTAACTTGTAAGTTTTTGGCATCTAAATCAACCATAATGTAAAAAGTGGCTAATTTGTCAAAATACAAGATGCAAAAGTATTTAGATTTCTATAGGACTAGTAGATTTTTCAAAGCTGGCAAATGTATATAGTCCCTAAAATGAAACTCATGTAGAAATTTTACTATTTCATTCATCTTATTAATGTTAGTTTATTTTCTTGTTTTTTAGGGACACTAAAATAAAAGAGTTATTTAGTGTTTTAGATTTTAGCTGATTTACATTGTATAATGAATGTTTTGACTCTAGCATGATTTTCTAGAATTTTTTTCCTTTTCCTTTTTGATTTTTCCAATCTGAATGCTGCTTGATGAAAACATAGAGACACATGTCTATAGTTGTTGATAAGCCTCTGTAACTAGAGTTTTGACTTAATGCTTTTTAGCATGACCGGGATTCTTACCTTTCTTTTCATCCACAAATAGTAATGTGCTTTTTATCATCTCTTTTGTGCAGATATCTTACTTGAATGCATTGTGATTTAGGTTGAAGCGTATATTTTTTAGGAGATTTTTCATCAGGGGTCATGCCTATACCATGGACACTATATCTTTTGCAGTTCAATTTTGGTATGTAGATTACCTAACCGCCTAGGATGTAAATTTTGACCTTGTTCTTTTGGTCACTTTCTATCAGCTTTAATTTTTTTGCCATTTTGCTTTGTGTTTTTTTCTTTTATATTTTAAATCCTATATTGTCTTAAGTATAGTATACTTTTTATTTAGATGATCTCATGGTCCATCAGTGAGTTGAAAGGTTCCCAATGCGTGCCTCATATATAGGAGGCAAGATCCATGGGCCGCCACATGGAGACTTGAATGAGAAGGCAAGTGCTAAAAATTAGAATAACCTTGAGTATTGGTGACCTACTTGGGATAAACAGACAAATTGAGGGTTTTTTTCCTCACTCTTCCACTAATGGACTAACTTTGAAGCCATTTTAATAAAAATGATTCTCTTTGTTATAGTGAAATTTTAAATGGGTTGGAACATAAATATAGCATCTTGACATGAATTTTATGCTGTTCTTATGTATAGTGAGGTGTGATTTTAGTAGTTTCAATGCAGATTTCTAGGACAATGAAGTTTTTGTGGAAGGGAACTGAGATAACTACACCTATGCCAATGATTCCACCTAGAATAACTCGAATAGGGGGTTTTGAAGTTCCTTTGTGAAAAAGAAGTACCCTGCAGTCTAATGTGAGTGCTCTAAATGTTGGTGTTCTTCATATTGTACCAAATTTGAAGGTGTTTCCATTATTAGCATACCCAAAAACATATGCATAATTACTCCATATAATAGCTGTTTTAAGAGTAAAATTTTCCATATATCACTAGGTTCCTTTTGAGTTGTTATGATTTAACTAGATGCTAATTTTGTTTAAGAATCTGTAATATGTGCATACGACATTTAGTGTCATGGATTTTGGCTTATTTTTAGAAAAAGTAATAAGGGTAGAAGAGGGGAAAAATGAATAATATATATAGAGAAAAAAGGTTAGCTAAATTTTTAGGATCTGGAAGGGTAGATTTTTAACCTTTTTTTCTTCACTCTGATTAATTTGTCATTTAATATTCATGGGCATTAGATTTAAAATCTTATCCCAGTGTCCTAATGAATGCCTAAATAAGAGAAAAATGCTTGATGTTAAGGAAGCTAATATCAAATATTGAGACAATAAGGTTGAAAATACTTGTGATAATATAGTTTATCTTTGATGTTAATGAATAATATATACAAAGACTGGTTGAATTTCTAGGAGCTGGAAGTATACTTTATCTTACTCAATGATCAATTGGCTCTTTACACAGTGATAGATGTGCCGACTTACATCTTCTGATCATTTGAATTTTTATAGACGAAACTAGTTGTTATAATGCAGTGAATTGCTTCAACCAAACATGTACCAGGAAACCAAACTGTTAAATGGGTTTTAAAGTAGAAATCATCACAAATAGTCAAATACTGTAATTATTTTTTTTTCATAAGAATTTAAACAAAGACCTAGCCTGCATAACCAGTAAACCAATTTAAAGCTTTTAGAATTGTCTTGATAATTTTTTTTCTTTTAAATAAAATTTAGAATTAGGCATGATTGAAGATTAAATTAATATCCCTTTCCCCACCATAGTTGTCCAAGAGCTTTAGGTTAAGCAAAAATAAAGAGGGAAAGAAGGGAGATTGTACCTAGTTAGGAACTTCCAATCAAGCAAAGCCTAAGTTGAGAAGGAACTTCAATTATGATATTCAAATTGAAAGAGATTCACTACTGAAGGGCTTTAATTTATAGAAAGAGGAGAAAGGGATTCATCATTGGCAAAGCTTGAGTGGCAACAGTGAAAATAAAATTCAAATAGACAGTAAACCTTTACCGTGAAAATTTTAGGAGAGACATAAGCCAAAATTCAAGCAATGGATAAGAGTTAAGAGTGTAGTTTTGAATGCCTACCGTGAGAGCACTACATACCTTGCCCAAATATCTGAATTGATGAGAGAAATTGATTGCTGGTTGCTAGGAGAGCTTGCTGATTGTCTTTTCTTTCTTTCTATTTTTTTTTTTTTTGGTTAAGAGTAATCAACTTACAAATTGGCGTGCAATTTTTCCACACTTAATTTCATAAAAAAATATTTTACCAAATTAAAATTATAACTATGTTTAATATTTGTCAAATATAATTTTTTTGAAATAAAGTTTGAAAATAAAATTAAAATTTAACTTAATCAAAATTAAAAATATGTAGAATTAAAATATTTATAGAAGAAGTATGCTTCATTTATATGATACAAAATATATTTTTAAATAAATAAATTTTAAAATAAAATAATTAGGCAATGGTTGATTAAGTGTTACCTATTTTATGTTTAGGCAACAGTTTTATTAGCATTGCTTAATAGGTGTTACCTAAAAATAAAAATAAAAAGCAACATACTTAAAATCATTGTTTATTCTATTTTAGGGAACAATTTTATAGAATAATAGGCAACAAAATAAAAATTATTGCTTATTTTAGTTTGAGGTACCAATTTTATAAAGTAATAAGCAACGTACTGAAAGGTGTTACTTATTATAGTTTTAGGCAACGGTTTTTTAGCCGTTGCCTAATTTTGCGTTTTCATAGGTTAAAAATGTTGTAATGTTAAAACCTGCGATGACTGAGTAGAATAGAAACGCAGTTCTGTACTTTTTTCTTTGTTTTTGTCTCTAAAGTGGTGCTCACATTCACCGAATGCTATCGGTAATTATGATTCATGCCATGCCAAGAAAACTTAATTAATATTTTGCTACGTTGGGCTCAAGAACAACAACCTTGGACCACTTGTTGACTTGAACATATAGAATGATTTCGTTAGGCGAGTTGAAGTATATGATAATTTATATTGTAAAAACTATCCTTTGTCCAAACAAATGAGCATAGCAATGAAAATCGAATAGCAGTTTAACAAAGACACACGAACAATTCAACATGGAAAACAATCTAGATTGAAAGAAGGAAATTATGAATGAGAAAATATATATTATAAATTATAAAATAATTGCATGTGAAGGTTTTTAGCTCTTATATCACAATTTTCTAATCATTATCTCTATTGTTGTGTTTGTTATGATCAAATAGAATGAAGAAAAAAACCATATTTGCTAAACATTATCAAATGAGAATGATCATTCCCTACTATAAATTACAGAATAATTAAGAATGAGAAAATATCTATCACAAATTATAGAATAATGTATGTGTGAAGATTTTCAACTTTAATTCTACAATTTTCTAATCATAATCTCTATTGTTATGTTTATTACAATGGAATAGAATAAGAAAATTATTTATTAGATACTATAAAAATGAGAATGTTCATTCTATCTGGAATAATCATCCCATTGAATGATATAATTTATATTTTATAACAAAAGTAATTGGAATGACCATTTCATCATTTTAAGAATTAGGTTTATGATGGAACTGTTCTTATTAATTTTTATAAATCCCAAACTATCACTTCAATTGTAAACGCTATTTAACATTTCTATTTTAATTGGAGATTTTTGGCAATAAATATGATGAATAATTTTAGAAACTACGACTTATTTTACTTATATATTGTTAATATTTGGTTAGCATTACAATCTTACAATAATACATATTCGATTACTAATGTAACATTCTATGTACATATATATATGTTTAGTTATATGTTCATGGTGGAAAAAGTTATAGAATACTATTTAACATATGTTTACGTATGCTTAGCTACAAATTATATATAAGCTCTGTTATAGAAAAAGTTTTAGATAAAAAAAATGGCAATATCACCATCTAAATATGGAGATTTTATTTTTAAGGGTATAATTGACACTAATACTATTTTTATATTATTCTTACAATATTTTATTGCAGCAAATGTAATTATGAAATAATCATTCGATTTCATCATACCAATTATAACATACATCTCTCCTAAATTTTTATGGGTATTTTCACATAAATCCCCAATTTCATCTCTCATATGGCTAACCCTGGTCCCATACAAATAATTGTACTCCAAAATATTTCTTTGACAAATATTTTTTATCCTACTCTAATGAAAAAAACTTACCATAAAATACGAAGATAGCTTACAATGGACATCACTCTAATCATTTAGTTGGCTTGCAAAGTTAACAATTGTAGTAAGAGAATATTTTGCCAAAATAAGCTAATACTTTGTAAATTATAATTTCATACAAAATTATATCATTGTACTTTGTAATTTCATTGTATTGTTACATTTGCTTAATTGTTGATATGTTTTTAGTAATAGCATATTCATGCTAATGTTTAGGAGCAATTGAAAATTAGCTAAAATGTCCTCATCCACAAATGAGTCGTCAATTGCATTTGATGGTGGTGGACGGTGATAAGTAATAATAGGTGACAGCATATAATGATCATTAATGAGAGGTAGTTAGAGATGATGGGTGACTATCAACCATGATGGATGATGTTGGGTAGTGTTTAAAGGTGGTAGACAAATGCTGTGATAGCTAGCAATAACATTGGTCAACAACAATAAGTGAGAGCGAACAATGGTTAATAATGGCAATGATGCTATAGGTGGTGATTTACAATAATGGATAATGGTGAAATAAAGTGGCATAGTGTTTAGAAGTATGGATAAAATAATCATTTCATATCATTAAAGTATTTCCATTACATAAGATACTCAGCCCTCTTGTAAGAATATTTCTAAGGAATATTGATAAAAATATATTTTTGAATATATCAATATTTCTGAGAGTATTTTGTGAAACCAAACAAAAAATTCTATCCTTCTTTTAAAATACTTTTAGACATGTAAAAATGACTCTGCTAAAGGAAACGTGACCTTAAATTTGAGGCAGGTCCGGGATTAATTTGGTCCAAGCATTGATGAGAAGACTGAAGTTATATATATTTGGAAAGTTGTATGAAGAAGATGGAATTCTACAGAATTGTTCATAAAGCAGGAATATATGTAAAGGAAAAATGATGACGGAATAGGAGGGAATCTATTTGATAGGTTTTTAGGAAGAGTCTTTGTCTTTACCTTTGGATTAAGAACGATCACTACAACTTTGGATTACTTGTCCACTTGAGTAATATTCAATGATTAATTTCAAGACTTATAGTGCAAAGTTTGGTAGGCCTTTGACCTTTGTTTCGTCCTTTGATTGTTTTCTCTCTTTATATTTGATTTTTTTCTTTAATTCAAAAAAATAATAATTAAAATTATATAATCAATATAAAAAACTACATAATTATTTAAAAATATAACATAATTTTAAATTTTAATTTTAATTTTTTAATATAAAATTTTCTGATCACGATTCATTTATTTCGCTCCCACATAAAAAATAAAAGAAACGCTTTGCTTGCAAAAGGAAAAAAGAAAAAGAAACATTTTGAAAAGACAAGGGACAACAACAGTTTGTGTAATTGTCCATAGTTAATTAGCTAGTTGCAGGCTTTTGTGCGCACACTGATAAGAGGTGAAAAATTAGGAGCAAGACGTGCAAAGGAAAAGCCAAAGACCGTGAACCATTCAATATATATACATGTATATTATTTGAGCAACAAATCATATTAAGGATGAGAAGGTGACGTAAACATGGAAATTGCAATTACATCAAGAAAAACATATTTAAATATATCTGTTTCTATTACGAAGAGTAATAAATCTCCTTTATAGACAATTCTTGAGGAACCACCCACTTAGCTCCCATCTGGTGTATGATACTTCCTCAATTTTTTAGATTAAATTTCTATAAAGTGCAAGATACACTTAAAAATATGTATATTATTACAATTATTAATAAAAAATTAAAAGTATCGATAGTTATAAATTTAAAAATTATTTTTATTATTATTTATAAAATTTTAGATTTTCGACTTTTTCATCAAAGACTATGATACATCTAATAATCTAAAATGCATCTTGTATGCTAGAGGAGCACAATCCTTTTTTTAAAATATCATTTAATGTTAATGCACAAAGATTTAAAAAAAGGTAATAAATAACCTTAATATTAGGAGGGATGAGTTATAATTTATTAATACATCCTCTATTAAAAGATAATTGATAAATTAAGTTGTTAAATATTTATTTAAACAGCATGGGTAATATTTAAAAGAAAATAATAAATGAATTCTTGGTTTCTTAAAATCATAAATAAATTGAAATAATTTTTTTGGTAAAATAACACTTAAAATGAAATGAAGGGTAGTTAAGAAAGTAGCTAATTGTAATAGGAGTATTCGATAAAATTAACTATTAAATTATTTAAAAAATATATAACTAAACAAAAAATACATTGATATAAATAAATATATGAATTAAATTAATTTATATTTATTTTGAAATCAAATTATATTAATACAAATAAAATATTTAAAAAATATAATAATTCAAAGTTTAATTAATTATATTTTATAAGATTACATATTTATTTATATACTTACATATACTTATTTATAAATTAATAAGAATAAGTCAAATATTTATTTATGTAATTAGCATATAAGCTATCATTTAATAAAAATATAAGGGCAAATATTTTTTTTGAAATTTAAAAATTTATTGACTTGTTCAGTTAGTTATAAATTACTCTCCAAAGTTGACTCATGCACTAACTTAATGAAAAATATTATTTTTGACTTAATAAGTTTCATAAAGCAGCTTATAACTTATCCTTTTTAATTTATCCTTTTTCTTTCTTTTTTTAATCAATGATAACACTTACCCTTAATTACGTAAACTTAATATTGTTTTGAACAAAAATTAATTAAATTATGGTTTTTGTAATATTATATATAAAATTATTTTCCCTTATATTAAACTCATCTAACGACTTTATTCCTTCTGGCAAAGTAAAAAAAAAAGGCATTTATGCATCATTCATAATTTACTTATACTCATGAATTTATATTAAATAGCTAAATAAAAAATAAGTTAGTAAATAAATAAATAAACATGTGATGTTATAAATTATAATTAATTAAATTTTAAGTAATTATATTTTTACTTTAGACCCTAAATAAATAAATATGGATCCCCATAAAATATAATTAATTATATTTTTATTTCAAACATCTTTATTGCATTAATATAATTCAATCTCAAAATAAATATAAATTAATTTAATTTATATATCTATTTATATCAATAATTCTTTCATATTATTTTACATTTTTAACTAATTTAATAATTAATTTTATGAAATAATTCTAATACAATCAACTTGTATATCAATTACTAGTTAATTTATCAGTTACTTGCGTAAAACATAACCATAAGCTAACCTATGAAACTTATTAAATCATAACTTATATTTTCAAGTAAGCTATTGTACTAAACATCTCTAGAAGATAGTTCATAATTTATTGTTTAATTTAATAAATTATAAATTGATTTATTTATTATGGAAAAAAAATTCGTAATATAAGGTACTATACAACGATCTATGTATGTAAAACTTAAACATTTATATTATAACAGTTACACGCATAACATACCTTAAATTTATAAAATTTCAAATTTGAAACTATAAACATTTAATTAGTGTTCGGAAAACACTTATGCATAAATTTTTGTGCGAATCAAACCAATTAATTGCTAATAATAAAAAAAGTGCATTTAAAATATGGGGACTTCTACGGTACTCGATGCTCATGGTACTCATGTGCGTGAAAATCTCAGCCCTACAGATGTTGCTGCGACTCTCTGATATGGCAAATATAAAAACTTTTCAAATAATAACACCTTACACAAAATAAAAGAAATGAAATAGAAAAAGTAGAAAATGATCGAAAATTTCACTGCAAATTGGGATAGATGTTGAGAAAGGATGCAAAATGATGTAAAGAAACCACAACATATGATTTCGGGCGGCCGACAATGCACCAGCAAAACGTAAGACAGTTGAACAATAGAAGGTGGTGTATGTTCAAAGGTCGATAATTTCCTTGTTCGTGAAATCTTCATCTATCTTCCTTATTATATGTATTTGTTGGATTAATAAATGGTTGGAAATTGATCTTCAAGTAAGTGAGTTGATTTTTGGAAGTTGAAATTTTTTTCTATGAGCTCTTTTGATTTAATTTGTTGGTTTTTGGGACATAGTTATTATGATCTTTTTTGAGTGTTGTTGGGTTTCAAAAGCATAGAATAAGAATTTGAAAGAATTGAGAATTTTCTTATGTTTGAGTTTGCATTTGTGGGATTTGGAAAGTGGAGAAATGATTTGTACAATAACAATAAAGTAATTATACTAAACTTGAATGATAATTTTTCAAAATTGGTGAGATGTTTTTTTTTAATTCTTTTGTTATCTATTATTTGAATAAAGTATGTTTGTAAGGCATTTATATGAGTTTGGTAACTTTACTGAGCCCGTCTTAATAATTTTATAACCTAAAACAATATGTTGGTAAGTGTTCTATATCAACTTAATAACTTTAATTAGTAATTTTACTATGCTTTACCTAGCTTAAATATTTTAAAAACCTCTTGATCGGATTCACACTTCAAACAATATTGCATATTGGGTATGTTAAAGTTCACGGGGATTTAAGGGTCAATAACCATTTTTTAGGACAAATTTTTATTACTTCCACATCTGAATATTATTATGAATGTGATCCTGTTTGTTAAAGAGAATTGACTTTTTAATTGTTTTAGAAAAAAGGAAAACCATAATATGTTATTTAGGAAACCAATTTACTATGATTTGATGCACTTTACTATTTCCTGTTTGATGAGAGTTACTTCTAATTACTGATGGTATACTATAGTGAAAAGAAACAACCATGCACTCTCAGTTGATATGATTAGAATAATACTTGATTGGTTAGAGAAACTTAATTATGTTCAAATACTGGCGTACTGCTATTACAGTTTTATACTTTTGAGTGCTTCAATGGACTTCAATTTTAACATAAGAGTAACATATTTGGTGTTTTGTGTTTCATGAATTTAATAGATTCAATTATACTAGCTTGATGATAGGATATAAGTGTTAATGAACTATAACATTTTCGGTACATTCTTGAACATATCAATTTGTTGCTTATTGGTTGAACAATGTGTGGCCCATTTTTTTAGCAAATCTTTGAAAGTTAATATGTCAGCAGCACTTCATGTGAATATTGTGCTACTTAACTTTGTAATTTCATGTGATGTTACTATTCATATATCATTTATTTCAAATCAACCCGGATAAATGTGCTTTCATGGTATTCCCCCTTTGGAATTTACAAATGATAGTAGTGACGTTAGTAAAGTACTAATTTGGATAAATGATGATAGTAATTTCACTAATGATACTATGTATGTTCGATTAAGGTATGTATATCAAGGTCTTTTTTGCTTTACTAAACCTCTGATTAATATGTGCTAGAGCATGTTTGTAAATTTATTACAATAGTCAAATAACTTTTGGGCTTTGACTATATTAGCTAATGCCAAATGCTTTTTACTATTGTTGGGCTTGATCTTGTGACATGTTATCTATTTTTGCTGGAATACTTTGCAAGCACTTACTGAGTACTTTGGATGCTAGATGTAGTTTGGGATATTTCTTTGCAAAAGGTTGCATTGGAGCTTCTTGTGTACATTTTAGTCTATATTGACTTTCCTCTTTACTATACATTTGTCTAGTAGTCCACTTATGAAATGCTAGAAAATTTACATCAATATTTTCACTACCAAGAGAGATCAAGAACTGTCATGAACCACGTATGTGGTTATATTTGTGCCAATGCTTCTTTAATGTATAGTTAGAGTATTATGGATAAACTTGAACATAAAAATAATATGAAAATACTTTGCATGTATAGTTAGAGTATTATGGATAAACTTGAACATAAAAATAATATGAAAATACTTTGCATGTATAGTTAGAGTATTATGGATAAACTTGAACATAAAAATAATATGAAAATACTTTGCAATTTGCCACTAATGTGCATTAATCTAACTTTACTTTTTCCTTTTACTAGTTTGTGGCAACCTATAAAAGTTATATTGTAGTACGAAGCATTTTCGACCAAGATGCCACATAATTACTTCATTGTTTTAAGGAAGTTCTATATAACATTAAGAAAATTATTTTATTTAACTAATCATACTCTATTCATCCAAATAAATATTTAGGAATTAAGTGTGAAAAAGTTACTTTATTAGATCACTTTGAAATGCCTTCTAAACAATGATTATATAAATAACTATTATTGTAACTCCTAATTGACATTTTGGTTTTTATTTTCATTGACTTTAAATGTTACTGTTTAATTCAATTATCATGTTATATTTTCCTACAAATTTCAAAAATGCCAATAGATGTCAGTTTTTACTATGACTAACACCCATCAACCATTATAAAATTATAATTCAAAAGTAGTGGGCCATCTGTTCTTTGATCTAGAGAATTGGGTGGAATATTAAAAGAACACATCCATCAATGATGCAAATTTAAAAATGCTTTGAATCATATAATTAGGAGCATTTTATCTAACCATGGATATCTTATACTCTCATTATTTGAAGGCAAATGATAACCATCGTTTAATAGAATATTCATGATCATAAGATTTAAAGCATTTCTATATATGTAGCAATAATGGGTGTATTGTCATCTTATGGCACCTAAAAAGTAGAGTGAAAGAGAAATTTATAAATAATGTGAATAACAATAAATGTCAATTATTAAAGAAAAATTGACATGCAAATTTTTTTTATCTCCTATCAAGAATATTCGAATGCCTCTTATAGTTTCTAATAAATTTGTAAATACAAAAATTAGTTAGCAATAGATATACCTTTAAATAATAATTTCCATTTACAATTGACATTGCATTTATCTTTAATTTTTTCAATGACTCCTCATCTCCAATTAGATGTCTACTATATCAAGAACCAACGTTATAACTCTAACCCTATTTTCTATGACAACTCTTTGTATCCCATTAGGCATCAATTTTCTATCTGCCAAATTAAAAAGCTACATTTTGGTTTTATGACATCAATCATTAATTAAAGTTAACATGTTAAGTTGCTTGTATTTACAAAAATTTTGTAGTGCCATTATATTTGTTAATTTGTCATTTAATTAACCTCAACATGATGAAGTTGTATGGCAAATCTATAGTAGTGAAAGTCACTTTCATGTTTTTGGTTAATTACTACATAGTTTTAATAAAATTACTCCACTTGATTACGACATGCTCTTCATTCATCCAAAGCAATATTTGATAGATAACTTAATATTTAAGTAATGTAAAGTCATTTCCAAGTCTTAGGAAGGATATTGCCTATCTTAAAGAAATTACAATAATTCACTAAATATAATTGTTACTTTACTAAGAAAATATATTTTTCAAGTACCAATTACTACAAAGGTTTCCAAAATTTACTTCCATTATTTAAAAAACTATCATCATACTTAAAGAAAAGATGCCAACTAACCTTAAAAAGGTTACTCTATTATCTTAATAAAGTTATTTCAAAGTTTTAAGCAAGTTAACATGGTTTTGAGAAAATTATTACATTTTTACAAATATGCACTTTGTTTATACATTTAAAGGAATATCTAAAACTTAAATCCCTACCTTCTTTTAAGAAAATTATAACACTTCATCAAACAAGTTCTTCACCTAGAAATCATTTGAATTATATTATAGAAGTTTGTTTAGGTTACTTCTTTTCTTTAATGTAATTACTATCATCCTTTAAGAAAGTTACTAGCTAATTTGTAGAAAGTTCTTTCAATGTTTTGAGTAAGTTATTGTTGGTGTATACTCTAATAGTCAATTATAGGATGATTAGATTTGGATACATTGTACTACATTTTAATTATATATATAAAGGCATTTCACTTAATTTTTATGTTTAATATTATATCTATGTAATATAAATAAATATAAAATTTATCCCTAGAATAATTTATAATATTCCTAAAAGGTCCCAAGTCAAGTATTATTGTTAACTAGGATAATAATAATAATACATTAAGACTAGTATGTATGTTAATCAATGGTCATAGTTATAGATTTAAGATATCAATTTAATTTATAAGTACATGTTAGAGAACAAATGTACTAGATTAACATGCCTTGAAAATGCTATATGGATTTCTATGTGAGTGTCATAAATAATTTTTACAGTGACAATAATGCAGGTGGTCCTTTAACTTAAAATCATTATGATTCCCTATATAAGGAGTTATATACTTTGATGCCATTTAATATCACCTATAAAGGGATCAACTAAAAAAGTGGTGACTGGTTGTGCCAAAAATCATGTGGAGGGTTACGAGCAATTTAAATGGGATTTTGTCCTTCCTATGTTAGATGAATGATATTTATAGGCCTCTTGATTAAGTGGGACTGCGAAATGTACGATCATTATTAAATGGATCAATCTGTGAAATTAATTCATCTGTACTAGTTAGTCCTATTAGAAATTGAGAAATACATAGATTGAATTATGAAAAGAATGATACATTTCATGCCTCAAGTTCAATCTAGATATCCACAACAAAAGAGCCTAAATTACATGAAAAATTAGTTATGAAAAGGTTATGTTAAATGATTAAAATCCTCATTACTTAGGTGATAGTGACACATCGCTACATACTATTCACTATTTGTGATACTAAAATATAATTTTATGATTACTACTAACATAATGAGAATATATAAGGTCACACACGAAGAGCATGGCAAGTATTGGGGTTAAAATGTAATTAAAAACCCTTGGATAGATTAAGGCTCCTAATTAGGATAAGTCCAATATGATTGGGCTTCACTAAGTTATAACACAATATGAGAAGGTTTCATTAGGTAAAGCACCATTTAGTGCAACTTTCATGCTTTGAGTTTTAAGACTTCAAAGTGAACACGAACTATGATGTTGAACATCAACTTAATATAACTAGATGGCAAAGATATAGTAGATGCAGGGACATTACATGTAGTTGCAACAACAAATGTATCAATAGGTGTAGCAATAACTTCAAAATTTGATGGTTATTTCTAATGTGAGATTTAAAAAAAATGGGTTGTAAAAAAGCATGGTTTATTGACTAGAAAATATTGTCTTTTATTATAAGATGTAGGTTTTTAGTCAATAACTATCATAAAATGTCAAATTACCACTTCATTTGTTTCATAAATAATAGATATCCTAAAGTTTATTAGTAGGACAATGTCATTGTCATATAAACATTAGTCTTGAAGTTAATAACCAATGTCTAAACTAAAATGACATTGTCATGAGAATTTCTATGCCTTGCACAAGTTGAAAAGAAAATAAGTAAAGCAATAAATCTAATTACATGTTTCATTGTATTGCTCTTCTAACCCTAAAATGAATCTCTTTCTAATAGCATATGTTTACCTTTCAACCTTTAGATGATTCTCTTTGCTTTTATGTTTATATTTACCAATTATTTTGTAAGACTAAAGCTCTGTTAGCCCATCACTAAATATATAAGGGCTATGCACTCTCGAGTAAAATGCATAATATAAATGAAATGATCTGTTTTAGTTTTTATATCTGTTCTTGTCATTTAGTTTCTAGTTTTATGATCAACCTTATTTTATTATCTATCATATTGCTACAATTTTAATACATTTTTACAGGTAATAAATTTAATTTGATTTATCTTCTTTCCTATTTGATATTATTATGCACTATTTTTTTGTAAATAGAAAAGGCCTAAGCTTCAGAAAGAAAAGTTACATATTAACAATCTATATGGTAGGAATCCTAGAAACATCACCAAGTAATAAAAGACTAAGACTTGCCAGAGGTCTGTTAAGAACTTGTAAACTAATATTATATTTATGACAATGTGATGCTAGACAATCTACACATTAGTTTCCTTCACAATAAACATGCTTGACCAAGACTCTCTAATCACTCTTGATATGCTTTCTACACATGAATAGTAAAGAAATATTCTTAGAGTTTTTATCTTAATTAGATAGGAGACCAATCATTAAACACTCTCCTATATTTGGCAAGAAAGATTCAATGCAAGCTAGTTTACACCTTCTGCATCCTTCATTTGGTAAGAAAGATTCAACACAAACTAATCATGTTCCCTAACTCCAAAAAAAGTTCTATGTCACCTAGAAGGCACAAGCATGTGCATTTTCTACTATTTATTTACATAAAATGTGTAATATTATACATCAAATTTTAATAAATGTTAATTGTATTTATAAGTTTTGGATTCAAGAATGCTTTTCATAGGAGTATGAACCTTACATATTAAGTAATGGGTATCAAGATAGTTTTAGTCCATTTTTTATTTAGGGTTTTGGCTATAACCTTTCATTATTTTTAAACTTCTGTTAATCAATTTGTTCTTTAAAATTGTTAAAATTAGGTTATAGGATATGTTAGCTGCTATTTTTGGTTAAGGTGTTCTATAAGAAGGAATAGAGATAGAATAAGAGGATAAGGAAAGGAGGAACATAGGAAAGGGGTTAGGGTTGAGAAAGGGTATAATACACTTCATCCATTATTTAAAGAAACTAAAGTGGTATTATAGACATTACAAGTCTATTTTTTTATGACTGACATACAATATTATTTCCCATGACACTTCAAAACAAACAATATTAGTTATTTTTTATATAATAATCTATGTTATTGTTATTACTTATGATAGTTATAAACTTGAAGTTAAAACTAATATATAATAGCCCTTGAGTAGAAGTGAATTGAAAATCAACATGTAATCCTCTAAATGTTTGATATGTATTTGCAATTCTGTGGTAGTGATTCTAACATTAATATTCATCTCTTTCCTTATGTTGAATAAGGCTTGAGTGCTAGTAATAATAACTATTGCACCTTTTATGTTATTTTTGGTGATTAGGTTTCTCTCATCCAATTTTTTTAAGCTAACCATTTCAAGCACTTGTTCATCACCTTTTTAGAACTTTAAAAATATTAGAATTCAATTCATTTAGAACTAGTTTCATGTGTGAAATTACTCATGCATGTTAGAATCACAATCATTTTTGTGGGATTACACAATTCTATGAGTGAAGCTCAATAAATTATGCTAAAATGGGAATTGAATCAAAAAGAGATAGCATCACTGATTCACTAGTGAAGGATTAGTTCACTTGATAGGATCACGTGATCCTACCAAGTTGTCTGATCTTAAAACTTCATGATTTTGATTGGTCTTATTATCTTAGGCTTTAATTTTTTTTTAAGTAATACCTATCAAACAAGAATCAATTTTCCAATTTTTGTTGCATGAATTGTGACAATGAGAAGAATGAAAACCTAAAAAACTAAGTGAGAAATTATGTTTGAAAATAAAGAACAAAAGAGCAAACAAAACTTGTTATTGCTACTATCATTCACTACTACCTCCTCCTTGCTCATTGGCTATCATTGGTTATTGGGTTGATGTTGCAAAGCCACCATTAAAGAATGGTGAAGATGTAATTTGAGATGATGTTTGAAATGTAACATTCAATGTTGTGCAATATAAATTTCTTTTATTGTAAATAAATAGTTGACTATTTGGTTATTGCTTATTTTATAAGATATTGAATCTTGTTTTGAGCTTTTGACTTTACAATTCCAAAAATGAAATGGGCATTCTATCTGTTTATGTTTTTACTTATTGCCACTACATGCATTATTTTATCTTGAGTGTTGAATTGCTCTAGTGAGTGTGGAATTGATGCCTTGAATATTTTTAGCTTAAGAAAGAAATGACTTCATTAAGTTTTATACTTAATGTGAAAAGAAAATTTTGCCCAGATTATTTTAAAATGGATAAGATGTAGGTGTACATGCCCTAAAACTAATCAAATAGATGATTGATAATTTAAATAATGTTATTTTAAAGGCAATTTCAATTATCATATTTATACATATATTATTTATGTAATATATTTAATTATAATAATAACTTTAGAATAATTATATTCTTAAATGTCCCTAGTCATATATCTTTATGGATTGGGATGCTTTAATATGTTAACACTAGCATGTGTGGTGATTTATATGAGATATTAAGTCTACAAATGAGTACAAGTTAGAGAACTTGTATACTAGATCAATCCACCCTAAGAACACTATATGGATCATTATATGGGCGTTATAAGTGATTTTTAGTGATCATCATTAATATGGTCTTTTAACCTAAGATCGCTAAGGTTCCTTACATGTGGGTTTTATATTTTGATACTACTCTATATCATGCATGATTGAGTGAATACAGAGTAATTATTGGATATGTCATATATCATGTAGAGGGATTTGTGTGATCAAAATAGAATTTGTCCCTTCTATATAACAAGAGTGATATCTATGGTCCCCTTGATTAAGTAAAGCTGAGAAAAATGCATGGCTATGCTCAGATGGATTGACATGGGATGTCAATTATATTTGCTTTAGTCAGCTTACTTAAGAATTAAGAAACCTTTGAATTGGGCTATACGAGAATGATATGGTCCATATCTCGTGCTCAATCTAGTTATCTAAAATAAAAGGTCATAGACGATGATCATATATTTAGGTTTAATCAAACTACTAACTTTTTCATTATTTAGATAATAATGATGGGTTGCTAGATACTATTTATTATTTATAATCATTAATATGATTTATGATCATTGCTAATGTAATGAGAGTCTGTAAGGTCACACATTTAGAACCTAATGGATTTAGAATTGATGGACTAAATGGTTTGGGCCTAATATATAAGAATTTTATGTTATAATTATAAGGCCTAATTATAAACCTATAATTATACATGGAACAAAGCCCAATTAGTTAGGGTTTTCTATGCACCTATTTAAATAGGCTTGTTGGGTAATAATACGATTATTTACGCATCCTAAAACATAGAAAACCCTAGCAGCCCTCCTTAACTATAACTCTTAAAGAGGCGTAGCTAGCACTATGAGGCAAAAGCAAGAGAATTATAATTAATGATCATAGAGGTTCATTGGTGATCTACTAGTTCGTGTGGATACCTTGGAGCTTTTGATCGAAAGTAAGTCGAGAAAGGTGATTAATGAACAAACCTTTGAATCATCCCAAAAGATATCGAATCAATCCTTATTCTAATCTAACATTTTGCTTAAATCCTTTGGCTGGGATTAATTAATTTTCATTGCAATTATTTAGCTACCAATTCCAACATAAGAATCCTAGAAAAGTGAGATGCAAATATTGTGATAAAAAATAAGTAAGAGTGTCTATAGTTTAAAGCATCATATAATAGGTAGTTGCTTGGATACAAGTGCTTGCCCAAAGTGTCTAGTGATTTTAAAAATAAAATGATTCAACATGTTTCTAAAGCAATAGACATGTCAATTAAAAAAAAAAGATTCTTTCAAAATGGTATTAATGTTGTTGAAGTGGATGTCACATTTGTTGAGGAAGCAATAAAATTATTTAACTTGAAAATGGATTTTTAGAATCAATGTTAAAGAATCCCACTCTTAGTAAAGATAAAACTCAAACCATAATCAATCAAATGTTCAAAAAAGTTTTAAGGAAGCAAATTTGTCAACAAATATCTAACATTTTTTACACTAATGTAATTCAATTGAATTATGCAAAAAATTTTGAATTTGTAAAGATGTGTCAATTGATTGGAAAATATAGAGTTAGATTGAAACCTCATTCTTACTACAAGATTAGGGAAAATGCTTGAATTAGGATGTTGCCTACATCAACTAATTGCTTAAGCAAAATAAAGAGAAATGAGGAAAAGAAAGTTGCTTTATTGTATTAGATGGTTGTACAAATTAAAAAAGGTGGCCTATATCAATAGCTTAAAAGGGACAATCTTTTTATCATCAATTGATACACTAGAGTTTTCAAGGACAACTAGTAAAGTGTTTAAGATGACATTATTGAACAAGTGGGTGAAGAAAATGTTATGCAAGTGATCACTTATAATGTTGTAAATTACAAGGCTATGGGAGAAATGCTAGTTGAGAAAAGGAAAACTCTTTTCTACACACCTTGTCTTACTCATTGTATTGGTTTGATATTGGTGGATTTTGAGAGAAAAATTGAATATCCATGACTTGACAATTGGAAAACTTAGAAATATTACAACATATATTTATAGGAAGACTATGGCTATTAGAATGTTAAGGCACTTTACAAAAGGCATGGATTTAATCAAGTTAGCTATCACTCGCTTTGCTACATTCTATCGGACCTTAAGATGCCTTAACAACAACAAGGGTGCATTGATAAATACATTTAATTTAAAAACATGGTGATTAGGCACATTCACAATCATAAAAGATGAATAAAACATGCAATCATTGACAACTAACAATAGGTTTTGGAAGAATATCAAGAGTTGGCTTTGAGATGCATATTCTTTTATCAAGGTCCTTTAGATAGTTAATTTTTATTGAAAACTAGTTATGACTTTCATTTATGAAAGAATGAATCTTGAGAAATAAAGGATTCATGATAATCTTTATAATGTTAAGAAATGGCTAACAATTTAAAGTTTATCATTTATAATGTATTTTTATTGTTATTCATCCTTTTTGCTACAAAACACATTGTATAATTGTTATTCATCCTTTTTAAATTTATGAGATTATTTAGGAAATTATTGATAAAAGAAAGGAGTCTTAACTTCATAGGCTTTTGCATGCAGTAGCATATTATTTGAATCCTTAATTTTATTATAGTCCAACTTTTAAAGTTAATTTTAAAGATACCAAAAGATTATTTTAGTGGTTGGAAAGAATGGTACACAATAAACATGAAAGTGCTAAGATTCATGTGCAACTTGATGAATTCAAATTCATTAAGGAATTATTTAGCTTTGAAGTTGCTTTGTTGACAAAGGATGTGAAAGCTCCAGCTATCTAGTGAGACTAGATCTTATGAAGTAGAATTTACTAAATTGAAAATGATCACTATTTGAATATTAAGCTAAATGTCTAGTTCTTCATGTTATGAACATAATTTGAATACTCTTGAGATGGTAAGATTGTTTTCTTCTCATTATAATAATTTGTTTAAATTAGGTTTCCTTTGTTTTCATTATGTTTTAGACACTAATAATTTTTTTTTATAAAAAAGTTCATATGAAGTAGAGAAATTGTTTGCATTGAAGGCAGATAAATGACTTCATTTTTGTGATGTACAACTTAAAGTTGAAAGATAAACAAGTTAGAAAATCCATTAAGATAGATATCTTTGATAATTTTCCTTCTAATGATGAATGGATGGTTGATGAAAGGGAAAATTGCAACGAGGATACACATGAAGGAAGAGATGATGGTAATAATGATAGTAAAGGTGATTTTACGCTTGAAAATGATGGTGATGATGGAGATAACAAGAAAGACATGCACTTGGATGAAGTAATATTTCATGAAGAAGAAGACAAATAGGAAGGTATCCAACATGTAGAAAATCATGAATTTTATTAAATTGTGTTCAAACCATGACTTTTTAATATTGTTGTCTCTTTAAAATTTTCTAGTTTGGATCATTTACAACTTGATGAGTTATGTTTCCTTTCTAATTTATAACAATGTGCAAGCCTTTTAATTATATATACATACTTAAATACTCTAAATTTTATTTCTTTTTATAATAATGTCATAAGTAGTTATATAAAATATGCACTGGGCCTTAATGTGGATAGGCTGAAGTAGGCTAGACCAGGTCTGCACAGGTTTTGACTCGCCATGAACTAATCCATTTGCCTTTGAATCAAAACAAACTCATTTAGGGTGGTTCGAGCCTAATCCATGAAAATCTTGGACCGGTTTGTGAACCAATCCATTTGCTTGTCCATTCATCATAGGCCCTTCTAGTACATATGGAGAGGATTTCTCTTAGAGTAGGTCACTTAAATGAAGAATAAAATCAAAATATAGTCCAAATTGGCCATCTCTAAAAGAAATTCCACTCAATATACAATAAGTAAATTCTACTGAAAGCTAATTTCAATACCAAACTTCACAAAAATGTTAAACAAAACAAATTTAAAGCCAGTATGCATGTATAGAAGAACTAATAACTAGCATATATCGAATTGTCTAAGGATAGTAAATAGAATCTGCACCTTGCTTAAAGCAATGACGAGCTCACCATAGGTGAAATTGGCAATAGCGGTGGTCATGAGGATCCTATTATGAAACTTGTACAAAGCCATGTTCCTTTGTATGTACTCTGTAGATTGAACTCTACATAAAAATAAATAAATAAAACTCCAATCACAAATAAAAATGACAAAGATGCAAAGAAAGCCATAAATTATATCAAATATGAGAGAAAGAGAAGGCAAAATCAAGGGAGGACTTGTCTTCGGATTCACTGCTAGCGATGATGAGTTTGTGAGAATTGAGGACCATGATCTTGTCTTTGTTGGACTTGTGAATAAGGATGTTGTGAATAGTCGACGTATCTGCCACCACAATCATGAAACCGTTTCCAACGAGTTTAAATACACACTTCATTGTTTTCGATCTACTGGTTTAGTTGAGGTCTCTATCTAGGTTTCTTTTCTTTGAATGGTTTTTCCTTCTTCTAATAATGCCCTATTAGAGAGGTTTATCAAAGAAATGTTTGTTTATGTCCTTCTGATCATCTACTGTATTGATTATTTATTTTATTTTTTTATTTCAATTCAAAAAATAAAAATTGGCTTAGGTCAAGGTGTGCTATAGTGTAGGATAGCCTGGGTGTTTGGTTAACTTGAATGGATGCTAGTGGCTAAAGCTTGAAGGTGGTTTTGGGCCATTCGAGCCTTTTTCTTTTTTTGAAATGAGGCCGATTTGTGAACTGACCCCTATTTGTGTGGGACAAACCCATCCAAATCATAGTTTGTACAAATTAGCCCATTTAACCCACAATAAAAAATGGGCTTACTCCCAGGGGTCCATTTGTATGGATCTACGGAGCGGGGCAAGTCAATTGTCAAGTCAAGGCTCGATTGACAACCCTAAATACTAATAACCTTGGAAATTTGTATTTAGCTAACAACTAATTAATTACTATGTCTTGGGTCAATTGACATTTTAGGAGGACTATTTTTATTCAAAATGTTAAAAGGCATTAATTTTTTTAATTTCACCTTTATTATCTCCACTAAATAATCTATTATTGCACAAATTAATTAATTATTTTTACCTAAAATCTCTTAACCACTCCAATCAAACAGAGAAAAAGAACTTTGGAAATGGAAAGAGAGTTAGACAATTAATGGAAGGAGAAAGGATTTTGACTTTATTTAACAATCAACTAATTATATTAGTAGTTAATTGATAGTTTATTGTCATAGTTGGTTATTTATAAATGCATGAATATATTTTATTATTTATTTGACTATTTATTTACTTTGATAATATTTCCTATTTTAAAATATTATTTATCAAATTAAATTCTATTTTAAAATCAAATCAAATATATTTGAAGTGTAAATAACAAATAATATTGAAACAATATTCCTTTACAAATTCTTATTCATATATTCATATATTACTAATAAATTGCATATTAATTAATTAGTTTCTTGAACGATCAAACCAATGATTTTCACATTAAGCAATTGACTAATTTAAGTGTATCATCGATTCCAGTATTTAAGAAATTTAGCACGAAAATTGGTTATGCATTTAATTGTAGAACCCTTAGATTCTAGTTTAGATTTGAAGACGAAGCTCTACAACTTGTTTTGAAATAACAATCATGGAAATGGAAACAAATGAAGCATTATTAGAAACATGAAAAAAGTAAGAACCAATAACTAATATGAATTGTTTTGAGTGGAAGGAGTTCAAATATCTTAAGTGAGATGTCTTGAATTTGATTCAGGCACTTATTTATGGACAATTTGATGCAAATAAAAAAAAGAATTAATAAGAGAAGGTACACTTCAATCCAATAAGAAATAAGAATTTAGTGATTGAATTTGTTTTTCCCAATGAATAATATTGTGTTAGAAATCATCTAAATGTATATACTTTAAATTAATATTTGTATGGAAAATTAATTCAACATAACAATTTTCAAAATCATTATGAAATGAATGTTGGAGAACTTTCTGAAATTAGGATACCAATTATTTTTTATATTAGATAAAAATTGTTACATGTATAAATTCTACTAGAATATCAAATGAAAAATTAATGAAGAACAGTTGATAGCACCATCAATTAAATAAAATTAGATGATAAATACATTTAAATAATATAGACAATAAATCACCTATAAAAAAAAGAATTTACGGGATTTCCATATAATTTACTCTTCTATTATTACAAGGTGATAGTGTGAATCCAACCTCTGGAATCAAAAGAAAATGATGACCGAAGATGACGGAATCTCTTTGATATGTCTTCGGAGGAGACCTAGCCATTGTAATTTGTTGAAGTGGTATTCTCAAATGCTCACTCCAATAGCGATAATCATTATAATTTATAGGTTGGGAGGGCTCAGCAACAACCACTACAACTTTGGAATCTTTTCCACCTTATATTCAAAGATTAATTTCATGACTTAAAAGTGTAAAGTTTTGTAGGCCTTTGACCTTTGTTTCGTCCTTAATTTGATTGTTTTCTTCTCTTTATTGTTTTGAATTTAAAATAAAAAAAATCACTACAAGAAAAAAGCTTTTTATCGACAATATTTGTCGTTGATGTAGTCTTTTCGATCGTCGCTAAATGAAATTATCGTCATAAAAGATGTCATCGGTAAAAATTCATCATTGAAGGGACCAACACCAATGATATTATTGTCGTCGGTAAAAATGTAAATTTCTATGACGAAAAAATCATCGGAGAAAAAATTTTTAAAATTCAAATTTTTTTGAATTTCACTCTTTGTCGTTGCTAAAAATTATTTTTAGCGACAACATTTCAATTTTTAGCGACAACAATGTCGTCACAAAAAAATTTTCAAAATTTAAAATTTTTTGAATTTTACTCTTTAGCGATGACAAAGTCGTCGCTGAAAATAACTTTTAGGAATAACATTTCAACTTTTAGCGATAATAATGTCACCGCTAAAAGTTCAGACGAAATTTAAATTAATTTATAATTGATTAAATTAATTAATAAATTATAAATTAATTTTTAAAAATATTTAATATATTAATTTATTAAAAATTAATTTAATAAGTTATAAATTATTTTAATTTATATATTTGTTTTTTATTAGTATATTTTTATATTATATTATAATTTTAGATGAATGTCAACAGCCTAGCATAGTATTTATCTACAAATGCATCTACTCCTCCTTCTTGATTTTCCTTATTTTCTTTGTTAGAAAGTTAGGTCAATTTGAAAAAGAAAATTAATTAAAGTACAGGTGCAAATGCAGATAAATGAGATATACTAGCCCCTTCGATCAGCTTTAGCAATTTCCCACAATATTTGTTACTTAAAGAATTTTGTGCTTTATAGAAAAAGAGAATCAAAGATATTTTAAGTAAGTTGGAAATGAATTCATGATTATATTACAAAAATATATAAATAAAAAATATATTATAAAAATTATATAAATAAAAGAATAATACATTATAAAAAATAATAAAACTAACACTTACACAATGTCTCTCTCTATACTATCATCCCTCTTCTGCATGCAAAATGAGAGTTAAATGTCGAACGAGGATATTTATAAAAGAATCCTTCAACGACGACAATATTCTCAGTCGTTGTTGAAAAGTCATCATTAAAGAATACTGCAAAAAAATTTAGCCTTTAGTGGCGACATTTGTCATCACTAAAAGTGTTGTTGCTAAAAGTCAACTATTAGCGACGACATTTGTCATCGCTAAAAGACTAATCTAAAATGTGGAGTGGCAAAATTCAGCCTTTAGCGGTGACATTTGTCGTCGCTAAAGGTGTCGTTGCTAAAAGTCACTTTTAGCGATGACAAATGTCATCGCTAAAGACTAACCTAAAATGTGAAGTGGGAAAATTCAGCTTTTAGCGACGACGTTTGTTGTCGCTGAAAGTGTCATCGCTAAAGACTACTTTGAAATGTAGAGCGAAAACTTTAGCTTTTAGCGATGACGAATGTCATCGCTAAAAGTCAACTTTTAGCGATGACATTTGTTGTCGCTAAAAGCTAAATTTTCTAACTCTACATTTTAGCATAGTTTTTAGTAGCGACATTTTTTGTCACTAAAAGTCAATTGTCGTCATTGAAAGATATTTTTTCTCGCCAAAATTTTTCCACCTAGAAAAATTTGTGCCCATGAATTTTTTATGTATTACCGACGACTTTGTCATCAGTAAAAACTTAGCAATGCATCACCGACAACCGAATGTTTGTCGTCGCAAAAAGTGTCATCCGTATTGGCATTATTTCTTGTAGTGAATCCATAATAATCTTAATGGATTCTCTCTTTTTCTTGACGTTGATGGCATGAATATATGAATTTGAAATTGTAATGTACTATCCCTTTTTTTAAGCTTTTGTTAGTGATATAGCGTTCAAAATCCCTTTTGATCATCCATTTAGCTATATTTAATGATCATTTAATTGTCCACCTAAAATTATTGTTAGACAGGTAGGATGCTAAAAGGAAGGCATTTCTGTAAGTGGCCAACTTAAAACTAAAAAACTTCAACTTCATATCTAAACTTTTTTCCTCCAAAGAGTTTATCATAAGATTTTAAAACATTTCTTCAAGTGCCCATCTTTCTTTCTTTTTAGAAAATATTTTTATGTAGTTAAATACAATTTTAAACTCCCCCTAGAATTTTATATAATGTTAAGAATATGGAATAAGTTAGATTTTTTTCATCAACTTGAAATAAGCATTAAATTGTCGCCATGCTTTTATTTCCAAGACACCTAGGTTAAGAAGCTTTGGCTACGTTATGGGGTAACTAATAGATGATTGTCTTAATTGATTTAACACCAACTAATAAGATTAATTGTTTGTATAAAAATATTTAGTAAAATTAATTTTTTGTTATTAATTGCTTATATGCGAAATAATATGTACGTGCATAAGTATTTTTTAAAATTTATTTGAATATTTTTTACTTTAATAATATTTCATATTTTAAAATATTATTTATCAAATTAAATTCTCTTTTAAAATAAATCAAATATCTTTGTAAAGCAAATAAATGTAATATTGAAATAATATTCTTCAATATTTTCCTATTCATATATTCATAATAAATTTCATATTAACATTATTTTATAGTTCAATTACTTTGATTAGTTATCTTAAAAAAAATAAAATTATAATTATTTATGTATTCATTTATATATAAAAATAAATACTACAGTTAAACATGATATGAGGCATAAAAACTAGTATAATATGTATATGAAGGAAACTTTAAATGAAAGTGATTTTTATTGATAAATTTTTTTATACTTACGTATGTTTAATTTTGCAATATATATTATATATAATTTTAGTGAGGTCATACGTCCCATCTTGATAAAAGAGGATAATCATAAGATAAGTCACATGAGCAACGTAGCTAATTGTATGTTTTAAGATTAAAAACCAATTCATTTTTAAAATTATCATCATTATCATTATTATCTTTCTATCCATCTCATCTTATCATTTTAAGTTTTCACAATAAGAGTTTTATATATGTATAAAACATGTATGTATACATATATCTATTAACTTTATTAAATTAATTATCTTTTCATAAATTTATATTTATATTGTAACTTTTTTTTATAAAATTCTAAATAACTGAATTCCATATAACTTAATATTATTTGCACTAAAATTTTCACTTGTCCATACCTTATTGATGCAGTAGCACATGATATAGCTCTAAGAACTTTACTTTCTATCATATTTGAAATTCAAACCTAAAACCTTATGCATGCGTGGTAAGTAGATTACTCCTCTTACCAATAAAAAATATTAAAAATATAAAGAATAATTGTCACTTTTGATTTTATCATCCAAATTTATCACAGTAAAATATTTATATATAACAAAAAAAGTATGCATACATATGAAATTTATTAAATTAATTACATTTTTATAAATTATATAATTTTTATTGTAACTTTTCTACAAAATTCTGAATAGTTATTGCATTGCAACCTTTATGAATAAACTTCAATAATTTATCACAAAAAATTCTATAATATTATTTAATAACTTACAATTTTTATGTCAAATTTTTTAAAAATAAGTTAATATCTTCAATATAAGATATTATATTTTTTAAATAATTATAAAATTTTAATTTGTATCCAAACAAAATTTTTCCTGTTTTCAACCGGCCCCCACCAAACTTCCTGGCTACCGACAGTAGTTTTCTTCCCTGTGCTTCACACTCTATTTATCTTCTAAATTTTGGTAATTGGTTTCCGATTAATATTCCAAAATATCTGCCTCAAAAATATCTTCTTTCCGCAGAATTTATTGTTATTAATCTTAATTATCATAAATAAGTATTATCATTTTTATGAGTAATTAAGGTCTTGTATATGTTATGTTGTGTGTAACGACTCACAATTAGAATGTGATCAGTTGCTACTGCACACTATCTTTTGTCATAAATTTCTATTCATTAATAATTGCTTTTAATTTCTGAAACTTTTCGTAAACAAGAAAAGAACAGAGAACTGAACAAAATAAGTTGGAAATTACCGGCACCTTAATCTGCAGGGGCACTTAATCTTATTTTATACTTTCCATTTTACCTGGAATTAGAATTCAGGGCTTTGTATATGTGTAAGTGAATTTTCATTCCTACCATTTGAAAAAAATTAAAAATTGCACAGCATAACCCCTATAAGTTAATTTGCCATTGCAATTATAATTAAAATGTTTGACGTGCTGATATTTTAGCTGTGAATTAGCCAGGTAACTTACATTTCTTTGTTATTTTACATTAGTGACAAAGTAGTGTTTAGAATGATCATTATAGTTAAACGTATTTCAGTAAGCAAGATGGTTTTATTTGAAGTATTTTTAAAATCTCGTAATCAAAGTTTAAGTACGAAATTAATGTTCTTAGAGGTAGGATTTTTTTTGGGAAATAAAATCAATATTCAAGATTTTTAAAAATGAGGACATCAAAGTGAAATTTGAAATTGTTTCACTAATATTAGCTTATATTCTACTATTCATATAAATTTCATAATTTTGCGCAAAAGTTCTCATGGCCAAACTACTATTTACTGATATCGGAAACTTACTTTATTAAAGCCATAGTACATAGTACTTACCAAAAAAAAAAAAAAAAGCTAAACCTAGTACCGTGGTAAGATTTTAAATTGTCATTTGCAATCGCAATAATAATGTGTAATATTACTATTGCAAATTGCACTAGATTCCCAATTCTCAAAAATTTTAAATCACAATTTTTTGTAAAAAAAAAAATATTTTTAATGAATTATCATTAATAGGGTCTTTTATTTTATTTTATTTTATTTTGGGTCTAATTTTTGTGATCACTTTTATGCACTAAAAAAAATGCCTAGTGGATTGGTATGTTTGGTAGCAAATGTAGACTTTTGATTTATTGGGCTGAGTCAACTAAGTAGGGTATTCTTATTTAATCAAGTTAGGTTTTCCTAATCACTCTACACTCCAATCATAACCTAAACACTTTGTGACTCCTAGTACCCTATCGGCTGCAAACTTGTAGAAAAAGTAAAGAAGATCAAGCCTTTTGTTTATCAATTAATTCATATTTCATTATGGTTAATAAATGTATGCTATCTATTTTCTATAATCATATATTTTATATTATTAATTTATGTAAGTTTTTATCTTGTACTAACAATTTTTACTTGCATTTGATATCAAAGCTACTTACAATAGATTAAAAATTAAGATAAATTTTTTTTATAATTTGTATTTTTTTTTAAAATGATTGATATCATCTATTTTTAATGATATTACCATATTATTCAAAATAATCATATATTTTGATGTAGTTTTCTTTTAATATGATAATTTATATCTTTTTGGATGATTTCATCATTGTAGAATTAAAATTACATTATAGTATATGTAATGCATATCACAAATTGTATTATTATTAATTTCAAATACTTGTAATTTTCTTTTTGATTTCATGGGCGTATTGAGAATGTTATTGAAAGTCATATATTCTTCTATCATTGTTTGCATTCTATAATTACATGGTTATGTATATATATAATTTGTCATAAAAGATAAATTTTGTTTTTCTTATATCATTGTTTGCACACAATTTCATGAATAAAAGTTTCAATTTTTTTATTTTTTTCTCTGTCCTGGAATTAAACTACGCCACATCATTGGTGTTCATCTTTTAGTTGAGCAATAAACACCTGGCATCTTCAAACCCATGCATCTTTAGTGAAGATGCAAAGCCAAGGCCACAATGGCTTTATATATGTGCATGACCTATCCACACATTGTCTAGTTTTACTATTACTTTTGTTGATTTATTTATTTATTTTTTGGGTTGTGAAAATATTTATTCTACGTTTATATTTCTCTAAAAAGAAAATTATGGAAATTTTTGGAAAATTAACATATATTTTTCATATTTATATTAGTATATTTCACTTTCCTAAAATTACAACCTTGAATACACACTCTCTTAAAGAAATTAGGAGAAAATTAGACAAATCTAATTTTTTTAATTTGTACCAAATTTGATTTAAAAAAAATTAAGATTGTGATATGATGCAATATGATTTTGATGACTGGTATTGGTGCATATTGTTTAGCATCTCTTAATGAACTAGTCATGTTTTATTTTCTATAATTTTTAATTTGTAGTTGTGGGCTTGATTTAAATATTTCAGTTCTTTTAGGAGACTTATAGGTTGAAATAGATAATTATCACTAAAGTGAAATTATTTATTTTAATTCATAACTCTTCAAGTTATTGATGAATATTTACAAAATTAATTTTTAATTATTTCACATAATTATCTATCTAAAAGGGGTAAGTATGTGTTGCAATTAAAAATGACCTTATTAATTTATATATTTTTAATTATTTCATATAATGACTTGTTCAAAAGGGGTTGTTGTATGATATAATTAGAAATTAGTTTATTGAAGCAAAATATTATTTTTGAATTTATTTTATTATTATAAATCCTACCTACCTAAAGGAGTAATTTTGTAATAAGAATATATTATTTTGGTTGATTTCAATTTTAGGAGGATTTTTAACACATTGCATTTTTTCCCCAAAGGGGAGAATGTAATGTTATTTTATATACTCCTAAATATGATTATTGATAAATTTAGAATGCCCAAAGCTTACATACTGCATTTCTAATTATTTTTCATAGTCTCTTTCGCAGTGAACAATAACACCGTAACTATTGAATTGTTAAATGGTACAAATTATAAGAGATGGAAGCAAGATATGAAGTTTGCTCTTAGTATTATAGATCTTAATTTAGCTTTATAGGAGCTAAAACTACCAGCACTCATTCTTGAAAGTACTCAAAAGCAAAAGGACTATTTTGCAAAATGGGGGAGATATAATAGGCTTAATATCTTTACAATCAAAAGATCTATTCCTGAACATCTACTAGGGGGATAGGCATATTTAACCAAGGCCAAAGAGTTTATAGATGCTATAAGGCAAAAATAACAAGTATATGATAATGCTAAATTTGGATACTTGATGAAAGAACCAATAACCATGAAGTATGCAACTCTAGTGGTGTAAGAGAGTTTATTATCAAGATGGTTCACCTCTAAACCTAATTGAAGAACTTAAAAATTGATTTATTGAATACTTTTCTTGTCTCACATGCCTTGAATTTCTTACCTCCAGAATTCAGTTAAATTAAGATAGCCTATAATATCCTGGATACACCTTGGACAATTAATGAACTTATCACTAATTATGTTGTTGAGGAAGAAAAATTGAAGAAAGAAAAGAATGAAATAATTTTTTTGACCTAATCAAAATTTTTACCCACCAAGAAACCAACCAATAGAAAAAAGAAACCTAAATGACATGCTCCAAGGAAGAATCCTTCTAAATCTTAAGAAGCCTAAAGGCAAGGTAATAATAATAATAATAATATTGATCATAAACTACAAGTGGGAGGTCCTAAAGGTTTCATTCATAAGAATGTAGAGTGTTATCATTGTCATAAAAAAAGTCGTAAGAGAAATGAGTGCTATAGGTTCAAGTCTTGGTTAAGGAAGAAAAGGGGCAATAAGAATGGTAAATCCTTATCCTTAGCTTACTTTGAATCAAATTTAATTAGTGTCCCTATAGATTCTTGGTGACTTGATAGTGATTCCACAACTCATATTGCAATTACTTTGTAAGGGTTTGTAAGCAAGATGAAATCAAGTGAGAGAGAGTCCAAACTTAGAGTAGGAAATGATCTTGAAGTTGTAGTTGAATGCATAATATTTATGTCTAGAAAGCTCTATTGAAATTACATTGAATAATGTCTTTTATGTTCCTAGTTTTGGATGTAATTTAATTTCAATATCTCTTTTGGATAAGTTTGGATACAAATTTATATTTAGTAATGGAAAAGTTGATATTTTATTGCATTCTAAGTTCATTGGTTTTGCTGCTCTTGATAATGGTTTGTATAGGTTACTATTAGCCTCTAATAGTCCTTATACTTCTTTAAATCTTGAAAATGTGATTCCAAAAAGAGCTAGAATTAATGAAACATTATCAATGTTATGGCATAGAAGATTAAGACATATATCTGGGGAACATGTAGGGAGGTTAATTATAGATAATTTTCTTCCTTCCCTATATTTTGTTGATATGGACATATGTGTGAGCTGTATTAGAGGTAAGTTAACCAAGGCTAAAAAAAAATGTGTTACTCATTATTTATGGACCATACTCTCCTATTATTTATGGTTATTGTTATTTTATCACGTTTATTTGATGAATTTTCTCAATATAGCTATCTTTATTTAATAAAAGAAAAATCTAATGTACTTGAGAAATTTAAAATTTTCAAAGCTAACATTGAAAAATAATTAGGAAATGTCATCAAGATTGTGAAATCTGATTGGGGAGGTGAATGTTATGGCAAACAAGGTGTGTTTGGACAACACGTAGGACCATTTGCTAGGTTTTTACAAGAATATGGAATTGTTCCATAGTATTCGATGCCTAGTAGTTCTAAGCAAAATGGCATCACTGAATAGTGTAATTGGACTCTCAAGGACATGATAAGGAGTATGATGAGTGGAAAAAATTTCTCTAAATTTTTTTAGGGTGAGGCCATTAAAATTACTTTGTACATCCTTGATCGTATTCCTAGCAAGTCAGTACCTAAAACACCTTTTGAGATTTAGACCAACAGAAAACCTAACTTAAATTGCTTTCAAGTTTGGGGTTGACCTTCTAAGATGAAAATTTATGATTCATTAGTAAAGAAACTTAATCCAAGATTCATTTATTATTCTTCATAAGGTATCCATATCATATAAAAACATATAAGTTCTACTATCCTACAAGAGGTACAAAAATAATTGAGTTCATGACTACTAAATTTCTTAAGTTTGATGTTGCTAATTTATCACCAAATTCGGGGCACCTTGAAACACAAAATGAGCTAGCTTCCATTACCATTCCACTAGTTTTACCTAGTTAGAGTATCACATCTCCATTAATTCGTGTTGAGACATAAAATGATCAAAATGTAGAGTATGAATAAATTGTAGAACCTATTGTAGTTGTTTCCACTGAAGACCATTAACCTATTCAACCTATAGACTAGATCCTAATTAGAAGATCAATTAGACAAAAGGGGATAACAATTTCAAATGATTATTTTGTCTATCTTGGTGAAAGTGAATATGACATTAGGGATGTTGTTGATCCAACTACATATAGTCAAGTAATGAATAGTTAATAGTCTAATTTGTGGTTGAATGCTATGAATGAGGAAATTCAGTCTATAGGTATACAAATTGTAAGGCAATTGGCTACAAATGGGTATGCAAGACTAAGAAAGATTTAAGTGGTAGGATTGAATGATTTAAGGTAAGATTAATAGCTAAAGGTTTCACTCAGAGGGAGGGAATTGATTGCTCTAAGACTTTCTCACTAATATCTTCTAAAGACTTATTTAGGATTATTATAGCATTGGTTACATACTTTAATTTGAAGCTTCACCAAATGGACATTAAAACAATCTTTCTAAATGGTGAACCTATGGAAGATGTATACATGAAATAACCTGAAGGGTTTTAGATAAATAGATCTAAGCATTTGGCATGTAAATTATGAAAATCAATATATGGTTTGAAACAGGTATCCCAACAATGGTATTTGAAGTTTGATGAGTTAATTACATCTATGGGCTTCACAAAAAATAAGGTTCACCAATGTATTTATTTTAAGGTTAGTGGGAACAGCTTTATTTTTCTTATATTGTATGTTGATGATATTCTATTGGTGAGCAACAATCTAGCTTTGTTATATAATACCAAACAAATATTGTCTAGAGCTTTTGACCTGAAGGATCATGATGAGGCATCATTTATTTTAGGTATTCAACTTCATAAGGATAGAATTCATAACTTTCTAGAATTGTTTCAAAAAGTGTACATTGATAGGATTCTTGAAAGATTTGAAATGTAGAATTGTAAAGCCAAGGATGTTCCAATTGTAAAAGGTGATAAGTTTAGCAATAAACAGTGCCTAACAAATGAGATAGAGAAGCACTTAATGCAAAATGTTCCTTATGCAAGTGTCGTAACAAGTTTAATGTATGCTCAAATTTGCACTAGACTAGATTTGGCTTTTGTGGTTAATATTTTTGGCAGGTATTTTTTTAATCCTAGAAGAGATTATTGATGTGCTACTAAGAAAGTTATGAGATACTTACAAAAAATCAAGAATTATATGCTCATTTATAGGAAGGTTGATAACCTAGAAATAGTTAGGTATTCAGACTCAAAATTTGTTGGATGCTCTAATGATATAAAATCTACTTTAAGTTACATCTTTATGATTGCTAGAAATGCTATATCCTAGAAAAGTGTTAAGTAAACATTGATAGCTTCTTCCACCATGCAAGTAAATTTTGTTACTTACTACGGTGCTCCTTGCAAGCTATTCAATTAAAAATTTTCATTTTAGGGTTACAAATTGTTGGTTCTATTGCTAGACTACTAAAAATTTATTGTGACAATAGTGTTGTGGTTTTCTTCACCAAAAACAACAAAAGTTCTAGTAGATCTAAGCATTTGGAGTTGAAATATCTCACAGTCATAGATCTTGTGATAAAAAGGGATATAGTGGTAAAGCACATTCACATCGAAGTTATGTTAGTAGATCCCATGACTAAAGGACTTAGACCTACGATTTTTCAAAAGCATATATGAAAACATGGGAATTGTGGGTTCTTTTGATATCTTTGGTTAATAGGATTTGTTTCCATCTTAGGGTTTAGGGTTTAAGTAATTTTGATATGTTTCTAAAACTTAAATCCTAAACCATCTTCTATGTAATTTTGATATGCTCCTTTTCTTATATATTCACATAGACTTGTCAGTACATTGATTATAAATTTATGTTATCTTACTGATGCATGCATCATTTGATTATAATGTGCTAAGATTGTTATAATTTTGTGAGGGCTAAGACTTGGCATCAATTGTTAGTTCCTAAGCTTAATTATTTGTCCTAAAATCGACACTATTTTAGGATTTATGAGATGGTTTAGCTTTATTTTTTGCCAGTTGATTTCTCATGCTATGTAAATTTATTAAAGAAATCATCGAGACCAACATAAAATATAAACATGATTTGATCATAATTTTTATGTTATTTTTCATGCTACATTATCACATTATGATTAAGTGTGTGTAGTTCATGATATCTCATAACCATGGAAAATCTTATATTAATAAAAAATGTAATTGGTATCATGATTTGATATCATTGACTATATAGGCTTAGTTAATTTTTTAGGCATTTATCTTTAAGCTGGTGTATTTTTAAAAATTATGGCTACATGTATTTAAAATTAGTCTTCATCTTAAGAGTCTTTTTTCAAACTAGAATATTTTATAAAAATAAATTAATTATAATTAATGTTGTCCAAGTGGGAGAATGTAAAAAAAATATTTTTAATAGACTACCAATAATTAGGTCTTTTATTTTATTTTATTTAAAATGGCTTGAGTCTAACCTTAGAGTTATAATTTTGGATCTATTTTTTGTGATCACTTTTATAAACTAAAAAAATGCTTAATAGGTTAGTGTGTTTGGTAGCAAGTATAGATCTTTGACCTATTGAGCTTTTGATGGGTGAACCCAATAAGATTTTCTTATTTAATCAAGTTAGATCCCTTAGCCACTCTACGCTTTAATCATAATTTAAACACTTTATGAATCCTGGTGCCTTTTTAGCTACAAACTTATAGAGAAGGTAGGGAAGATTAAACCTTTTATTTATCAATTAATTTATATTTCATTATGATCAATACAAGTACGTTATCAATTTTTTTGAAATAATGTATTTTATATTATTGATTTATGTAAGTTTTTACCTTGTACAAAAAATTTCTACTTACATTTTTTGTATTTGTTAATAAATTTTCTAATCATAACTTGCAACAAAGCCATGAATTTTATTTGAATGCATATGTTTACTCTTACCAAAAAAAATTCTAATAAGATAAAAAAAGTGGCAAACTTGCTAACAAAGTAAAAAGATAGTAATTAATTAAACCAATTGTTTATTGTTGAATGAAGCCAAAATACATTCATTATTTGATTATGATTAGGTTAAACTGAGACCTTCTAAAAAAGATTAGGAGTTCTAGTTGAATCATCTTTTGGTAGTTGACCTAATACAAGATTATGCCACATGGAAGCTGTTAGTGTATATGCCCTAAAACTAATCATATTGATGATTGTAATTCTGAATCATGTTATTTTAATGGCAATTTTAATTATTATATTTATATATATTGTCTGTGTAATATATTCAATTATAATAATAACCTTAGAATAATTATATTCTTAAATGTCCCTAGTCATATATCATTGTGGATTAGGTTACTTTGATATGTTAAGACTAGCATGTGTGAAGACTTATATGGGATATTAAGTTTACACATGAGTAGAAGTTAGAGAACTTGTATACTAGACCGACCTATATTAAGAACACTACATGAATCGTTATATGAGTGTCATGAGTGGTTCTTAGTGATCATTATTAATATGGTCCTTTGACCTGAGATCACCAAGGTTCCCTACATGTGAGTTTCATATTTTGATACTATTCTATGTCACTAATGGTTAAGTGAATGCAAGAGTAGATATTGGATATGTCACATATCATGTGGAGGGGTTTGTGTGATCAAGATGAGATTTGTCCCTCCTATATAACAGGAGTAACATCTATGGGCCCCTTGATTAAGTAAAGCTGAGAAAATGCATGGCCATACTCAGATGAATTGACATGAGATGTCGATTACATTTGTTTCAATCAGTTTACTTAAGAATCAAGAAACCTTAAGATTGGGCTATACGGGAGTGACACGCTCCATGTCTCATGCTCAATCTAGATGTATAAGACAAAAGGACATAGGTGATGATCACATGTAAAGGTTTAGTCAAATCACCAACTTTCTCATTGCTTAGGTAACAATGATGTGTTGCTAGACACCAATCATTATTTATGATCATTAATATGATCAATGCTCATTGCCAACGTAATGAGAGCCTGTAGGGTCGTACACTTAGAGCCTAGTGAATTTGGAATTAATGGACCAAATTGTTTGGGCTTAATATTTGGGAATTCATGTCATAATTATAAGGCCCAATAGTAAGCTTATAATTGTACATGGAATAAAGCCCAAATAAGTTAAGTTTTTCTATGCACCTATCTAAATAGGCTTGTTGGGTAATAATAAGATTATTATTATTATTCACGCACCCCAAAAAGCATAGAAAAACCCTAGCACCTTTCCTTGACTAAAATCCCTAAAGAGGCATAGCTAGCACTACGAGGTGAAAGGACATCGATTCCAACCGGTGTTTGTGTGGACATTCATCAGTGATTCATGGGTTCGTGTGGATACCATAGAGGTGCAGCCACATTAAACGTTGCACTGGTGATATGATCTTTTAGTTTCTATCCTGGTTCGTGATTTGAAGAGTAGATCGGATTTACTGTGTAGCAAACAGAAGAATTTTGGCCGAAAGGTATAAATCCTAATCCCTAATCTATGGCGTTCTTAATTCGCATGGATCCTTGGTGGAAATCATGCAAAAAATTTTATTCCGCTGTGCATGTATGATGTGCGATTTCCAGCAGAAGCTTGGGAAATGCTTCAAGAAAACGTACAATTGTTGTTCAAATTAGTAACCATTACTATCACAAAAGTATAAGTAGTTTGAAGTGGATTTAGAGTGGATCTTTTGCCAAATTTGCTATAAACAACATATAAAATGCACTTTACATCTTACTTTATAACAATTTGCTACCATTTTCTATATATTTTATTATAACTCTATGTAATCCTTACTATAATCTTTATGCGTGAGCACATTAAGATAGTGTTTCTAGCATCATGTCTAGCTTCTACATTCATTCTAATGTACATATCCAATAAGGGACTTTGTAAAGGTTATTTATGATTTACACTTGAATTGCCATTCTTTGGGAACTTTTATATACCTTTCACTAACTATTTACATAATTATGCACATTATTCATTTTCTCTAATTTTGTTAACCACTTCTCTTGCATCAATATATTTATTCAAAACTCTACCAGTATCCTAGGTAGAACTCATTTCCTAACAAAAAAAAGTCAAGCTACTCATTGCAATTTTTGATGAAAAATAAATTGGCATGCTTAGTGGGACCTTGTTAGAGTACACAATTTTAAGCTTAGTCTATATAATTAAGAAGTGGTACAATTTTGTCATCTTTTATTATGAATGACAATATGGTTTCCACTTCTAAAACTACACATGAAAACCCTTTATAATAGGAAGAGATGGCTAGAGATATTCATGAGCATGAACTAAAAATGGTCATTGAAAATCTAGAGCCTATGGATGCAACTTCAATGACAAATAATCAAAAGGAATGGTATTGATGGATTTAAAAGTTGGCTTAACAATCAAGCCTGCATTATTTGTTATAGTACTACCAAAAGCTAACTTTAACTTGTTGCTTGGGTGAGATTGGATCCATGTAATTAAAGTGATTCCTTCTACTTTACACAAAAAAATGCTCGTATGGAAGGAAGACTAAATGGCTAAAAGCATAGTAGCTAATGATGGTTCATGCTACATGGAGCAATGTAATGCTAACTTCAAGGTATATAACCCTAATGTTTAAACCTTACAAGTTAATAGCCTATTTAATCCAACAAAAATCAATATGTGCATTTTAAATACGTCTAGTATTAAAATAATCCTAAAAGTTGAAATATAGGATTAGCTTATAGTTCCAATGAGTAATTATTTAAAATAACTTGTTCGACTTTCGACTTATGTGGCTAAAAGCTAGCCTAAGAGAAGGTCCTGGATTGCATATATGACAATAGTTCATTTAGATTTATTGCATCACCTATCAAAGAAGATACTAAAAAAGTTGAAGTCTAAGATTCTCTACAAAAAGTTAATTTAGGGACTAAAGATAATAAGAGTCCAACCTTCAATAATAAAACTCTACTGAAGGACACAGAAAAGCAAATGGTTGACATTTTGAAAGAGGACAATTATTGTTTTGCTTGGAATGATGATCAGAGGCTTGATTCAAGTTAAGATTTGGTCAAACATAGGTTACCAATTAAACAAAGTTTTCACCACGCAAATAGCCACCTTATGTAATGACCCTAGATTAGTACAATAATAATAATAATAATAATAATAATAATAATAATAATAATAATAATAATAATAAATAAGAAATTTTTAATGAGATTGTAATAAGTGAAAATATACTTAGAAACCTAAGAATAGATTTTTGAAAATTTAACTTAGAAATTTATTGAATTTTTGTACCCGGTAAAGCAAAAAAGTGAGAAAATGAGTCAAAATTATAGTAAATTAATTCAAAAAAATTAATGGATGATCAAAAATAATTTTTAAAAATAAAAAATGGTTATGGGAAGTAAAAATAATTTTTTTTAGATATTTAGAAGCCTAAGGGTGAAAATGTGAAGAAAAAAAGTAATTCGGGGCCAAATTGTAATAAACCCTTTTATCTTTTTGGCCTTTTTATTTTTTTGTTGTATAGGTTGGGTTGGCCCATGTTCTTTTCAGACCCAAATGTGAAGAAATAAGGCCCAAATTCGTGATCCAACACCAGCCCAAACTTCCAAGGGAAGCCAAGGACCAAAATGAAAGAAAATGACAAAATTTGGGGCAAAAGTGTAATATTTGAAAACTTTTAATTTGTGTCTCATTTTTATTGGATAAATCATGATGTGCTGGTCTGAAACTCAGCCACTTGGACGTGCTATGTAGCTCACCAAGTGTCCCCAAAATCCTCCCGAAATCCAAGGCAAATTTAATGTTGAAAATGATAGAAATTGTGAGATTTTTTTTTAGAAATCCTTTAAGCAATTTTATATAAAGTAAAAGAGGCTTAGCTGCAGCACATTTGCTACTCCTCTCCAGCAAAAAATGTGACCAGATAAGAGAAGTAACAAGGGAAGCTAGACAAAGTAAATTCAAGGGAAATTGGCAAGTTAAATAGGTAGGTTTTGATACCCCTAAACTCTTGTGGAATTCTTCTTCCTCTTGACTCTAAAATCTGATTTTTTATTTTCTTGAATTCATCTCCCTCTCCCTTAGAATTCAGATTTGAAAGGAGGAAGAAACAAGTAAGGATTTAAGGTGAGTAATAGCTTGTTATACATTTTATGAATTTCTAATGCTGAATGGTCATGAGGAATATGATTTCTAGGACATGATTTGTGTTAGTTGTTGAGATAATTAGTTCAACATGATTTGAACATGTGATGATGTTGTTGGAAGTGAATATTTGGATCATGAATAATGAGAATGGAAGTGGTTTTGGCTGTTGCAAAGAAAATGTTAATATTATGTTGGAAATGGTATCAAGAAGGGTGAAAAATGCTGTTGAAATTCTGGTTGGTGAATAGTCACGTGGAACCTAGGTGATTTGTCATCAAAAACTTTGATTTTTGTTATCCTAAGGTCTCTTAAGATGTGAGGATGAATTCTGGAAATTTTGAGAATTTTTAGAAACTTTTAGGTATTTTAAAAGAATTTCCTAAATCAGGTCATCAGTGCTGTCCAGAAGCAGGGCACTTTCACGTTGGCTTCTGTTTTAGAATTTCTTGGGGCCTAAAACGATCATGAAAAATCGTGAAAAAATTTAGGGAAACCAATTAAGGTGTTGTTAATATTGTGTAAAAATTTCAGGGAAATCGGAGATTAATTGGTCACCCAATAAAATAGTGAAAAGGAGCTGTTCAGGACAAAATCCGAATATGCCCTGTCTTGTTCACGAAATTTTTAGGATTATCAAATGGTTGAGGAAAATTCTGGAAAAATTTGTATGAATCACTATGTTTGTGATGTGGTACGAGTCAAAATTTTAGTAATAGTAAATTTTATTTAGTCCTTCAAATAATTCCTGCCCTTATGCTGCCTGGATAGGGTCTACATACAAAATGTTTTGTGTGATATGAATTGTTTAATTTGTGTGTATGACATATGAATGATTTAATTTGTATACATGAATATCCTTTAGGGTTTGATATGAGAATGAGCATAGAAGGATAAATGAAGCATAAAACACTTATGGCATTGTTGGTATTTTGACACATTCCTCGAGGAAAAATTGTGGTTGATGCATGTGGCGTCCCACAATTGTTCATTCTACTTACAAAAAAATGTGGGAGGGAGAAAACATCCTTCGCAGAGAAGGAGAGGAAGGGTAAGTAGCGGAGGGAAAAGGTTGGTGGCCTCGGGCCTAGGGTGGCGGGGGATAAGGTCGGACCGAAGATATAAGGTGACATTACATACCTAACTAATGCCATTCCTCAAATAACGTAATATCTAAATTTAGGCTTTTAATTAGAAAAGCAACCTTAAATGGGAAAACCAAAAAGGGGCAATAATAGGTTATTACTCACTGAGTATATTTATACTCATTTTGTATTTTCTTTAAACTGTCTTTTCAGATAATAACCATGGATCCGTGGACGCACGGTAACACTTACAGAGGACATGCCACAACACCCTTTGGAACGTATGGATTAGAGTTACAAATAGAGATTCGGGTCACTCCCAATGAGATAAATATTTTGTATCACATGGACTATTGGCCCATGGATAGGGAGCCAAATGTCCTTCATATTTTCTTCCCTCTAGTCCTAGTCCCCCCGGATGGCGATACCGGGAGCAATGAGACACCGTTAGGGCCCATAACATCTAGTTCTAGTTCTCCTCCAGAATCTGATCCGGAGGAGGAAGGCCCTAATCGGGTTAGTGAATCAGATGACTAGGTTTACTATATGTAAAGTTATGATAGACTTATCTCTGTAAATATTTTTGTGCTGTTATATGTATATTATTTTGGTATTTTAACTCTTCATTACCTACTTTCTTTCGGCGCGCCCAAATGTTATTTTTATAAGTATATACGATATTGTGTCGTCTTTGGAGGCTAGTAAGGATATCTTATCAGTGTGGAATACTGATTGGATATCTTTATGCCAGTCATGATTACAGTATGTCGGGTCGTGATACCTTAATTCCTAACAATAGGTTTTTTAGTTGATTTAATAGCTGGAGAATAGGAAGTTAAATGACTACCTTCGTATGTGAAACAATTAAGAATAATAAATACATCTTCATTATTGTCTTCATTATTTTTGTTGTCCTTTTGCCTATTAACATATTCCTTTGTTAAACTAGGGTTCATGTTCGATTATTCAAGCTTTTTTAGTGTGACTTCCATATTAAGATGTTCTAGGGAATTAACTCCTAAATAATCTTTAATGTCTAATTGTTGCTTAAAATTACCCCTAATCATATTCTCTTTATAGGAATACTTTTTTTCACTACCAAATTATGTTGACACTGTCTCTAATAACTCTTGCAAAGGTTGATTCATAAGGATTTGTACTGGTACTTGAACTTATGTGGATGGAGTGATGTTAAGAGCAAAGGTATTTGTTAGGATGTTTTGACTTAAAGCTCTTGAATTACTAAGAATAAAACCATGGGGAGGTGAAGGCTAATTGAAATGAGTTTTCTCAAAGTCAGTGGAATACAATCTTTAATTTTCACTTGAAACAACATGAAAATGTTAATAATTAAGTCATAATGAAAGCAAAAAAGGAAAAGTAATAAGGTTGAAAATATTCACATCTATAACAAGTATTTTCAACTAAGGTGGAATTTAGGTTTATGGCTCAATGGTTTGCATTTCAGTATTAGTCAAAGTCATAGAAAAGCCTATATGAAGGCCAACCAAAGTCTTTAATCTTTGTCTCTTTAACTTAGGTTAGGCCACTCCTTGTTTAATGAGTTAGTTACTTGCAATATTATAAGTTTTAACCTTTTTATATTTTTTTCTCTTCCTTGAAGCTTGGATTGTAGCATTATCTTCTTTAGGAAACATTTCTTGAGCTTTTTTATGCTTTTTTTTTATTCATCATCTTGTTAAGATACATATTCGGCTTTGATCATGATTCTAGGAATAATATTTAATGAGTGGCTACATCTTCAACTAAAAAGGAAATGATATTGCATGCTTGTAAGAAAATAATGTGGAAAAGCAATGAGAAAAGATAACTTTACCAAGTGGCAAGTTAATTAAGACTCAAAGTTTAACTTTAGCCAACCTAACCATCTTATAAGAAGTATAAAGAGATGAGCCTGCTATGGTCACCTTAATAGTATGTTCCTTCTTTATTATTGGTTTTAGATACTAAGTTAAATTGAAAGGTTCATTAGGTAAAAGAACAAGGTTAAGCCAAAAAAAGGTTTTTATTAAATCTAATTGAAACCCAAGATCTCATATGAAAGCATTAAAGAATTTCTTTTCAAAGGCTTGATCATGGGCTTGTTTTTTCTTTTTCAAGGAAGCCCGAGCTTGTCAAAGTGTGTGATTTATACACCTATAATTGTATTCAACTTTGTAATATTACTCGAATGCTAAAATTTTATTATAATGCATACATGCAATTTTCTTTAAAGCATCCAAAATTTGCAAAGAAATGATATTAATCATTTTTTTCATCAATAATCCTATCAAAATACTTGTTGGTATGGTTAAAACACCAAGCTTTTAAAAGACTCTATGCAAACATGGGAAGGGGAATAATGATGTAAGTTTAAGTGTTCGATGAAAGAGTTATTGAGATCATTAAGGTGTAACACTTATATAGGTTTCAAGATTTGCCCTTGAAAATATTTGTTTGTTAAGGTTAAATGTAAGCTTTGGATGAACTAAGGACTTAGAAATATAGCTAAATCTAAACATTGGTGTGGTTGGATAGGTTAGGAAGTGATTTAAACTAAACTTGGACCTCAAAAGCAAGACTAAAAGGGATTATTTCTTTTCATCTTATAGTTAGAGGCCAAAATATTGTAGATGATTGAGAAAAACTTCTTAAACAATTATTTAGGAGTTTTCAACTTAAGTTTTTATGTTACACAATCTCAAGCAAGTTAAATATCTTTAACATAAGACTTGACTTCTACTTCATTGTCTTTCGTTTTGATAGCTCAAAGTCATCCAAGAAAATAATAGTTTACCATAATTGAAAAATCTAGAGTGGTCATCCTAAGTTAGTAAAAGAAAAGAAACTTTTGTTGTTTGAGGGATTTGGAAGCAATAGTGATAGCTATGTTAAAAATATGGGTAAGAACAAAAGGGGTTAAAGTAATTTGCTAATCTTCATTTAGGATTATGTCTAAAGGAATGTTGGTCAATGATACCTTTATAAAAGGGATGCAATAAAGGTGTTTAAACAATTAGTAAGTTAAAAATGCAATATGTTTAGCATCACTAATCACTAAACCCTTTTCTCCCTTATACGCATTTAGAAAAGTGGTGGAGTTTGAATTCTATATGTTGACCAAAGCTAGATGTTTTTAAGCATCTATCAAAGGCAAAAGGTAAGGCAGCATAATTTGTCATATTGGGCTCAAACTTGTGATAGATGAAATTTTGAAAAATGGAAGGGCCTATGGGACCATATGGGATGTGTAATGAGTTAATTGAAGATGATAAAAAATACACAACAACACTTATCATAAGACCATTTGCCCTTACAGAAAGCCTTGATAATTCAATAACTTCAATGATGCCTATGGATTTCTAAACAATTTCTTTAGATTTCTCCACATGGTCAAGCCAAGAGATGTAATTGGTCATTAAAGTGCAACTAAGAGAATGAAAATTGTGAAAGGTTCTATTTTTCTTGGCAACTCAAAATACCTAAATTAAGGGCCTCTTTTTACTCTCACTAAAAGAAAAAATCAACTAAGAGACTAATTCTATCGAATATTCTCATAGACCAAAGCCGAAATAAGTTCATTATTCAGCTATAGTTAGATTAAACTAAGACATACTCAAAAGGAATAAGGCTTTTAACCGAATCATCTTTTGGCAATTGACACATTACAAGATTGTGCCACATGACAGCCACGTGAATGCCCAAGAGATGCTTCGAAAAACCTTCAACTGCTATTTAAACTAATAAACGTTCCTATTGCAAAAGTATAAATAGTTGGAAGTAGATTCATATCACAAACAACACATAAAACTAGAAGTGGATTCACAGAGGATCTTTTGCCAAATATATTACAGACAGCATATAAAACTAGAAGTGGATTCATAGAGGATCTTTTGTCAAATTTACTACAAACAGCATATAAAACACCCTCAATGTCCAACTCTGTAACACTCTACTGCTATTTTGTTACTACAAATAGCATATAAAACACACTGTGTCCTACTTTGTAGCACTTTGCTGTTATTTTCTCTATATTTTACAACAATTTTGTGTGCTTCCTACTATAATCTTCGATTGTGAGTGTATTAACAATGTGTTTCCAAGATCACATCCAACTTTTGTTTCATTTTGAGGTACATGTCCTTGTGAAAGGGCTTTGCAAAGGTTGGTTATGATTTACACTTAAATGGCCATTCCCTAGGCACTCTTATGTATCTTTTGATGATTATTTTTATAATTATGTATATCATTAATCCTTTCTCACTTTATTAACTGCTTCTTTTGCATCAATATATTTATTTACAACTCCGGCAATATATTCATTGCAATTTTCGACATAAAACAGCATATTAAAAATTTATGATTATTTTACAAATCTTAATTTCTAAAAAAGACCGGAAGAACTTGCTTCGGATTCAGATGGCGAAGTACAGGCTGACACCAACGATGTTTTATTGGATAAATCACTGTCAGACACTGTTGCCTGAAAAAGCGCCGCTGTTAATGTTTCCGCCGTGTACAATTATTTTGCCACCCTCAACAGCGTTGAATGCATTGTCCGTACCATTGCACCCCACAAATGGGTTGTTCTGCAGAGCAAGCTTGTTAACGTTAGCATTACCAGCACAGAAGCCGCTATTGATTGTCCCATCCTCCACAACTATTATTGACTCGTTTCCTTTCACGTTAAATGCCCCTTGGGTGCCATTGACCTTGCGAGGAGCCGACTTATCACCATTGGGACCTGAAAAGTGAAAACAAATTCAATAACGCAGGCCATTAATTGCCCTTCAGATAATAATGAGAAGCTTTCTTTTGTTTAACATATCAATATATTAGATCAGGCCCCTCTGAAGGTATAAATGCAGGATGCACTTTAAAACATAAAGAATAACATCATAATCTTATTTTTTATAAGAATATCAAGGATTTAAATTTCAGTATGTAACAATAAATTAAAAAAACTATTTTTAAATTCATAATTTTCTGCTCTCTTAATTTTTTAATCAAAAGTTGTGACATTATCTTTTAAAATGTATTTTACATTTGTTCAATCCCAATATATCATACATAAGTCTTCCGTACTTTGGACTATTGTCTAAAACGTTTACTTTTAAAGAAACTGTATAAGAAAAGTACAGTGAAAATAATATTTGGCCTCTAACTTATAAAAACATTAACTATTCCTCTTCTAAATTTTATGACTACCCTTAGAAGTCCCTAGAGATAATCATGAAAAACTTTGTTTTGTTTAACTTAAAATCATATTGAATTATGTTCCAGTTTACAGCTTCGGATGATAAAATCACAGCATTTTAAAGAAGCTGTAAAGTGATGCACTTTAAAAAGTAAAATGTAATATCAAAATCTTTGATAAGAATATCAAGGGCTCAAATTTAATTAGTAATTACATTTTTAAAAGATGATTTTTCCAATTTGTAACTATCCGGTTTTTCTTATTTTCTGATCAAATGCTGTGATTTTATCATCCAAAGTGCACCAAACACTTTAGAGAAGTCCAAGTCTAAAATATCATACTTGTGTCTTGGTCCATTATTTAAAATATTTATTGTTTAAAAGAAATTTTATAAACAAAACACAGTAAATACAATATTTGGTCTATTTATAAAAGTACTAACTATTCCATCCTCTAAATTTTATGATTGGCAATAATAGTCCCTTATTTTTGTCTTTGTTATAATTATTTGCCTCTCCCTTCACTTATAAAGATAAAATAATTGGAAAATGTTGAAGTATGTTATTATATTGCATCTTAATAATGTCAAATACACACTAAATTTTAGTTTACTATTTTTCATTTTATCATTAATTTTAATATTATAAATAAAGGGAGGAATAAATAATCAGTGACAGAACCAACTTTTTCCGCACAAAAGGCTGAACAACATAATTTTCATAAAATATATACAAATTTAAAATTTTTATGGATCAATCTAAAATTACTATATATAAAAATAAAGATACAAGAATTTCTGGGGAACGGGGATACTGCTAGCCGCTTGGTTCCGCTACTATAAATATTTATAATGAGAGTGAGAATAAAAATCTATTAAAACTAATCAGGGGATTTAGAAGATGGAATCGGTTTACTCACGTATCCCTGTCCATTTTATGCTTTGTTTATGATACCTTTGTTTCTGAAGAGACTGACCAACCTGATCGGTAATAAAGTAACTATGAACAAACCAACTTGATTTATCAGTCCTCTAATACATAGTGACTAGAAATACAACGCATGCCAAATCATGGAATAAAGAATGAGATATACCTTTCACGTTAAATTAAGGTTTTAAATGATAGCAGAAGAACAAAGTGAATGAAATGTAAAAGTGATAACTATGACATGACTCACCGCTGTTGTCAGAGGCAACCGACTCCTGAGGTTGTCCTCGTGTACGAGTGGAAGAACTTCCTACGCCAGCAGTGAAGGCCAGTCCAGCTACCATGCTATTGCCTGCCATTGAAGAGTGTGGTACAATTGCAAAGCTGGGGACCGAAGTTTAAGTGTTGCTGGTGTGTTTTGAATGTGGAAAACCATTGGATAGTTCCTTCCCTTTTATATTTGCATAAAAAGTAACATGATAACTAAGCTGTGTGGGAACGTAAAATAAAAAAATCAAAAGACATCGACGAGGAACAGTTGCCAACACAGGTCTTTGTCCTTCCGCGTCAGCTTCGTGTGAAGAATAAGCAGCACTCTAGAGTGGAGTTTTTCCGTAATCAGGGAGAACCTCATAAATATTACAGTTATAATGTATCTGCTTAATTTCATTTAATAAATAAAGGACAAATATCAATTTTTTTCTATTTGTTAATTTTATAAGATTCAGACGCTTAAAATTTTAATTTTTAATTTTTATAATATTAAAAATTATATAAGTTGATAATTTATTTACTATGATTAAGAATTTGTGTTATAATTGTAGTACATGAAAATTTTCAATGTAAAGGTAGTTAACATTCTACTGTGTTGAGGTCAAGAACATTAGATATAACTTTAAATATGTTGGGGTATATTTTTTTAAGAAATTATTCTGAAAATTTATTTTCCAATTTTTTTAAGAAAAATTATTTTCAAATTTTGGAAAAATAAAAAATTATAGAAATATTTAAAAATATTTCAAATCAAAAGTAATTAAGATATTATTTCTACTTTTTTATTTTATCTAGGTTACATAATTAAAAATACAGTTTTTTTTAATATATATTTTTTAATATATATATATATATATAGCCACTAACCAAAAACTTTAATTTTAAAAAACATATAAATAATATGGACAGATTCATTGTATTTGATCTCTTGTCCTACTCTTGTGTTAGGCATATTCAAAGATTTCAATACTTTCGATGCAAAGCACATGGTCGGCTCAAAAACAACGGGCACAGCTTTGTCTTTGATTCCTTGTCCTAATCTCTATCATATATATTCCAAGATTTTAATACTTAAAATATGCAAAGCAAATGTAATTAATATTTTGTTTGATGGACTCAAGAACAAAAAAGTTAACATCTTTTTTTATTCCTTTTTTTCCTAATTTTGAGCAAACTAAAATATGCATGCATATATTTTAATTTATTCTGATTTTGTTACTTCATTTTTCAATTCATTTGTATATCCCTATCCCTCTCTAACTAACAAAATGGCCATTTTTTTTACTGGTTTACGTCTGTTTTTTCCTTTTTTTTTTATTATTATTAGAATGAAAAAAAATTTCACTAATGAATGGCTCCCTATTTGACTCATTTTCTAATTTGTTGGACATCAAGGAAAAACGTGGATCATTGTTATTGTGATAAGACAAAGATGCATGAAGAGAGGAGGTGAATTGGTATCACAAAGCATGAAATACATTTTTTTTTTATTTTGGTAAATGGAGGAATGATCAAACTACTAAATACATATACTAAGAATTAGAGATTGAATTCTAAATACAGGTATGACTTTCAAAAAATATCAAATGTTGTTTAAGGTAAAGACTCTCAATAAAGTATAAAAATAAATTTTAAATCTTTTTTTTCCCTTAAATCTCTAAAGACGAACCAGGGAACAAGTTATGGAAGAACAAGTAAATGAACAAAAAAGATAAAAGAATAAAGCACATGGAAATAAAGAGTAAGAGATGAGAATAGCTATATGTAGAAGTTCGGTAGTCCATGCAAGCTCACCATCAGAATTGTAGTCCAGTGCAGTTTAGCATCTGTCTGAGGAAATGTCATTCGAATTATTTCATATGTGTAGAATCTAAAATCATAAAAAGGTTGGATGCTTCGGATATTTGGTAGGTCATGTGATCAATGCTCTTATCTAGACCAAGTTCGGATATTCGGATATTTGGTAGGTCATGTAATTTTCAACTCATAAAAATTCATTTCTTTGTGAACAATTACCATTCTCGGACTCTCATCCTCAAATGCATGCTCCATGAACCACGTTGTATACTGCCGTTTGAGTGGACCCAAATAAGCAACTAACAACTCATTTTTGGCACAAAATGTTAATGTTTGTTTTATGAGAAAAATGGGGAAAATTTTTTCTTGTTTCATATATATCTGGAAACTTCTTCCCGTGAAAAGGTAAGGAGTTAATATATTGTCCGAGCTACATGGACCACGCCATGTTGGAGCAGATTGGTCAAGTCTCATCTAAGTCACAACCTAGCAATTGTGATTAGTTCAGTAGATAAACATGATTGGTTTTGAATAAAATTTGGCCTAAAAATCAAATATGGTGTAAGGGCTCAGTGAAGTGAATTTGAGAGCAAATACACTTGTACATTATTTTTTCCAATTTTTCTAAATTTAAGAGTATTTTAGTAAATTTGGTGTGATTTGAGAACTCAAAGAAATTTGAAAAAGCCTATATTTGTGTCCTTATATTCTTATTTTTATATTGATGTATTATGGTTCCAATTTGACGCTCAGAACATGACAAAAAAACTTTATGATAACTCAAAAAAAATGTATATCTACTTTTATTGGATAGACTTTTGTTCAAAATATTTTTTAAGAAGATAAAATATCAATAGCCTAATAGGATAGCTTAGCACTGAGTTTGGTACTCAAATGTATTAGCTTATATCCATTTCCTACACATTCAAAACTATAAAATGAGATATACACTAATTAAATAAAGTATTCCTCTCCCTATTAAAATTTATTCCTTTTTAAACTCATTGTACTTGGAGGCTCCCATTGTAGAGTGATCTTGTGATTTAGTATGTGTAGCTCCTTTAATAATATTCGATTGTAGTTTGTGAACTTGCAAGTTTCATTATCTATTTAAGAGTGCTATGTATGTTTAATGAAAAGGTTGACATCTCTACCAAAAATATTAAGTATGTGTCCCATGATTTTAATTAGAGTTATCCGCCCTAACACTACGTGGCCCAAGGCAAGCAGGCAGCATAGTCAAATTGAGCGGCAGCTCAACTAGCCGCGCTGCCCGAGATGATGAAGTTAGGTGAAACCTGACCTAGCTGCCATTAAGCGCAATTATGGTGGATAGAAAAAAGAATTCCAACGAGGCCAAGGATTGGATTTGTAAGAGATAAATTTGGAAAGTTGAGAAAAAGTGGAAAAAAGTTAGTCAATTAAAGATAGATTGGTCAAACAAAGTCAGGAATTGTGTTTATCGCTTTCTTTTTTCTTTTTTTTTTTTGCACGAACATTTATCGCTTTCTTTTGAAACAACAGGTTGATTCGCGACATGTCGTTCAGTAATTTTCGATGGAACGTGTCGTGGTTAGAATATATATAATAATTCACCTCTTTCGCCCTCATGTAAGAACAGCGGTAAAAATGAACCGAGTTAAATAAAATATCTATATATTTAAATTTAAAACTGTTAAAAATAAATAAATTTAAACTCCAATCAAACATTTGAATAATTCAAACTCAAGATCAAACTTGACTCAAACATGAATTTATTCAAGTAGTATGTTATTAGGTCTCAATTTAATATCAAATTTGAAATATTTAAATTCTAATTTGAGTTTATACAATCTAACTTGAATAGTTTAGTATTTAACATAAATTTGAGATTTTATTTTCAAAAATAAATTAAACACTATATTTTGATTTCATTTTATGTATCAATATAAATTTTTTTAACCATTAGATTTATTAAAAGTATTAATACAATCATCTTATAATAATAGCAATTACATTTAACAAAAAGTTATATATATTAGAAAGCTAATTACTTCAACCAAAAAATCATATTTTTTTCATGCAACCTCAACAATTATCAATGTGATTGAATTTTTGATGTATTATATTATTTATATATAGTAAAAAAATATATTTTTATTATTAAATTTGTGTAGGATCACAAATAATTTAAACTAAATAATATAAAGTTCAAGCTTTATGTTAATCGAGTTTGACCCCTCTTGACTTGTTTGAAGTCAAACTCTTATTGAATTTTTTACAAGTTGATCTTAGACTGTTTATGAATATCTTAACTTGTTTGGATCCTAATATAAGAGTGGTCCTCTCAATGGGTTGGGTGAAAATTGAGTCTGGCCAAACTTACATAAATTTTAAAATATTTTTACTTAGCCCAAATTTGACACAATCCAATCAGAATTTTTTTTCTTTTTTTTTTTTGGCTCAGCTACTAATTTGGTGTAATTTTGAAAACAAAATTTCAATTTTAATGAAGAAGATCTGCAATATCATTATTATTTCTTCCTACTCTCACATTCTGGAACTGCAGAGTTTGATCTAACAACTGATATAACTGGTGGGTTATGTTTCGATATATAGCCTTTCTGACACTATAAGAAAAACATTAATTAGTGACAATAAAATTTTTTTTCACTAAACAAGAGAAATCAGTTGGTAAAATATTTAGTGATGAATTAATTAACAAATTAAAAAGCATTGGTAAATAGTGTATTAGTAATTAAATTAGTGATGAAATTTTTGTACCCATCACCATTTCTATTACTAATTTTACAACCCCACAATAAACAAAAACAAGTGATGCAATTGTTCATCATTAACTCTTATATTACTGATAGATTTTTCATCACCAGTTCCATATCTAGTGATGGATAAATTTGTTGTTAATTGTTAATTTGTCACTAATTTCATCACTAAAATAGAAAATTTTTACAAAATTATCAGTGATGTTATTCATGAATCCATTGTACATGAAAAATATTTATTAAAGTTCTAGCTATTTCTTTAGCAAGGCAAACAACAACTATGCAAAAAATCAAATATGCAATCAACAATTGAAATTTGAATTTGAAATTTATAAAATATAATTGAATATCAATATTTTGTTTATATAGCATAAAAGAAATAAAGAATAATGAAATCCAATATTTGTAAAAAAGTATATCTATACACACACACACTACAACTACAATTGGTGGTTGTCTCCTTGGTTAGCTAGTAGCAATGAAGGTACTAAATCATTCTACTACACCTTTTGAGATAGATCTCTATCATGTGCTTATTCTCTTTAATTAGACCAAATGCATTTTAAAGTTATTGTTGCACTATTATAATATTCTATTATGCTACTACAAAGTTAAGGCATAAAATTGAAAACACATCCACATATAGTGATTTCATGAATTAATACCATTTAAATATAAATGTTAAAGCTTGATGATTTAAGGAGACTGTAATCACATTATTTTAGCAAACCATACACTTATTTTTTTATTATTTTTAGTTCTTCTTTAAGAATTAGAAAAATCATATATATTGGGGATTTTTTTAATCACACTTCAAATAGTAAAAATATTAATTTTTGGTGATATAGATATACTTTAAATATACTAGTCTAACATTGTAAAGCATAAAATGTTTATTTTATTAGTGCTATATCAAGTACCGAAAATATGATGGTAAAAAAGAAAATTTTCTAATTTAAATTTAAGTGAATAAAAATATTAAGATTTTATCTTTTAAAGAAGCTCTAATTACCTCACTTTATGAAACTATACACTTTGATTCTAATATTTTTAATTCCATCATAAAAGAGTCAAGTTTTATATTTTAAAAACTTTCTTAGATCAAACTTAAAATACTAAAATATTAAAGTTTGATTATCTAAAGAAGTTCCAAACATGCTATACTAATAGTCTAAAGCATCATTTTCGTATATTTCTAACAATTTCACTGAGAAAGTCGTGATCTAAAGCAAAACAAGGGTTCTTGTATCAAACCACAATAATAAAAAAATATTAAGAAATCATGCTCTAAGACCCCTCACATCCGTCTAAGAAAGCTCCCACTAACTCAATGTCATCGAAAAATACGATGGAACGTTGGAAAATTTTGAAGGATTCAAAGCTTGCTGCGCCAATTTTTTTCCTACCATGCTATGCCGCATTCCTGCTTACTGTCCCCAGGGGTGAGGGGGGAGGGTGCGCCACCTGGGGACTGGCGACGTGTGAAGGAAGAACACGTCGTAAGTGCCATGAAAAGCGAAATATTTTCTTGGTATATATGAATAAAAAAGAAATAAAAAATTAATTTATTATAATTTTACTCTTTATTCTTCAGTTTAAAATTCTACTTAAAGAGTAAAATTAACATTTAACCTAATTTAATTTTTATCATACTTTTTTATCTATACAAAAAAAAAATTTCTTCTTATCCTCATCTAAAACAAAGGAGAGAAAATTTTTTTTTCTTTTTATTTTTTTGCTTCTCATTTTTTATCTTTTTTTTTTTACATTCTATCATAGAAATAATTTAATAAAATAAAAAATTAAGTTCAAAATGAGTATTAATTTTATATTTTATTTAATTTGAGAAAACGATATCTATAGACTATATTTTTAAGTTTTCCTTTTTCTCACTCTATTGGTAATAGTATCTCTTTCATTTTCTGATGATCCGTCCCCTCGAGCATAAATGGCAAACGCTAAAGTTAAGAAAATTTGACAGATGAGTTGCCATAGTGAAGACCGATGTGGAGTCTTTGACCCCACGCTGTTTTTTGTCTCAGTGCGTCTCCGACAGATAAAATGGAGTTTTCAGATCAGTGCAAAGGGCCCAGTGTACGTGATCAATGCCAGCCGAAAGTATACTACATTATTCAACCTTGGCGTGCCTCCAGAACATCACTTACATTTTCACAACCTTAATTCCTTTATCCAAATAACGACCCTTTAATATTACGTCTTTGTTTGCAAATGATATTCTCCTCATGCATCATGCTTCTGTGATGGGGATAGTAACGTATCGAATTTGGATTGATGCATCTTGAATTCAATTAAATTTTGGTTCATTGAGGTTATGTTAGTTTGAATTTATTATATATTTAAATTCGTTAAAGATTTAACAAAATATAATTACAAGATTCAAAATAAATTTATTTAATTCCGTTAATGTAAATATAATTTTAAATTTTTTAATAAAAATAAAATATTATTTTTTATTAATAATAATTATATTTAATAATTATGAATTATATCCAATTTTTTCATTTGCATCTATTCTTATTTTAACTCATCATATTATTTATATTGTTAATACTCAATTTTGTCTATCTAATTATATAACTAAACAAAATTTAAAAAAATAATAAAAATTTTATTAGGAATTAATTAAAAATTAAAAAAGAGAAAAGAGCTATATCCAACTACTCCTAATCCTCACTTTCTATATGGGCGGCTGCTTCTAAATTCAATCTTAGCTGAAAATTTTAAAATTTACTTGATGACCTTTAACAATATTTTCTCCACTTCTTACATGGGGTTTAATTTCTTCACCTTTCAAAACCAATTTCTCCATCAATTTCATTGGAAAATTAAAAAAATGATATAATTAAGAGACCCTCATCAATTCTATAAAGGGAAATAGAGAAAAGAAAGAGGGGGCACAAAAAAGAGAAGTAGAGAGAGATAAAAAATATAAAAGTGGGAGGAGAAGCAAAATACAGAAAAAGGGGGAAGTTATTAAAGAAGGAGAAGTATTTTATAAGAAAATTTAAAAAAGGAGAAAAGGTACAAAGATAAGAAGAAGAAGAAGAAAAAAAAAAAGAAGGAGAAGAAGAAGAAGAAGAGTTTGTAAAATGAAGAAAAAGAAAATATAAAAAAGAAAGAATAATAAAGAGAGAAGATTTTTTTATTTCATCCTATTTCTTTTTCTATTTTTTTCTATATTTTTATTTTATTTTATTTTTATATATTAATTATTATTATTATATTTGTTATTTATTTAAGTAAAATATAAAATTTTAAAAATAAAAAATTAAAAAAAGGAAAGGACTTCCTTTTTTAATAAAGACATCCTCCCACCTTTGTTTTTCAAAATATAAATGAATGGTGGGACGATACTAACCATCCTTTTTTTATTTGTTTGTTTGTTCTTTTTTTATTTTAAAATTAATTAATTAATATTTATTTAATATATGATATCAATAGTATTTTTGGTGCAATTCCTATGACAAAATAAGAATAAAATAATTTGGAGATTCAAATTATTTAATATTCATAAAATGAAAGATACCTTTAAATATTAAGTGAGTCAATTAAATTAAAGGATGTCAATATTTTTGTATACAAAAATTATCTTATATTTGTAGTGAAGGAATAATATTGAAATTAGTTGCAGGTGCAATAAAAATAATTTCAAATTTTTTTAAGTAATTATTTAATCAAATTTGATCATGAAATTGAGCATATTTGATATTTTAAAAAGTATAAAAATAATATTGAGTTATGATTTCAATTTTTTTGAACAACTATGTATTTAGATTTAGTCATGTAGTTAACAAATTTTATACTTTAAAATTGTAAAATAATATTAGAATTATAATTTCAATTCTTCCAAATTTTTATTTCAGATTTGACTATGAAATTAGATAAATTTGATAATCTTAAATAAAAAATCATCAATATGATATTTTTTAAATAAAAGAATAAATAAAATTATTGAAAGTAATTTTTTAAAAAAACTATAGAACAATTATTTATTAAAAATATTTCAAAAATAATGAGATAAAAATCATTGTAAAAAGATAAAATAATAATATTTCATTGATAATAAAAAATTCTTTAAAAATATTTTAAAATATAATAAATGAAAAATATTCAAAATAATAAAACTTGTGCCTATGATGCATTAAAATTAAGTAATCCGATTACAAGTGCGATTATGATAATTCTTAATATTATTGAGGAACATTATTTTGTTCAAATCTTATCATGAAGTTGAAGGGATTTAATAATCAAATCAACGAATTATTAAAAAAATCTTGACAAAAAAATAGTAAAAAAATTTAAAATAATAAAATTCGTACCTATGATATATCAAAGTTAAGCAATCTAATTATAAGTGCAATCATAATGGTACTTAACATTATTGATGTATTTTTTATCTGAATTCTTCCATGAAGTTGGATAAATTTGGATAATCAAATCAACAAGTTAATTAAAATTAAAAATTATATTCTCAATAAAACACACATGTAATATAATAAGGACTATCATAATTTAATTTGTATGATAGAATAAGAATAAATAGGCAATCGTTTTTTAAACGAGCATTATAGGGTGCTAATATCTTCCTTAAACATAACTAACTCTTGAATCCAACTCTGAGAATGTAGATCACTTTCAGTGTTCCAATCACACCATAAAAAATAATTGATGGCGATTCTATCTTCTTTTTATTTATATTACACATAAAATCACGTTTCCAAAGAAGGTACGGAAGCTCGCTTGCTCTCTTGGATCCTGCCACAGGACATGTTGTGACACATTAATTTTAAGATATATGTATATATACACACACACTCACTTTGCAATACTTGTAATGTTATGAATGTTAATTTTGTTGTCTTATGTGTGCAATAGTTTATGTTATATGTATTATCTGTAAGGCATTAATCATGCTTCCATGCATGGCATCCAAACAGATGTCTGACAATTGTGTTCAATCCTTCCCTGTTATGGTTATGATGCTTAAGAATCAATTGAGTAGGTTCTGTGTGCATAAGTTATCACGTCTCTATCAATTTTATATAGAAGGATTAGTGGTGTGTTCAATTATGGCTAAACATTCAAGATATTAAACTTAATATCTTTAAAATTATAAGTATTTTTATATACTTAATGACTAAATCACTTTCATTTAGTACCAACTTATTTATTTCATTTTTCAATATATTGGAGGATAAGGAGGCTTTAGATTCAATCTTTATTTAATAATTAGTTGATATCTATAATAATTAGCTAATTTAATTAGCTATTAACTAATTGCCAATTATATTTATTGATTTAACTAAATAATTGCATTAGTTATTTGAATAAGAGTGGTAAAATCAGTTATTTATGATTAGCTATTTGGATATAAAATAAAATATAAGGACATGAGCATATTTTATGAATTATTTGAATATTATTTTATTTGAATATTTTAAATTTTATATATTAGTTAGTATATTAAATTTTCTTATAAATAATATATTATTATAATTTAATCATCAAATTATTATATTTTTTTAAAATTAATTATTTTTTATAAATAATATTATATATTTATTCTATTTAATAATTTGTAAATTATTATAATTTATTATTAAATTAGTAGATATATTATAAATAATATATTATTATATATTAAATTTTTAAAAAATTAAATTAATTTGATTTTTATAATTATTAAATTTTTTTAGAAAGGACAAAATGAAAAATATAAAAATTTATTAGTGAAAATTTAATTATTTTCACCAATTAATTAATTCAAAATGTTGACTCCCTCAATGTTTTGAGTTTTGGCATTTTGAAGGCATTTAGCTAATTAAATCAGTTAATTGTCAAACACTAAAATTGTTGATTGTTAAGTCAATCAACTGAATTTGATCAAATCAGTTAACAATTGATAAAAAAGCTGTTATCCAAATGTAAGCTCGGTACAAGTAAAGTGGCCGAAAGTAAATATGGGCCACTGCAAATTTAGTGGTCCAATGTACTTGTATTAGTCACGGACAATGCAATAAAGCCTTAGATCTAGTAGATCAATTTCTTCCACCTTTGAAATCTTTAGTAATTGTTTTGATTACTAAAACTTTTAGGTCCTCTAGTTGGTGTTGTTATTTTCTTCCTTTTCTTTTTTGTCAATTAAACTTACTATCTTTTTCATATTTTTTCATCCATTTTGTAATTTTTATACTTAGAAAGGTAACCCCTAGATTAGATGCTCTATCTTATCTTTTAGAATAATGCACTTATCAATGTCATGGCCATAATATCTATGAAATTTGCAGAACTTTGTCAAGTCGATAAAAGGGTATTTTCTTTCTTCAGTATTAGGAATTTCATAAACTCAGTTACTCTAACATCATGAACTACTTTACTTGGTAACATGTTCAAAGGTTCATAATTATTAAACTAGCCTTGCGATACTGGGTTCTATTTTGATCTTTGTCTCATTCCCTCCATCTATTTGATTAAGGATTTTGATCGAACTCCATCTATCCACAATTGTGTTTCTACTTATTCATGTTCTATTTTTCAACATTTGTAAATTTCTCAGCTTTAGCAAGTAACTCCTTTAAGGTATAAGCTAGGGCATTTTGCCAAGGAAAGAGCAAGGTGCTTAAATATAGCTCGGTTGTTAACTAATAAATGATGACTCCTTCATTAAAATCTTTTATCTTAAGGATGAAAGCGTTGAAATATGTAAAGTATTCTCTAGGAGTTTCATAGTGGCCCTACTTAGAATTTACTAATGTAGCAAAAGTTTCTCTAGGTGGTTTGTTGGTCACAAATGAACTTGAAAAGTTTTAGCCAATTGTTTGAAATTGGCGATAGAATGACTAAGTAGAAAAGTAAGCCACCTAAGACTTGCCTAAAAAAGGCATAAATGCCTAAAATGCTTCAAATTGTTCCGTTAGATCTAAAGTACCACAATATGCCGTTAAATGTGTGGGAAATTTGAAAATTTGAAGGAGTGTAGTGGTCATGATTTTGACAATGAAAGGATGGTCATCTCTTCTTGTAAAGGATAAATCCTATAAGTGTTGATTTTAGGAAATATTATAGCTAATGGATGGGAAGAGTAGATCGTATTCCATATGTCTTTGTTAATTTTCCCAAGGTGGTTTAGCATGTTAAGGACCAATATTCATTTGTGATTGAGGGTATGGTGGTGGTAAAGGAATATTAATGGAAAAAATAGCAGTATAAGAGGTGGTAACATATGACCTGTTGGTTTAGATGTATGGTTAATATATGTGTTTTGTGTTGAAGGTAGTTGTGGTTGTTACAATGTACATGTGATTGGTTCAGTAGAGTTCGAAGGTATATTGAATGGCATTTATAAGGTAGATGATGGTGGTAAAGCTAGAGGGGGTGGTGGGGATGGAGATAAATCCATTATAGCTAGAAAGATGGATTGTGGTTCCAATGCTAGCAAGAGATTGCTTTGGAGATGTCAATGTGGTTGTCAGAAAGCTTGTATCTTCACTCTTAGGTAAGTGATTTGCTCTATGAGGACATCTTTTTCAATTTATATTGTGCGACATGATCATCGGCTACTAGATCCTTCTATGTTGTTAGATAGGTAGGGTTTTATTGATAAGACTTAGTAGAGGTTGCTTCAATATGAGACTAAGAGGAGTAAAACATACACTATGAAAGGTGGTAATAGGAAAGCCATGAATGGTGCCAAATGACAATTTTGATTCTAGTTAACTAGTTTAGGATGGTTTGATCAAGTTGAACTTTGCTTGTCTAGGGAACAAAAGGTTAGGTGTACATAGTGAAGGGTAGCCTATTGAGCATAATTTGATGCCTAAGTTAGTAAAGGTATAGGTAAAGTAGAGTATAAGATTTTGTATTAGTTCATAAAGTTGTGCTTGGAGTTCTTTTCATAAGGTCATAATCATTAATGGGTAAATTGAAGATTTGATAGACTTGTAGCCCTACTTATCATGGTTGATCTTAAGACATGATCGAGGGATTTTATTTTGTGTGTGTTAATGTTTTGTAATTGACATTAAGGAGAAATCCTTGTTTAAAGTAGAATATGAGTCCACACTAGTTGAATTAACTAGAATTAAAGCTCAAATGATTCTTGCTTGTGATAATAAGACATGTGTACATATGGATCAAGGAAGTGACATTCATATTTGAGCGAGTCAATGTCGATTGGACATTTTGGTCATTGGGAAATATTTATAATACTTTTATAGTCTTCACTTCCAAAAGCAGAGATAAAAGTATTCACTTCCAGAAGCAGAGACTATTTCTAAAATCAATCTTCTTTAAAAAAATTTTAATGTTATCCCTCAATTTGTTCATGAGATTGATTAAGTCTTGTATTTTATTAAGTCGAGTAGTTTAATTCTAAAAAAATCTACCACTTCATTCTTCAAATAATTAATTGTTTTTATTAATTGTTAGATTATCAACTCATCCACAAACTTTTCTTGATAATCTTGATAAACTTCAAGCATATGGTCATCCTCCTCATTGTTAGTTGTGTGTTTTATGCAAACTTGCAAAAATTCCTCAATGTGCTACTCTACTTGAATGATAATATCTTTATGAATGACTTCAATTTCCTTATATTTTTTTGATTGATCCTCTTAGGAACTAACACTTTAGCTACCATATTCTTTAAGCGAAAAGAATCTTATAGTAAAATATTATTAGCTTTGTGATTAAAAACTTTTGAACATGCCATTAATGCTCTAAACTTGCATAATTTTCCATGTGATTGAATGTTCTAAATTCAATGAAAGCTTTATTTCTAAAATTTTGATCATCAACTTTATGACTTGCTGATTAAGAAATATATAAAAGATAGGATTATGAGATGATGTTACAAGGATAAGGAATGACTTCCTAATGTCAAAGAAATCAGAGGTTATACCCTTATGGTACCTCATAGAATTAGAAATTATAAGTATTTTTCCTTCTACCTTTTACATGTAACCTTTTTTTTCCCCAGTTTTACAAGAGAGAATCATACTTCCATGCAAAGAATCTGGTTATTTTAAAGGGCCGACAAGATTTTTTTAAGCTCATAAATTGAAAGAAACTGATTGAAAAATAAATGAAGATGAAAAAAGCATTACTTGGGGCTGAAACGAGTGTATAAAAATTGTCAATTCATATCTTAACTTGTTCTCAAATAATCATAAAAGCAGAAGGGCTGCAAAGTAAACAAAAACAAAATACCAGAAAAAGTAACTTTGAAAGGGGAATAATTCTCACTCACGAGTGAGTATATTCCAAAGCACAACGTCACAGATAAGGCCATATTACATTGCCCGTGACTAATACAAGTACATTGGACCACCAAATTTGAGGTGGCCCATATTTACTTTCGGCCACTTCATCTGTACCGGCGTTTGGATAATAGCATTTTCATCCGCTATAAGTTACTTTGACTAAAATTAATTGATTAATTTAACAATCAACAATGTTAGCATTTGACAGTCAACTTATTTAATCAACTAATTATCTTCAACATGCCAAAATTCAAAATGTTAAGGGAGTCACCATTTTGAATTAACTAATTAATAAAAATAATCAAATTGCCTCTGATAAATTTTTATATTTTTCATTTTATCCTTTGTAAAAAAATTAATAATTATAAAAATCATATTAATTTAATTTTTTTTAAAATCTAATATATAATAATATATTATTTATAATACATCTAATAATTTAATTATAAATTATAATAATTTAAAAAATTATTAAATAGAATAAATATATAATATCATTTATAAAAATTATTTAATTTTAAAAAATATAATAATTTAATTATTAAATTATAATAATATATTATTTATAAAAAAATTTAATATACTAACTAATATATAAAATTTAAAATATTCAAATAACTCATAAAATATACTCATATTCTTATATTTTATTTTATATCCAAATAGTTAATCTTAAACATCTAATTTTACCATTCTTATTCAAATAACTAATGCAATTAGTTAGTCAAATTAGTTAATACAATCAATAATCAGTTAATAACTAATTAAATTAGCTAACTATTATAGATATCAGTTAATTATCAAATAAAATTTGAATCTGAAACCTCCTCATCCTCAAATATAATGAAAAATGAAACAAATAAGTTGGTACTATACAAAAGTGATTTATTCATTCAGTATATAAAAATACTTATAATTTTAAAGATATTAAGTTTAATATCTTGAATGTTTAGCCATAATTGAACACACCACATTAATGTTTCTGTATAAAATTGATAGGGACACGGCAACTTATGCACACAGAACCTACTCAATTGATTCTTAAGCATCAGAGCCACAACAGAGAAGGATTGAACACGACTGTCAGACATCTGTTTGGATGCCATACACAGAAGCATAATTGATGCCTTACAGATAATACATGCAACATAAACTACTGCACACACAAGACAGCAAAATTAACATTCATAACACGGATACAAGACAGCAAAATTGACATTCATAACATTACAAGTATTGCAAAGTGTGTGTGTATATACATATATCTTAAAATTAATATGAATACTATGATAAGTTAAAACAAGAATCGATGCAAATAAAAATATTGGATATAATTCATAATTATTAAATATAATTATTGTTAATAAAAAATAATATTTTATTTTTATTAAAAAATTTAAAATTATATTTATATTAATGGAATTAAATAAATCTATTTTGGATCTTGTAATTATATATTTTTTTAAATCTTTAATGAATTTAAATATATAATAAATTCAAAATAACATAACCTCAATGAACCAAAATTTAATTGAATTCAAGATGCATCGATCCAATTCGATACGCTACTATCCCCATCACAGGAGCATGATGCATGAGGAGAATATCATTTGCAAACAAAGATGTAATATTAAAGGGCCGTTATTTGGATAAAGGAATTAAAGTTGTAAAAATGCAAGCGATGTTCTGGAGGCACGCCAAGGTTGAATAATGTCGTATACTTTCGGCTAGCATTGATCACGTACACTGGGCCCTTTGTACTGATCTGAAAACTCCATTTTATCTGTTGGAGGCGCACCGAGACCAAAAACAGTGTGGGGTCAAAGACTCCACATCGGTCTTCACTATGGCAACTCATCTGGCAAATTTTCTTAACTTTAGTGTTTACCATTTATGCTCAGGGGGACGTATCATCAGAAAATGAAAGAGATACTATTACCAATAGGGTGAGAAAAAGGAAAAAGGAAAGCTTAAAAATATAGTCTATAGATATCATTTTCTCAAATTAAATAAAATATAAAATTAATACTCGAACATAATTTTTTATTTTATTAAATTATTTCTATGATAGAATGTAAAAAAAAGATAAAAAATGAGAAGAAAAAATTTTTTCTCTTCTTTTTTTTAGATGAAGATAAGAAGAAAGAAAAAAAAATTTATAGATAAAAAAGTATGATAAAAATTAAATTAAGTTAAATGTTAATTTTACTCTTTAAGTAGAATTTTAAACCGAAGAATCAAGAGTGAAATTATAATAAATTATTTTTTTTATTTTTCATTCGTATATACCAAGAAAACATTTCGTTTTTCATGGCATTTACGATGTGTTCTTCCTTCACGCGTTGCCAGTCCCCGGGTGGCGCACCCTTCCCCCCCGGGGGACAGTGAGCAGGAATGCAGCATAGCATAGTAGGAAAAAAAATGGCGCAGCAAGCTTTGAATCCTTCAAAATTTTCCAACGTTCCATCGTATTTTTCGATGACATTGAGTTAGTGGGAGCTTTCTTAGACGGATGTGAGGGGTCTTAGAGCACAATTTCTTAATATTTTTTATTATTGTGGTTTGATACAAGAACACTTGTTTAGCTTTAGATCACGACTTTCTCAGTGAAATTGTTAGAAATATACGAAAATGATGCTTTAGACTATTAGTATAGCATGTTTGGATCTTCTTTAGATCATCAAACTTTAATATTTTGGTGTTTTAAGTTTGATCTAAGAAAGTACCTAAGATATAAAAATTGATTCTTTTGTAATGGAATTAAAAATATTAGAATCAAAGTGTATAGTATATGAGCTTTTTTAGAAGATAAAATCTTAATATTTTTATTCACTTAAATTTAAATTAGAAAATTTTCATTTTTACCATCATATTTTGGGTACTTGATACAACACTAATAAAATAAACATTTTATGCTTTACAATATTAGACTAGTATATTTAAAGTATATCTATATCACCAAAACTTAATATTTTTACTATTGGAAGTGTGATTAAAAAAATTCCCAATATATTTGATATTTCTAATTCCTAAAGAAGAATTAAAAATAATAAAATAAGTGTATGGTTTGCTAAAATAATGTGATTACAGTCTCCTTAAATCATCAAGCTTTAATATTTATATTTAAATGTTATTTATTCCAAAAATCACTATATGTGGATGTGTTTTCGATTTTATGTCTTAGCTTTGTAGTAGCATAATAGAATATTACAATAGTGCAACAATAACTTCAAGATGCACTTGGTCTAACTAAAGAGAACAAGCACATGATAAAGATTTATCTTAAAAGGTGTAGTAGAATGATTTAGTACCTTCACTATTGCTAGCTAACTAAGGAGACAATTGCCAATTATAATTGTAGTCTATATATATATAAATACTTATATTAGATTCTTTTAATTTTTTTATGAATATTGGATTTCATTATTCTTTATTTCTTTTATGCTATATAAATAAAATATTGATATTCAATTATATTTTATAAATTTCAAATTCAAATTTTGATTGTTGATTGCCTATCTGATTTTTTGCATAGTTGTTGCTTTCCTTGCTAAAGAAATAGCTAGAACTTTAATAAATATTTTTCATGTTAACAATGGATTCATGAATAACATCATTGATAATTTTGTAGAAATTTCCCATCTTAGTGATGAAATTAGCAATGAATTAACAATTAGCAACAAATTTATCTATCATTAGATATGGAACTAGTGATGAAAAGTCTATCAGTAATATAAGAATTAATGATGAACAATGGCATCGCTTGTTTTTATTTGTTGTGGGGTTGTAAAATTAGCAATTGAATTGGTAATGAGTATAAAAATTTCATCACTAATTTAATTACCAATACACTACTTACCGATGCTTTTTAATTTGTTAATTAATTCATCACTAAATATTTTACCAACGGATTTCTCTTGTTTAATGATAAATTTTTTATTGTTACTAATTAATGTTTTCCTTCTAGTGTCAGAAAGTTAAGATATGCAATTCAAGAGAATATAATATGAACATTATATAAACTTATCGAAATCGGCTAGTTCAACTCTATCTGATTAACTTAACAAGCAATAATTGTATATTGAACTAGTCTCAAGTTTGCCTACTTTTTCACTGCATTAGGGTGCTATAGTATTGGTTCCAATTGCAAGTTAACTTTTATCAGGAACCTAGGTGGTTTTATAACACATCATCATTATCATGATCATGATCATCATTATTTATTTTTGGCTAATTTCATATCATTAATTAATTAAAATAAATTATTATTATCATTTAAAAAATTATATTTTTATTCATTATTATTATTGGATATATATTTATGAGTAAAAAGGAAAAAAATTCAAGGTGCAATAATTTTTAATGTAGAAACCCTCCAACTAAAGGAGTAAAAATTATAAGACCTAGTCCAAAAATATTTTACAATTAATTAAAATAGATATAAATATTTTAGTAACTAAATTAATATATATATATATATATATATATATATATATATATATGAACATATTACTATTTTGATATAATATTAATGATTTAATACTTTAATTAATATATTTATTTAGTTATAATAATTTTTTATGTAGTTATTTTCTATTAATTTTATGATTTTATGATAATAATTTTCATTAATTTTAATTTTAATGGAATTATTTATTTTAATAATTTTTTGTAATATATTGATAATAATAAATTTATAAATTTATTGATTTTAATATTAAATGTTTTTGAAATTTTAATGTAATTTTTAATTTGATAAGCTTATATAATATATATTAATAATATTAAATATATAAAATTATTAATTTTAACATTAAAAATCATTTAATATTACTCATTTATATAATTTATATATTATATATGTTAAAAGTATAGTTCATATTATATATATATTCTCACATACATACATACATACATATATTAAAAGGGCATTTTAAAGAACACTAGTGGACTTTAGTGAACTCTAATGAAATAGATGACCATTATGGCTGACCATTTCTCTAATTTTTTATAGATGTTGGTCACAAAATTACTATATATTTAAGGGTTTTAATCCCTCCTAAACACTTTATAGGCTCTCATTAACTCATCAACCATTCATTACCATTTCCTTACACCCATTCATCTTCTTTAACCAAAATTTAAGAAATTTATAATTTGGTAGCACTATTCATCCATTAAGTTGATATTCCACTCACTTGAGTTAGGAAAAAACTACAAGACATTTCATTCACTCCTTTGGTGGTTAATTCTTTCAAGATTTCAAGATAAAAATGGTTTTAGCTTTTATCTCCCTTTCATGTTTAAAACATTCAAATGGAGCATTTAAGGTGAGAATATTCTAGATGTTCATATAATCTTTGTAACCATACCTTGCCTATATAGCTACTTAACTTTAGTATTCCTCTCTTGGCTTCTAAACTCCTTAGGTTGGTGTTAGATAAAATGAACAAGGAAAAGGGAGTTTCCATATGTTGTTAGGAAAGAGATAGAGAAATGGGAAAAATGAAGGAGGTTAAGAAATAAAAGAGCTTAATGGTATTTTTATCCTAAGTTCTTAAATTTCTGAACTTCCATTTTATTTCCTCTCAAGCCTTCTATCCCTATAACTATACGTTCCCAATATTAATTTATGAAAATTAGGCTAGGAGAATAAAAATTCTCTCTTTTTTAAAAGGAATTTGTCCTCGAATTTAAGAATGAAATCCATTGGCTTCCTTAACTAGTAACAATTTAAGGAGAAAAGGAAAATGTATGACTTTCAAATAGGGAGTGGTTAGTCTAATATTGGTTAAAGTTTATTGGCAAATTGTTCTAAAATTGTTACCATTCTGTACTTCTAAAGTCTCTCCCTATCCTCTGATTCTTTCTTCAAGGATCAAAGTACTAGGGATTTCATGCCCATTTCCACATAGCACCTTTACGGCATATCCTATGGATTTTAATAAGGTAGGTTTATCAACTAAGTAATGTATCATGTGGTTATTAAAAACCCTTTTTAAACTTTAGACAACAAGTTTTAAATAACTAAACCTTACTTGAACATTTATCATTATTTACCTTTAATTGATTCTTTTAATTGTTACTTACTCTCACCTTATAAGACACTATGACACTTAACTCATTTTGTTTCAAAATGGTAACTCACTACTACCTATTTTGTAGGAATTTAGAAAAGAACGATTAGCTTTTTGCATACTAATAGATGACTATTCCTGTTTAGGCGATAGATTCTTTGTCGGTAATGTGTAATTGTATTGCTAGGTTACCCTTTCATTAGTATCACATTACTTGTATAGTTATATACATATAAATATATTTCTTACTAGATAGTTTATTCATTCATACTATTTTATCATTCCACCATATATTCCATACCTGTACTTTTTAAATACCAATTCAAGTTACAACTAGGCTTTTTGTAGTCATGTACCTTTTAGGCCTTCAAGGCCCCATATAACACATATCCATGATTTAGCATTCCCTAAGGCTACTATACATTTAATCATATTTAAGTTGATAAAATGCATCATAAAACTCATGGTCACATAATTAATTGTAAAATGATTCTATCATAAATAAATATTAGGAGTTCATCAAACTCCAAAAATTAAAATCCAAGCATATAAATTCAAATTCCTAAAAAATTATAAAAAGGTTATTTAGTAGCCAATATAGAAAAAGGAAAGGTCTTTAGGCCCCCCTAAACCAACCATATCAAAGGCATAAACATAATCATATACATGAAATAAGATAAATATGGATTAAGAACTTCACTCAATCTTACTTGTTGCCACCTGGGGCCAAGTCCTAAAAGTTGACCAACCTATTGGTGGTGTCTTTCACTTGGCTTATGCGATGGCCAAGCTTAACATAGCTAGCTTCTAAAGAGTTAAACTAGCCTTCCAACTATTTTCCTACAGCCTATACCTATCCTTTAAAGGTGTCCATTTGCTTAGTGAAGGAAATATGCATATTTTGAAGCATTGAAAGCACTTAGTCCTTATGTTCTTAGGGAAAACTACTAGAAAAGGCTTTTACCACACTGTAGCATGTGAAGGCTCTACTTTTCCTTCAATTACTTTTACAACTACTCTCTTAACCTCTCTATTCTCCTTTATCCTTTTCTCAACTAAGGATTATATTTTCTTATACTATACCTCATTGTTCTTCTTACACCTAGTATAAGCAAGGCAATACAATCTATCTTTATGTAGAGTGCTAAGTTACATGACAATAATAGAAAGATCAATCTATTACTCCTCTGTAATCTAAGCTATAAGATAGCTATATAGAAGAGGTAAGTGTTACTTATTAAATATATTTCTCATCCTTCATATAATCAAGTAAGGGATGCAAATTGGCTTTTTCTTTAGAATGGCCCACATTAGATATAGATCAGCATCATTAATACTATCCTAGGTGCCACTTGTTCATCATTTGATCATTTATAACATAATAAAACACTCTAGTGGAAAAGTTAGCATCTTCTAAAGGAATTTTCTAAAACAGTTGTCTCCTAGGAAACATTATCGTCATTTGCTCGACCCTACTATATATCTCAATTATTTTCACCAATCCTTTAAGTTTTTTAGTTACCTGGATGCCTTCAATTCTCTTCAATCCTAATAACTATACTAAAATCTCATCAATAATATAAACCCTTTATCTATAAATTTCTAACTTAATCATAGAGGTATCATCATATACATGCATATTAGCATAAAAAGATCTCATCATCAAATCTAAATATGAATTGTTAAAGGAAAGAAATTCCCTTAATCCTAAAATAACTAAAATTTTAAACTAGGGTAGCCTCTCATATTTAAAGAATTGAAAGCCAAGATATTTACATTAGAGCACTGACTTATTTTGAGAATTATTTCAATGCTTTTTCCATTATGCCATAGTTGAAAAGTGTGTGTCCATCTTTTTTGTGGCCTCCACTTCAATGCTAGAATTTTTAGAGGTAGTCAAGGAAGAATATCATGCACACTTGGAATAAGACCTATTAGTTATTGTGCTTTTGAGTTTGACAAAAAATTGAGAAGATGGATATAAAAATAAAGAAAACTTAAAACTCCCTTCAAACCCTTGAAATACCCTAAAACTAGAGAACTTTGATGTTTTAATTAGGAATAATTAAGGGTAAAAGAAGGCTAGGTTAATGTTTTAGTGTAGTTTAGTGATTTAGAAATAAAAAGTAAGGTTTTTCATGGTTTGGAAGTGAAAATAATGCTTCCTTAGGGTTCCTAAGGGAAAAAATGTAAACTAGTTTGCACTAATTTGCATTTGTAGCATAGGTGAAATAGCCACTCATTTGCCCAAGGCTCGGTACCTTGCTCATTCAAAGAGCAATGGCTTGTTGTTTTTAAGGGAATGACCATTCATTTCTCTCATTCACACTTTATTTATCATGTTGTCCAATCTTCTTTGGTAAGGATACCCATACACTTCATTTACCCTAAAACCTCTTTTGAATAAATGACTCTTATGTCTTAATGTTCATGATGTAATAACCATTCCATTATTTGCACAATCCCATTCCACTATCATTAAATCCCACACACAATTACATTTCAATAAAGTCACAATCATTTTGTCAAATAATGTTCCTACACCCTTCATGGTGGTCATAATCTATATAAAGAACATAACATATAGTTAAGCAACTATTGATATAATGTCTTCATAACATCATTCTTAAAGAGGTAATATACAAAAATTTCGCACATTATCATTCATGACATACATCATGAATCATAACTCATTAACCATATATATTATAACTATAAGAGATCACAAGGAAAGTAACTACATGATAATCTACAAAGAGTAAGACATTTCACATATATATAATATATAGAGTTGTACATAGGCTAGGCCGGGCCAATTGGGCCAAACTATATAAAATTTATGGCCTGACTTGACCCGGCCCAATTAATGTTTTAAAAAATTATGACCCAGCCCCGCTTGATTATTTAAATGAATGGCTCACCGAGTCAGCTCGATTACCCAAATAATTTTTAAAAAAAATTTTTTAAGTAAAAAAATATTTTTTATTTATAAAAATTATATATTTAAAGAAATAATATGAAATTTAAATATATAAAATATTTAATTATATCAAATAATATTTTTTACATTAAAAATAATTAAATATAATTATTTTTTCTAATATATAATTATATTATAAAAAATAAATTAATATAGTCGGGCAGGGCCGGGCCTATCGGACTTTTTAATCTTGGCCCGAACTCGGCCCAATTATAATCAGGCTTTTAAAAAAAAGCCTAAAGGGCTATCGGGCCAAAAAAAGAAGACCTAAATCCTCTATTTTTGTGGGCCAGGCAACCATGTACATCTCTAATAATATACAATAGAACTTTTTATAACCACATGTATCTAAAAAAAATGAAGACACATTAAATAACAAGAAGTCATTTTAAGATAAACTTGCACTCACCTAGTAATGTCCACCCTTTTTAAAAAGCCTTATAATATGTACACTTATCCTTGCCTTGCTATCCATCATATTAACTCCCATTTATAGCTACTAAATGACCTTTTTACAACACTTTTCAACTCCTTGACTCCAATCTCCTTCTTTATTAATTATATGTTTGAGTGATACATTCCTAGTCAAGAATACTTTCCTTATTCATCAGATTATACACTACACACTAATATATAATTACATCTTACCACTGGACCAAGGGGTAAATAAGATCAATTGAAATGGCACTAGTAACACGTGGTTCTAAATGTCCACATGTTACTGGTGCAATTTCAATCAAAATTTATTGAGGCAATAAATAATAAACTTATGGGCCTCATTTCACTAAATATTTAGATTATGCTCTGATACTAATTTTGTCACAATCTAAACTAGGTCATCACCAACATGGATCTAGATTCCTAGTATCCATTAGCCAAGTAACAACTATTAGGCTTTCATTAACTTGATTTCTTATCCTAAATATACTTTTCTCTCCCTAAACCATTATTTAAGCTTACATGTTTAATGCTATTCAATACTCATCCTAGTAAAATTTTTTATACTAGACTCATATGATCATTATTGATGCCCTTCTCACTTATTGGTCCACAAACTAGGATACTTGGATAGCCAATAACCCTCTCTTTTGTATAACCAACAAGCATATGCATAACAAGTTATAACACTTAGTGAAGGAAACAATACATAAGAAAATAAAGTACAAAAACAAGTATATTATGACAATTGTTCTAGCCTACAGATTCATAAAATGGTATAATCTTACTAAAAGAGAATCATTCAATAATATCTTAACAATTGGGGCCTTGTATTCCTAAATAATCATTACCATAATAAGACATTTGATTAGACTAGATGTCTACTAAGAATATTATAATATAATCATTAAAAGTTATACATATAACACACCATCTAGATCAAAGGAATAATTCCTTTATTGATATTCTAAATGCATAGTCAAACACAACTTATAGTAATTATAGCATATATCTACCTTATTACCCCTGGTCTTACTTATAGCCTATCTTTTTTCCATCTTTGTTCCTCCTAGACTAGCTTTATACTTTTCTCACTTTTTTATAGAGATATTGTTAACTAATAATTGATTCCCTTTTCTATCCTTCATGTCAATATGAAATTAACCATACACTGTTTGATCATACACAAAACAACACAATATAAGTATACATAGATGTATATCTATTACAATTATCACATCATAAGACAAGTTATCATTCATCATATTATCATCACAAGAAGTCATGTCAAGGGCTACATCCTTAAAATGTAATACTCTACTTTAATTTACATGGGGTGAAATGTTTTAGTCGTTTCTATTTATTTCAATTTAACTTTAATAAGTTGTATTCTATTTCTATTATATCCTTTATTCCATCCACCACTACCACTAGATTTTATCTTAGTGATCTTCTTTTATGCTCTTCCTAGAGCTTAACTAGGCTATCCTAAACATTTTAACTCAATATAGGGTCATTTGGGCCAGACAGAGCATAAATGAGTAGGTATTATTGGGTAAACAAGTGACCATTTATCTCTAAAAGGACACTTTAAAGGACTTTGGTGAAATGGATAGATATTATGGTCGAATGGTTGATCATTTCTCTTATTTTCTATAGATGTTGTTCATGAAGTTACTATTCATTTAGGGGGTTTAATCCTTTCTAAACACTTTTTAGGTTCTCATTGACTCATTATATGACCCTAGAATAACTATTCACTACCATTTCCTTGCACCTATTCATTTTATTCAGCTAAAATCTAAGAAGTTCCTAACTTGGTAGCATTATTCTTCCATTTTCAAAATAAATAAGAAATTCAAGGTATTAAGCTAATATTCTTCTTCCTTGAGTTAAAGAAGACTATGAAATACTTTGTTAACTTCTTTGGTGCATAAATCCTTTAAGACTTCAAGATAAAAGATGGATTTAGCTTCCATCTCCCTTTTATGTTTAAATCATTCAAATGAGCATTTAGGGTGAGGATATTTTAAATGTTTAAATGATCTTTATAACCTTACCCTTACCTATATAGCTACCTAAGTTCTTCCTCTCATGACTTCTAAACTTTATAGGTTAGTGCTGGATTGGGTGAGGAAGGAATAAAGAATTTCCATATGTTATTAAAGAGATGGAGAAAAGAGAAAAATGAAGGAGGTTGGGAAATAAAAAGGCTTAAGGGAATTTTTATCCTAAGTTCTCAAATTTCCAAACTTCCATTTTATTACTCCTTAAGTATTCAACCTTTTTAGCTATATGATCTTGGTATTAACTTGTGAAAATTAGGTTAAGAGTATAATAAAAAGAGCAATTCTAAGGAAAGCACCTTCATTATCATTGGGTCAAGCTTTTTATAAGGATGAAAATGCATCAAAATGTCTTTAATAATAGTAACATCTTGTTGTCTTGCTTATGGGATATGAATAGTAATATCTTGTTGTAAAATTGCTCAATTATGCAATAAATATTGTGGTAAATGATTAGTGCTATTGGAATACAAGAAAAGGGACATGGACTATGTATATTCACTTAGTATGATCTTTCTTGTGCAAAAAAGGCCTTTACTTTTATTATCCTTTGTGTATTTATAAGTCATGTACCTAGAAATTAAGCTTCTACTTCATCACATTCCTAATTTTCATAATGGGTAGTTATGGCATGTTAGTGGGCAATTTTTCACCTAAAAGTGGGGCCTGAAAAAGTAGTTGTCATACATAACTCCTTTGCTAAGCTTTTAATTTATTTGTTTTGGCTCAACCTAGGTCAATTTGTTCCCTGACTACTTCCTTGATTTTGTAAAGGAAGGAAAATGGATAGCCCCCACAAGCGATAACTTGTCCTTTATTCAATTGAAGGATTTTTGCTAAATTACTAAGATTTCATGAAAAGAACTAAGTATAATAAATACATTTATTAAAAAAATTTAATTAAATATAAATAAACAATAAAAGTAAATATAATTATTTTCTTAACTTTTATATTTATTTTGCAATGGTCAATAATCATTCATTGCTAAAAATAGAATTTCATTATATTAATATTAATTTCAATTAAAAATAAATCTATTTACATTAAAATTTAATTTTCCTACCCTTTTCTTAGAAGAAAATTATCTTTCTATTTTCTCAAGATGAGCCCTCAATATCTTTTTCTCTTTCTCTTTTTCCTAAATCCTTCCATCATGCCTTCTGCCATCACACTAAACCAAAAGGAAATACTATCCATTCATAGTTCACAAATTTGGGAACTTTTCTATTAAGGTAGAATACTACTAAAGAAAGTCAAATCAATAATTATCAAATGAATGATAATAGTGGCTTAAATATGGTTATTATAGCTAGAATGGCCACATTTAAAGTAAAATCAAGCAAAAACTAACAACATTACACCATAGTCTACTCTAGCAGCATGTCTGCTCTAACAATGCTGCAAGTGGAATTTCCATTACTTACTCCAATAATGCCACAATAAATTCATCATGGTTTGCCTTATTTGCAATTCTTGTATTGATTATTATTTAGTTGATACTCACATATCAAGTTCTTATCCTCTAATCACCATATTATTGGTGATTTACAATTTAAAAAGGTAACAAATTATAAATCAACTTACAAATAAGAGTTGCAAAAAAGAAGCAAAGAAGTGAAGCCAATGAGGAGAGAAGTGAAGTAGTAATCTATTTAAGGGCAATTTTGAAAAGAAAAGATAAATTCAAATAGTTTCTCTCTTCATTACACATTACACGAAAGAAGGGTTTTGGACATTTTTCAAATAAAAGGAAAGTACAATATAATTAACCCTAGCTTTAAAAATGGCGAGAATAACTTACCCTTAATTTTATAAATCAAGTGAATTGGCTTCTTACTTTTACACATTGGGTAGTATAGTTTTACATTGATAAAAAAAGATTAAATTAGATCAAATTCAAATTATAATTATATTAATAAATTAAAGTCATGTTAATTAATAAAAATAATATTTATTTAATTTAGAGCATGTAAATAAAATCATGCACATAGCTAATATAATCTATATATTATATATTAGCTGTGATATTTTCCATCTTCTTTTATGTTAAATATTATTCCTATAGCTCATCATGTGTATTGGTAGTATTGTTCCTTACCTCTTTTTATGCCAATTATTATTTTTATAGTTTGTCACATGTTAGTTTATCATTCTCTTGCAATGAATGTTATACCATGCTAAGTCATACTTGCATAACCAATGCAAGGGAATGAGTTTATCATTTATATATAATAATTTATATTAAATTGAAAAAAAATTCCTTAATTTCTTTCTTTCATTTATTACATCTTATTAATCTTTCTAGTTTTTTATTTATTTATTGAGTTTTCTAATTTTTTACGCACTTTTTTCTTCTTTGAAAATGTTTCTAATTTTTTCCTTTATTTATTATGTTTTTCATAATATCTTTTATCTCTTTCTCTAATTTATTATATTTCCTAGGATTGAATTTTTTATTTATATATATAGCAATTTATATTAAATTGAAAAATCCCTAATTTCTTACATTTTCATAATCTATTTAATTTCTTTTTCTAATTTATTGAGTTTTCAAATTTTTTATGCATTTTCTTTCTCTTTGGAATAATCTTTTTAATTTCTTTCCTTTATTACATTTTTCTAATATCTTTGATCTCTTTCTCTAATTTACTATGTTTTTAGAATTGAATTTCTCATTTATATATAGCAATATATATTAAATTGAGAAAAAAATCTCTAATTTCTTTCTCCTATTTATTACATTTTGCATAATCTTTTTATTTTCTTTCTCTAATTTATTAAATTTTTTAATTTTTATTCATCCTCTATAGAATAATCTCCCTAATTTCCTTTTCTTATATAGCATAAGTTGATTTCCATGAGCATTGATTGACTATTAGTAATTAATATGTTTATTCTAATAAAAAAATCACACCTTCATCTTTAATTTATTTCCATTTTTGTTTTTTTTTTGTCTCTATTTAAATCATTGAAAAATATTTGAACCTTTACTATTTCTATATGCCATCATCAATTTTTCTTTTCAAATGACAATCTCTTTGCCTCATCTTTTTGTTATTGACTAATATTCTTTTATTTCACTTACTCTCTCTTAAAGGTGTAAAATAGACCAAAGTTCTCAAACTATTTTGCAAACTTTTACAAGCTTTAGTGAGCTTGGACTACCTAAAATTTAGTCTTTTTTCATAGGAAATATAGACCTATTTAAGCGGACTAAAATATACACAGTCTAGGTAGATATAGATTAATTCATGGACTTGTAGTTAAAGCCCACAAACTAATATGTGGATTCATGGATATGAACTAAATACGGATTCTTTAAAATTTAGCCCCTTTTTTCATGTATAATATAAATCGAGCCTAAATAGACTAGTCTGTGTTTGGTTTGATCCACCTATTTTACACCTTTACTCTATCTTATGTCTCTAAATCTCAAATCTTACAACATATAATTAGTCATAACTCTAATCAAGTAAGCCATTCAATTTCTGAACAATATTATTTTGATATTAACAGTACCTACCCATTGAATCATTGTAATACCATCTCAACAGGTGATGTCAATGACAGTACTTACCTATTGAATTTGTAGTACCACCTTAGTAGACAATGTCATCGACATCACTTTCTATTTTTAATAAGTCCTTTTGGCACATGGCTTTGCCATGATTGTTAATCGATAAGTATTGATCTCTTTAAAAATAATTCTCTATTTCTTTAGTTTTATTCAAACAATATTATTTTATTTTTTGATTCATTCCTATGTAATTATATATGGCACAACTTAATTATGTTAGGAAATATTTTTAATAATACAAAAAAATTTACTTTCTAATTTTTAGCATTCATTCATTCAATTATGTCAAAATACAATGCATAATAATATTAAAATTGTAATATTATAATAAAATTAGACATTATTCTATTTGAAAACATCACACTTGTAATATTTTGCTTAGAATAGCTATATAAGTGGGAATAGATTTAAGTAGTTAGCTTAGATAATAATATTCTCTAATTAAAGAAATAAGTAAAGAAGAATTTCATTCTAGCAAATAACTCTTTCGAAGTTAAAAGTCTCCTCTTCTTTGTAAATTTTGAAGTATGTACCAATTTTTTATGTAAAGTAAATTTATTATGTGTGATTTATTATGCTTTTTTATAATTCTAGATGTGGTATGAGGTTGATATACCTTTTTCTTTTCATTATAGGTTGATAAGATGAAAAAACTTTACATATTTTGCATTGAGAAGGTATGTAATACAATTTATCTATTAAAGATTAAAGTAAATGTATGTTTGAATTTTTTTCAAATGATAATGTATATTCATCTTTTCATTATGAGTTGAATTTCCATCCTTTGTTGTATTTAGCATATATATATATTTGCATTAGACTTTGTAACCTTTGGAGAGACTAATGTATTTAATTAATTATATATATTTTTTAAAAATATTTGAAAAGATTATTCAATAAATTACATAATGTTTATTTTTATTATCTATCATGATTTATATTTATATAGAATTAAGGATGGATATACATGTATTCAATTTCATATAAATAAAATTCCTTTTCTGTATACATAATTTTATGTTATTTTTCCATAATTAATTTGTTTTAATATTTAAACATGTATGCATCCTTCTAATTGTAGTATAATTACTATTAATATAATATTATAATAATATAACAACTTAATCAATTAGTAACGAGTTAAAAAAATATAGTTTATCCTCTTACTTTATTTTAATATAATTATATTAATTTTATAATTATTTAATTAATGTATATATAACCACGTATTTATATTAATATTTAAATAACTTATAATTTAAAATTTAAAAGCTTAAATATATATTATAAATGATTATAAATTAAAATTAATTAAATCGATTCATAGATTATAAACTAATATAATTATATAAGACTACTAAATAACTGAGTTATATTTAAATTAAAATGTAATAAATAGTGAGTAACAAATAATATATTGTAAGAAAAAATAAGTGAATCTAGTATTTCACTCAAAGTAATAATTATATATTAAATATTTCATTCTAATTGAGAGGAACAATAAGAAGTCGAATGACAAGATTTTATGGTTCATACAAGAGGTTAAAAGTGTAACTTTAACATATTAAATTAATGAAAATTTAATAATTTTATTCTTAAAATTATAAAATATTAATAAAATAATATCTACATTATATAATATTACAATCTCATCTTTAAATAATAGTTTGTATATATAATTTCATCCCATCGTATAGTAATTTAAGGATAAAATTGTCTATATAAATTTGTATGTGAAATAAAATAATCTATGTAATTATTACTTAAGAATAAAATTATAATTTTATATAATTTAGATATCATTTTATTAGTACTTTATTATTATAAAGATAAAATTATTAATTTTATCTAAATTATTTTTATCATATTAATAAAAAATAGTATCATTTTTTATATTGTCTTTCATCTTAATTTTCTCCCTTTCTAAACATAAAAAACATTATGCTATATCTTATTATTTTTTTTTCATTTACTTCTAGTACAAACAAAACCTAACATTGAAGGAAATGGGTCATAATAGTGTAAAGGTACTTAACAGGCTTTCAACCCATAGGCTTCGCAGATTGGTTCATAGATTTTTCATGGACTAATTCACATAACCCTAAAAAAATGTAGGCCTAAATAGGCTTAACTCTTGTGGACCGAATTTATACAGGTCACGGGTCAAGCTCATTTATAAGATAAAGTTAATAGGCTTTGTGAACTTTTATGCGAACTAAATTGATCAAAATAAGGTTACATAAAATGTGAGCTTTAGCAAACTTGGCCTAAATGGGCCTAACTTGTGTAGGTTGGTTTACAGGTTGGCTTCTTAAGCACTTGTATAATTATGGAAGGTGGGACAATTAATTAATTAATATTGGTTGTTGCCTTGGTAATGGTAGCTTTGATTGCTAAAAGAAATTAATTTCATTTTTTATCCTTATAATATGCATTTATTTCCTAGTTAGTTCTTCTAAAATATAAAAATATATTTTGAATCTTTTAAAATTAAAATTTGAATATTTTTTATCTAAAATTTCTCATTAAATGATTAATGGGAATTGAATTTTAAAAAAAAGGGAAAAAAGGAGGAAAAAAGAAGGAAAGAGGAACAAGAAGGTAATTCATTTATTTATTAAAATGAGAAAAATAAAAATAAAGAAGGGAAACACTTAAAATATTTAATTACTACTTTTGATTATAATATATCAAAATAAATAGTTTATTTATTTTTCAAAGTAATTAATAAAATTACTTATTATTTTAAAATCATAATTAATTAAAATTTTAAGATTTATCATAATACATTTAAAGCTTTATATCACAATAGATAAAATAATTGACCCTTAATATATTTAAGTGTGTAATTTATTTTATGTTTAAAAAATAATTTATTTTTTATAATAAATTCATTCAATAACGAATTTTCTTTCACCATTGGTCTTTCCATTAAACATCTTTCAATAAAATTAATTATTATTAAAATGCATCCCAAATACAAAATTAGTTTACACCCTCTAATAAATCATTAATAACATATTTTCATCATTATATTAAATAAGTTTTTTTTTTAAAATTTAATTTATTATAAATTAAATATACTCAAATTAAGGAGGTTTGGACATACCAAAAAAGAAAGAAAATAGTGATAAAAAATGAAGAAAATATATGATTGAAATAATTTAGGTGTATTTATTAACTAATAAAATAAAAATAAAATTTAAAAAATATACTTATAAAAAATAACTTATCATTTAAACATAAAATAAATTATATACACAAATTTATTAGTGTTCAATTATTCCCTCAAGTATGGTAAAATAGAATTTTAAATATATTGTGATAAATTTTAAATTATTAATTGAATATGATTTTAAAATAATTACTATTTTATTGATTACTTAAAAAACTTAATTTTATTTTAAATATTTTGATATATCAATTACTACAATCAATAATTAAATATTTTGATAGTTTCTCCTTTTTTTCTTTTTATTATTCCAATAAATAAATAAATTATATATTTAATTTTTTTATTTTATTTTCCCTTCTTTTTCCTTTTTTTTATTTTTTTAGAGCCAATTTCTGTTAATCATTTAACGAGAATATAACTTTTGAATCAAAAGTGTTCAAATTTTAATTTCAAGGAGATTAAAATAAATTTTATATTATAAGGGATCAAATGTGAATAAAATTTATATTTAGGGGCGAAAATGAAATTAAGTAAAAAATAGAAAGAAAAGAAAAATTTTTAAAATTAATTCGGAGAGAAAATAAAAAATTTTAAAGTATTAATATATAAAAATATTAAAACCACATTCTTGTTTTTCTCTTTTCTTTCAAATTAATAAAAATTTTCAAATTTTGAAAATTTCTTTCATGTTTCTTACCTTTCCCCGAAACCAAGCAGAGGGGTAGCGTTAAGATGAATGTTGTATGGAACGAGCCTTCCGTAGAGGGCAGTGGTACGGACGTTGCATTCTTGTTGAGTGGGGCAAGACCGGTGTAATCCGGGAAAGCCTTCACAGAGGCGCCCTTGCAGGCAACAGTATCAGACGGCGTGCCCGTTAATTATTACAAAACAACAAGCAAACGATCAACTCCGATGATTGAGCACTCGGGCGCGACTTTGGTCCCCTACTTGATTTCGAGGGTTCATTAACCCCGGACACATGGGATGTTGAAGGCCACAAACAGCAGAAAAAGACAAATAACATCTGCTATTTGAAGATCACGGTCATATGATGTGCGTGGATAATTACCTTAATTTTCACATTAGACCATAAATATGCAATAATTACAAGATAACCTTTGTCGTGGACTGGATGAAGGTCAAGACACACGGAAACAATTTTTGTTATTGGTGTAGTGATGAAGGTTAAGGCTCTTTGACAGAAAAAAAAAATCAAGAGGTAATTGATAGACGATATTAATAGTAGTTTAAATAATTAATTGATATTACTCACACAATTATTTTAAGATTTAAATGCAATTTTAATTTTTAAAATATAAATTATATAATTTTAATATTTAATTTAAATAATTTATTTTAATTACTAATTATTAAATTAGTGCAATTTTAATTTTCTATTTATTTTTATAATTTTTCATCAATTTCTATTAATTTTTATTAACTCTCATTTGATCATTATACATTTATTATATTATTTTTAGATAAATTATATTTTTTTAATTTTTATTGACTATAACTCCCAATGTGATTTAATTTTTTATATGTAATCTATTAATTTTGTTCAAAATTTTTAAAATTTAGATAAAAAATTTTCATTAATACTTACATGGGTGTCATTTTTGCTTAATATTGAGGAAATATTTTGTGAAAATGGTTTTGTAAGATCCTGAAATTGATAAAAATTAAATAAAAAATTAAAATTGTGTCAATTTAATATTTAAGGAAGCAAAATAGATTATTATAAATTGGGAGATCAAAATCATACAATTTACATTTTAGAGGATTAAAATTACATTTAAGCTCTATTTTAATTGTCCAAGCTCTTATACTTCAAATAATTAATACCTCTAACAATATGGTAATAAATAGAAATTGCTCCTAATATAAACATAATATAAATATAAAAAATATCATCAATCATTAATTATATATAATTGAATTGTAAATGTTGATTTAAAACTTTTTAAGAATTAAAATGTGTAATTCAACACTATGTTAAGCTAACCCATGGGTCTTGTTATAACTTCATATATTTTAGAATAGATTAAAATTTGTGCATTGTATGATTCCCTTGTATTTATAATAATAATAAGGCATATTTTGTGAAGTAAAAATATTATATATAAAGGGATTTAAATTTAATTTACTATTGGTGTAAATTAATTTTATATGATCATTCAACTATATGTTATCATCTACTATCTTATATCCATACTTCTTGTAGAACTTGTAGCTACCCTTAATTTGGGCCTTATTGGGTTTGTAGTATTATTGTCTACTATACTCATCTTTCTCATCCTTCTTCTTTCCATGGTTGCATAGATAGCTCTCAAACTTGATGTTTTCTTATTTTGTGAACATTATGACCTCTTTTATCTTCAGCTACATCCACCAATATCTAGGCTTTCATTGTCCTAGCTCAAGTGTGTCCTCTAAGAAATTATTCTTTGGGCATATCCCTTTATGGCTCCACCACTTCAACATTTTGATAAGGCTAAGCATAAAGCTTCCTCCATTCTAGCTTAAGTGTCACAGCTTGTGCCCTAGTAAATGTGAGCTCCAATGTCATTGCCATAGTATCTTTTTACAACTATAATGCATGAGCTCCCTAACTTCATGAAATGATCCTTTTGGATAGACTCAACACAAATTTGGATTCCTTATTCTAGAGTAAACCACTTGATATATCACTGATATGCCATCTCTTAGAATGTATCCCCCAATTATGGTCATGCATTTTTGCATAACCAATGTTTTACTCTCCAATTCCACCAACTCTTAACATTCTCTTTTTGGATAAGGCCAAGCCCTCTATTAAGACTAAAGTTTCTTCCATTGGATAGGTTACCAATTCCCTTATTACATCTCTCCATACCATTACTATAAATGAGTGAGTAACCAACGTCTCACACTTGAAAGCTAGCCCTCTTGCATAAACACTTGCACTCAATGCACCAATCAGTGTTTCTTCAAATGCATCATTCTCTCACACACTAACTTTTTAAGCCAATCAAGCCTCTTATACCCTCCAATTAAGGGGTCGTTTGGTTCATACGGGAACTAGGTACCCATGGAAAATTCCATTTCACAGGAAGTTAATTTCTCGTACAAACTTCCTGAGATATCTCAAATTTTATTTGATTGACATGGAGCAAGTTCCATTTCCCACTAAAGAACTTCCTATGTTTTTGTTTCGTTCAACTTTGTATTTCCTACGATGTAACAATGAAATGACCACAATAGCCTTCAAAATAATACATTAACACATATTAATTGATTTCAATTTTTTTATATGAAAAATACTGTTCTCCGAGGCAGGAAAATGAAAGGACACGACATCGAAGTGACAAAATGCAATGGCCTGAATACAAAACGATGCACGCGATGGGCGTTTTGGCGGGCACAAAAAGGCCGAAACAATAACAACACTTCACATTCCATCTCAAAGCTCAGTACCAGTGATCTCAAGACGCAGGAAGACATCGTGCAAACTATCGCCAAATACAGCAAGAAAAGACACCAAACAACCCTGAACGATCGGATAACATCATTTATCGACATCGGACGCCTAAAACAGGATCAAATAGTAATTCTGCACAAATGGATCGTCCACAGGTAAATCCACCTCCTCTTTAGCATTGACTCTAATATAAGCATTATACTTCAGTTATAAGTGCAACGAAAATGTCACAGTTTCCTTGGATTTGTGTTCCTATGTAAGTTGAAGAGAAATCCTAGAAGTTAGTATGACCACAACATGCCAAATATTTTATTGCATGTTACTGTCACTCCACATAATATATGTTTGCTTTTCCATCGGCATTGCCTTTAATCACATTTGATTTGTAAGTTTAACACCACAATGTGGTGGGTGTTACTGTTCTCAGTGAAACAATAATATTTAGTTTCATTAGTCTTTGATAAGGTAAGCACGTTGGTTTTGTCAAGGTTTTCCATTTAATCACGAATCATCTTGTATATATCCTGTGTTTTTTGTGTTGGCATCTCTGTTTGCGGACCAAACACTACCATGTCACCACGGTAGAGGTTCGTAAAACAGTTATGTCTCAGTTCTTGGCTCATGTTACTATTTCTCGGTGAAATAGCAACACACCACTACCACGGGTTTCATTGTCACTTATACGGCATTTTGCCTGCTCATGGTTGTTTTTGATTGGGGTCAACACCGAAGAGTTTTGTTAAACATGCATCTCTTATTTTTTATTCATGTTACGATTTTGTGTTGGAACATTCACACATTATTTCTCGTAGGTTACACCGTCAATCATACATCACTTTGTTAACTTATGTTCCTTCTCCTCGTTATCAATGCAGTAGAGATTCGTAAAATGGTTATTTCTCAAATCTTGGCTCATGTTACTGTTTCTTGGTGAAACAGCAACACAGCTCTACCACGAGGTTACATTGTTAGTCAGACCTTATGGAAACTACTTATGCATGTTTTGGTTCTTTTTCAATATAGTAGAGTGCTGTCAAACTCGCATATCTCGCTTTTCTGTCTCATGTTACTGTTTCTTAGTGAAACAGTAACACATAATTTCTTCAAAGCTCCGTTGTTAATCATGCCTTACCTTGATAACTTACATTCCCTGTGTTCGTTAATAATGCAGTAGAGATTTGTAAAATATTTATGTATCAGCTCTTGGCTCTTGTTACTGTTTCTCAGTGAAACAGCAATACAGCTCTACTATAAGATTGCATTGTTAGTCCTACCTTATATTGTCCACTTGTGCATGTTCTTGTTCTTTTTCAACGTAGTAGATTGATGTCAAACTCGCATATCTCGATTTTCAGGCTCATGTTTTGTTTCTTGGTGAAATAGTAACACATGGTTCCTTGGAAGCTCCACTGTTGATCACACCACACCTCACCTTCTCTACTTATGTTCCTATTGCTCATTATCAACGTTGTAAAGATCCATAAGACAGTTATATTTCGGTTATTGGCTCATGTTATTGTTTCTCGGTGAAACAGTAACACATAATTTCTTCAAAGCTCCGTTGTTAATCATGCCTCACCTTGTTAACTTACATTCCCTATGTTCGTTAACAATGCATTAGAGATTTGTAAAACATTTATATATCAGCTCTTGGCTCTTATTACTGTTTCTTGGTGAAACAGTAACATAGCTTTACTACGAGGTTGCATTGTTAGTCCTACCTCATATTGTCCACTTGTGCATGTTCTTGTTCTTTTTCAACGTAGTAGATTGATGTCAAACTCGCATATCTTGATTTTCTGGCTCATGTTGCTGTTTCTTGGTGAAACAGTAACACATGATTCCTTGGAAGCTCCACTGTTGATCACACCTCACCTTCTCTACTTATGTTCCTATTGCTCGTTATCAATGCAGTAGAGATCCGTAAGACAATTATATTTCGGTTATTGGCTCATGTTACTGTTTCTCGGTGAAACAGTAACACACCACTACCACGATGTTGCATTGTTATTCATACCTCACAGAGTAGCACTTACCCACGATGTTGCAATGTCGTTCATGTTTTTGCTTGTTGTTTGTTCAATAGAGTTTTGTTAAACATGTATATCTCATTTTTTATATTGTGTTACTTTTTCTTGTTGAAACAGTAACACACTAGAAAGAATTGGATGTTGCATTATTAATCATACCTCATTTTGTCTATTTATGCTTGATTTAATGCTTGATTTGATGTTTACCTGAGCAGAAAGGCGCTAAAGCACTCACACAAGCAGATGATTTTGATGAAGAAACCCAAAAATTCCAGCAATATAGGTCCAATCTGTTGGTGTGCATTAGGTAGGTTAATAAGCTTCAATTGGATGACAGGCACACGACGGTGCTGTGAGACAACCCATTTTGGGTCCTAATTAATGCAATAATAACAAAGGAACTGAATCACAGCATATGTCGGAATAGCGATGTTGAAATTTAGTCCATAATTGCTACCTTCTCAGAAAAGAATATTCATTTTATTATCGGGAGCGAACATCTCAAAATAACACCAACATCAGTGAAGCTGATCTTTGGAATAAGAGATGGAGACCAGCCCATCCAGACAACATCTAGCAAGAGGACATTGTCAAACTTTGACATAAGGTGTTTCCATGGCAAAGCACGGATGAGTAAACCAATAATATTCAACGCACTCGAAAGAGCAATGCGAGGAACATCGGAGACTAATGTGCAGGATGTCTCCCGCCTTATGACATTGATACTTCTAGTCACCCTCTTCGTACTAAACAGGGCCCACACATTGGGTTGGTCATATATCAATTACGTAGAGGATGTAGATGCAATAGCATAATATGGGTGGTCACAACACATTCACGACCAACTAATGAATTCTCTTAAAAAGGACAGCACCTCCAATGTAACTGGCTGTGTCATGCTATTGCCAGTAAGTTAAAGATGTCAAAATTGCTTTTTACTTTGTGTCCGTATCCTTTACATTATCTTCATTCATCTCCATTCATTTGAGTGAATGTTCTTGTCTTCTTATTATATGTTTGTCGCAAGTCTTGGCTCATGTTACTATTTTAGACTAAAACAGTAACAAGTCCCTACTTTGCTTGTGAATGGTTACCCAAAGTTTTATGGCATTTTGATTGTTAATTTGATTTCATTTAACAGTTATTTATGAGTTTTTGGTTCATGTTGATGACTACGTACAAGAATAACTCGTTTACCTCCAGTTATTCTTGCTCTTTTTATTACTCCGTCTTGGATGCAGCCTCCTAAGGAAATTAACGTAATAAAATGTACGTTTTATTATCGACAGTATTGGCTGTGTGAGATTACAAGCGTGTTGAGCGGGCATCACATCGAAAGAGTTCCAAGATGCCTCAAATGGGACCTGAAGCTCCTCACACACCAACTGAGGGATTAACTTATCAGCCAGCTTCAGGTAACAATATGAAAATATCAACTTATTATGAAGCTCGATACATGTCAGTAAAAGAAAATATGTTACTATCTATTTCCATGAGAAATAGTAACATCGAACAAGATGTTACTGTTTATACGTGAAACAGTAACAGGTTCTTCTCTCCAAGTTTCTATTATTATTTTGATACTCATTCTAGTAATTTACTTTGTTTTATGCATGGTGTTGTTGTTTCGTAATAAACACAAGCATGCCATAGTCACAATGTAACATGTTACTGTATTTTTTGAAAACAGTAACATGCTGCCTTCATCGGTTTTAGCAGTCAGTAATATTCGATTTGTCAAATTTTCCCCTTCATTGACATTGTGTTAGGGTTTCCACGTAAAATGTTCCCATACTTATTGTTATGCTAAAACTTTGTCCTTTATTTTCATATTTTTGTTTCTCACCGAAACAGTAACATGCTGATTTCCCACACTAACAGAGAAAATAATGTTATATTTTAGGTCGTAAATAGAGAAATTGAGCCCACAGTACATGAATACGACCTCCTATACACAGAAGAAACAAATCTACGTTTAATTGAATTTGTTGAAAAAACAAAATCACATGACACACCTTCCCAATCAGAGGATTCAGAGGGCGATACTGAGACAGCATCAGCCCAGTATGTGATCCAACCTCGAGCAACAAAGCTGGACCAATTTGCCGATATTGCACTGTCCCACAAGGAGCAATAACAATAAAACAACGATGAAGTCCTACGGCTTAAGGATCAACTCTTCAATGCAAATATAGAAATACTCAAACTGAAGGATGAATTAATATCCCTCATTAAGAAACTTCAGGAGTCAGAACAATAGACAAAAGAAAAGGCAGGGACAATAGCTAAACTCAAACATGATAATGCCCAGCTACAGGAGCAATTGTCCACAACAACAAGTGAGGCAGAAAACTTGAAGGCGATCAATGATAGTTTGGAAAATCATATTAAAGAGTTCAATGCATAGCTATCAGAACAAATTGTACAGGTGGTTGAACAAGCTGAGGTAGAAACCACCAGAGCTGATGAGTAATGTATAGACGAGGCAAAACAGCATTCGATGATAGTGAAAATAAAAAAAACCAAGAAAAATAAAACGGGACGAGGAGTTCACGTACTTGAGTCCATTGAAAAAATGAACGCGACAAATATATGCACGTCAACAGACAGCAATTGCTGAGGAGGTCTACGGGCAGAGCAAAGAGGCCTCTGTTATAATTGAAGATGACACACCAGAAGATAAAACCAAGAAAAAGGCACCGAACACTACAAAGTTTCCAACTGCAAAATACCTGACTCAAGATGTCAGGAGTAAGATAGTGCAATTAAAATTGGTAGGAGATCCACAGTAAGTCATGTCTTATTTTCTTTTGAATGCTTTGCATTTACTAGAAAGTTTTTCCTATTGCCTAATCTAATCCCTTTGCCAAATCACCATATACAATATCTTTGTCTAGTCAATTCCCGAGCAGGGTTTGTTCATAACATTTGAGGATTTGGTGGGAGTTAGGAAGGATAGGTCAATCACGAACAATGTATGTATCATCTGATCATTTAAACACATTATTGTTTTATCTTTAATCACATCTCTATTCCTGTTACTATTTCTTTCCTAAATAGTAATAGGAATAGAGATGTCTAATCGATCTCAAAAAGATTGTTTTTTCCACTGTGTGGAGTGCAAACAGTTAGATACAATTATTCTTTTTATTTCAATTGGTGGATTTTTATGCTACTATTTGAAGTTTACCACCCTTATCAATCATCTAACAAGAACTAAACAATCAATGCAGATCATAGATGGCCATGCCTACACTCTGAGCCTAGCTTTCACGAACAGTGAAAGGAAGATATTTGTATTCGACAGCTGTTGCTGGGTAAGATTCTGAATCCATTTCCCATATATGAATCACAGAAAGCAGCATTGATTCTGACTTAGGTTAAAACTATATTGACAGTCTTACATTGTGAGCGACGTTAAGTTACTCCAGGAAGCTAGGTAATTCAAATTCGATGCACATATGGAAGAGGTAATGGCTGTAGATGTTGTTATCTTCTCAGTGAACTCCACAAGCGTGAATGACTTCACAAACCCTAACCACTTCACACTTCTCGTCCTAAATAATAAAGAGCGCAGATGGACACACTATAACTCGATGCGACCGAGAAGAGAGGGGACACCGGATCCATACTTTCGTGATGCCACGATGGTGGTGAGTGATATTAAATACCTTGTTATCTTATTGACGTTACTCTTTCCATTAGACACAATAACATATCATACTCACAATAAGACAATGTTGTTAACTCTCGTATGTAGCTCATTTCATAGTTTTCTATTGGAGAAAACATGTCAAGTGTGATTCTATTAGATGATAAGCTGTTATTCGTTAATGTTTCTGTTTCTTGTAAAGATAGTCATACTTTATTTTCTCAGAATTCCAATTTTTAATTAAACATCATTGGGTTATTTATATGGTGGATGTGTTTTTGTTGCTCATGTTACTATTGCTATAACAAAAACTAATACTCCTAACAATACAAGATGTTACAGTCAGAAGTGTAGACAATTGCATGGAGTTTTCATTTTTCATTTTTGTTAGTTTGCTAACAACTGAAGGACTATTACGAGAAAAAGATGAATGAAGTCCTTGCACAGGGTGGATTGGATAACAGAGTGGAGCCAGCCACCGCAGGTCCACCTTTTGAGATAATATCATACGAACGGTCACCTCAACAGGAAGAAACGTCGTAAGTAGCAAGTTCTTTTCTTATCCAAGGTTAACATGTCTAGTAGGTACCAAACTAACTCGTTACTATTTTCCCGGCAAGATTGCGGGATTTTCGTATGCTTGTATATAGAGAATATATTCAGCAATAAAGAATTTCAGGAACAATTTCTGTTGGAGGAAGTGAGAAAATACAGAGCAAAATTAGTTACTAAATTCCTCCAGGATTTTAATGTTCGTAGCTGAAATTGATTAATATGCACATACATAACAATAAAGTTGATTATTATGCACATATGTAAATCTAAATTCATGTTAAACCATTGTCTTAATATTTAAAATTCAACTATATGTATAACTCAATTGTAAATGTAGTTCTTCTGTACAGTTTAATCTTATATCCAATTTATGTTAGCACTCAGACATCAGGTTGGCATATGAATTACAAACACCTGTGTTGATGTTACTCTTTTTTAATGGATGCATCAACATCCAGTTATGTGGTACTATCCTTAAGACATACTACCAATGTTAGTATGAGCGAAGGACAATCTTTGAAACAGTCATCAGCGATGGACATGCACCTCTCACATGCACACAAGCCAGTTTCTTGGGTGTTACTATTTTCGACCAAAATAGTAAAATGACATAAACTGTATTTTCTTGCTTCTTCACCTGAGAGGAACTTGTCAAGTATCATACACACCCACTCAGACTCAGGATTAAGTAGCCTCGGTGATGTTACTAATTTTTATCAAAATAGTAACATCCCATATGAAGACATTTCTTGGATATAATCCGGATAGGAATCTGTCAAGTTTCATGAATAACTACCCAGACCTGACTTCCAGCCAACTATAACCCCCAGGACCCAGGACTAAGCAGCCTCGAAGATGTTACTATTTTCGTCCAAAATAGTAACATTACATAAACAGTATTTTCTTGCCTCTTATCCTGAGAGGGACTTTTCAAGTGACATAAACATCTACTCAGACTCAGGACTAAGCAGCCCCGGTGATGTTATTGTTTTCTACCAAAATAGTAACATCCTATATGAAGACGTTTCTTGGATATAATCCGGATAGGAACCTGTCAAGTGACATGAATAATAATCCAGACCCAACCTCCAGCCAACCATAACTTCCAGGGCTCAATACCTAGCAACCCCAATGATGTTATTATTTTCCACCAAAACAGTAACATTCTATATAAAGACGTTTCTTGGATATAATCTAGATAGGAACTTGTTAAGTGACATGAATAACCACCCAGACCCGACCTCCAGCCAACCATAACCTCCAAGGCTCAATACCCAGCAGCCCCGATGATGTTACTATTTTCCACCAAAATAGTAACATCCCATATGAAGATGTTTCTTGGATATAATCCGGATAGGAACCTGTCAAGTGACATGAATAACCACCCAGACCCGACCTCCAACCAACCATAACCTCCAGGGCTCAATACCCAGTAGCCTTAATGATGTTACTATTTTCCATCAAAATAGTAACATCCCATATGAAGACGTTTCTTGGATATAATCCGGATAGGAACCTGTTAAGAGACATGAATAACCACCCAGACCCGACCTCCAGCCAATCATAACCTCAAGGGCTCAATACCCAGCAACCCTGATGATGTTACTATTTTCCACCAAAACAGTAACATCCCATATGAAGACGTTTATTGGATATAATCTAGATAGGAACCTATTAAGTGACATGAATAATCACCCAAACCCGACTTTCGACCAACCATGACCTCCAGGGCTCAATACCTAGTAGCCCCGATGATGTTACTGTTTTTTACCAAAATAATAACATCCCATATGAAGACGTTTCTTGGATATAATCCGGATAGGAACTTGTCAAGTGACATGAATAACCACCCAGACCCGTCCTCCAGCCAATCATAATCTCCAGGGCTCAATACCCAGCAGCCCCGATGGTGTTACTATTTTTCACCAAAACAGTAACATCACATAAACAGTATTGTCTTGCTTCTTATCCTGAGAGGGACTTGTCAAATGATATAAGCAACCACTCAGACTTAGGACTAAGCAGCCTCGATGATGTTACTATTTGATACCAATACAGTAATATGCAGATTGTTATCCTGCTTTCTCGGGCGATGTAGCCAATGCACAACAGGCTCTACCCCGAAGTGGAAGTGCAGCCAACTGTAGTCCATGAGCCACATTCTTGACTGTTATTGTTTTGGTCCAAAATAGTAACATCCCATAAAGAGGTAGATGTTGGATGTTATCCAGAGATGAACGCGCCAAGTTACATAATTAACTAACTAGATCTACATTCTAGCCACTTGTAATCCCCCCCCGGAATCAATTCTCCATCAGCCGCAACGATGTTATTATCTCCGACTAGAACAGTAACATGCATATGGTTAGCCTGCTTTCTCAGGCGAAGTGGCCACTTAACAATGCGCAGAACCCCAATGATAAACATGTTTCTCTCACACTACAATGGGTTGCATTCTTCATGTTTCTGTTTTTGTCCAAAACAGTAACATCCAAGATAGTGTGTAATCATGAACGTTCGATGATGCACGAAATGGATTGAGCTGTACTACAGGAGTATCAATGGAATTGCCATAAGAAAAAAAAAGGAATGTATTGATATATTCCATCAAAAGCTTTAGGAAATCCAGTTTAGTTGCTCATGATTTAACCGGAAGCCACATCATCTAATACATTATAGGATCCGATGTCAGATAAGTGTCCAAAAAATAGGTGAACATATAGAAGTTCAACAACATAGCATGAGTTTAGTAAGTGTGTTGGCTCCTATTAACTACTAGTTTTCCTAAAACTTCACTGATCTGGAAGTAACAAACCATGCACATAAGTAGCTCTGAACTTTTCTAGAAAGCTAAAAAAGAAATCAACTTCTAAGGGGTTGAGAGCAATTTTTCTTGCCACATTCATAACTTGGGTAGGAGTTAACCCATCAATCTTTATAATCTCACTAGTCACTTGCATCCTTCTCCCTATAGAATCAGATTCATGTTGGAAACAAGAAGCCAAGTGGCTTATATGTTTACTTGCATCCTCCATCACATCACTCATTCATGCAAATCTAGAAGAGAATTATCTTAGAACTTCTAAATTTTCTATCTTTGCCTTCTTTGACCTACGGTTTACTGGGGTGGTTAAAGAAGAAGTTTCTATCGGGGCACATGGAGGGACTGGGTAAGTGTCCTCCACGGAAAAGGCAGGAACATTTTCTTCTTGCTTTTCTTCTTCTCTATCCCTTACTTCGTCTTCTATCCCCTCTAATGCATCTTATGGATTTATAACCTCATCTCCAATGGCTCTATCCTTCCCAAATATTATGGCTAAATCATCCAAAAATGGAAATGGCTTGTTTCTTAACCCCACAGCATTTTTGTGGCTCTAGCATAAAAGAAAAGAAAATATAATGAGAGAAGGTAAAACTTTAAAAGCTGTCACCAATAAATAGAAATATACACAGACACATTTATGTGCATAGAAGAAAAAGCATAATATAAAATATTACCTTCACCCATTCATCCCAGACTGATTTTGAGCAAGTTACGAACTTATCTTCATCATTCCATCCAAATTCGCTGGCAGCTGGACCAAGTATCTTCGTAATAGCTTTATATTGATTCCTCAAATACTTAATACGGGACTCGATGTGTGGTTTAGCCTTCATACCACACCCAGGAATCTTCTGATCCATAAGTTGTTCCAACCTATTATAAGCACCATTCTTGAACTGGCCATTGTCCGTTTTCCAACCACCCAGCTCCACAAGATCCATCATTGTACTAATTAGTGCACAATCCTTAGCACTTCCCCATCTTGTGCATCCTCTAGATGGGTTCGCACCCTTACCACCTTAGTTAGCATTTCTTTGAGCTTTTGGTTGACTCATCTGTGAAGAAGGAAAGATAGAGAGAAAGGAAACATAGGAATTCGTTAGAGCAGCATTCTGCTCATGATTTAACAATTTAGGATGATCATCCTACTAGTTCAATAAAAAGCAAAGTCATTACTCCCGTCTTATTACAAATTCAGATAAAAATAATACAAGAATAAAGTGTATATTGTCTACCAATCCATAAATGCAATACAAGTGAAACACGCTACATAATTTTTGCTAAACCCTGTTCAATGATGTGGTGTCATGTAACCATGCATTGTACATCTCATTGGCAAGATCATGTCTGAAGGTAGTCCATGCAGCACTAGATTCCACAATCCCAATATTAAGTTCACCATTGTCTTCTTCCTCACCATCCACAAGCAAGGGCTCCATGGGATCCACACTCATGTATGTTCGAATGAAATTATGCATCAATGCGCAAGCTAAGATAATTCTACCCACGATTCTCCTAGGGTACCAAGTTGTACATCTTAGAATACCCTATCTCATTTTTAACAATCCAAAACACCTCTCGATAACATTTCTTGCTTGAGAATGCTTCATATTAAAATATTCCTCAGTAGATACTGGTTGAGCACCACTCTTCCACACACTTAGATGATATCTCTGGCCTCTAAATGGTGTTAGAAAACCCTCACAATTCATGTATCTGGCATCACACAAATAGTAGTTGCCTATAATTAATGAACATAAGTGTTAAGTACTTTCATCTCAAATAAATTCCTTAGTTTAGATTGAGCAATGTCAAGGTACCTATGGTGTTACCTTGTGGAACTGTCAAAGCATTTTTTTCTAGAAAGTGCATCTCGAAGCACTCTATTGTCATGTGCGGACCCCTCATAACCATGCAATATATAAATAAATTGCAAATCTCGTGTGCAAGCAACTAACACATTAGTAGTGAGTTCTCTTTTTTTATTCCTGAATCTAACTTTATCTTTATCCCCAACACGAACCTTAATATGACTTCCATCCAAAGCACCTAAGCAATTTTACAGTGTGTATATATATAACTTATTAATAGATACTGTATATATTTATAAATATTTACACATTCATCTAGTCTTCCTAAAAATTCTAACTTACCTTAAACCATTTCCACCTCTCATCTTGGTAATTCTCAATCACTAGCTCAGGTTTCTTTAGTAGAATATCATGGCATCTAAGGACAACGAGGAGAGCTGAATTGAAGTGACTAGATATTGTCTCACCACTTCTCCTAAAATACAATTGAGTTCTTCAATTTTTTGTGTCATGAGAAAGTGTTAATAGAAATAAAGCAACCATCTCCTCTAAACTAGTATTCCTATTTCCTTGTAACTTACCGACATCTCTAAGCATATCACATAACTTAGAAAAATAGGCTCTATTCATCCTAAGGTTGTCCAAGCATGCTAAGTCACTTTCTTGAATCATTGGCCTGAGATTTAAAAGTCTCGCATAATATCTTTCTTCAGCACAACTGTCAAATATATAGGATATAGGCTTAGGCAATCTAATGTCCAAAAAGGCCACAAGATACAAGAATTCAGAAATAGCCTCCAAAATCATGAGCATCATCTGTGTGTATAATATAATACATGTAGTAGCAATCTTCTTCTTTTTACTCAACGGTAAGCGAGCTATAACTGTATGACATAGGCAAATTACATGCAAGAATGTTATAAGTTAGAAGAGCAATAAAAATATGGTCAGCCACTTTGAGTAATTTGAATTTAACAAACACTATTCATCTTTTTCAAGGTAGTTAACAGGCAAATAACAACGGTATCGTATCCAGAAACTCTTAGAAGCTCTACCGTGGGGGTTGAATTAAACATCCCAATTTGTTAAACCATAAGCACACCCTTTTTTGTCAAATTCTATCATTATTTTATAACAGTTCGTATTCCGATGATGCAACTCCTATTCTTTAACGGAAAGTCAGGAAAGTCCAATTTTCAAATATGGAGGCTGTAGTTTACTTAATACAAAATGAAGAAATATAATGAGCAAGGTCATCAAGGCTTACCAGAAATCGCTAGTGTCATTGCCGGGAACTGTTGCTAGGGTTTAGAGGAGATGACAGAAGCTCGAGAACTAGAAATCGCTAGTACCGTTGTCGGATACTGCTGTTAGGGTTGAGAGGTGACGGGAGATGCTCAAGAAACAATGACATACACGAAGAAATGGAATTTTCATATTCAAATTATAAGGGCAAAATTGGTATTAAGTAATTCTAACAGGGTCATTTTTATCTATAAATTAATTGAAAATGTAGGCAATAAAACTTACCGAGGGGGGAGTGGGTAAGTGACCTCCTACGTTTTATAGGAAATACAAGTTCCCGGGAAGATCCATTTCCTCCCATTTGCGCAACCAAATAACTTTATGGTAGTTTATTTCCTGGGAACTCCAATTTCCCACGTAGTTGCTGCGAACCAAACGACCCTTAAGTCTTTGACAACATCTCTTTAGAAATTGAGAAGGGAGATATTACTGTACACTACTAACACAGTGGTATATCATTATATCACTAAATCTAATCACATATTAAGTTTACTTTTTTCTTAATGTCAAATCTAGCACATTACATGATAGTATGTCAATAATCAGATTTGATGGTGTATCGGTATACTACTACTTTGTGATACACCATAATCATCTTCATTTTAAAATGATTACTTTGTACATCTCTTATATAATATTGGACAAATTGCATTCAAATCAATTGTAGCCTACTTGAAAGTGCTCTCCAGTACTAATTGGGCTCTGACACCAAATATCAAAGGTGAGCATCTCTTTACTCAAAATTATGTGACTTATGCTCATTAGTTTTAGGTGAACTTGTTAGCCTTTTCTAAATCTCTCATGGCTCTTGAATGAATTTTACTTTGAGTATAAATTTTTTATTCTTGATACTTACATTTATATAGTCAGCCACCAAAATAAAATTTTTCCGATTCTACTCTCAAGTATGAAAAGAAAGCATGCTTATCATTTTGTTAATTATAATGCAAGTCAAGGTTGTCAGAATCGCGATCCTACCTAGGATCGGAAAGAAGGGCTAGGATCGTAAATCGTAGGATCGTAACGGGATTGAAAGATCCTACGTCAAAATTCCTGTATATATTATATATATCTTATAACTTTTTATAAGAATAAATAATTTTAAAATACTTAAATATGCATAAGCCAACACATATTTTCATGAATATAGAAGTGACAATAGTTCATCAATTAGTAAATAATCCACTTCACTACAAATTTCAAACAAACAACCACAATCAAAAGTCATAAAAGTTTTTGTTTGATAGCAATTTAATAGCATTTTTCCTTTTCAAATTAAGCCTTGACCTTGAACTAGATGAAGCCATCTAACTAATCTAATAAATTGAAAATAAATGAAATATTATAAATATTAATAAATATAAAAAATTAAATTTTCAGACAAACAATAAACATAAAAGTTAATAAAATGCCTATATTTAATTACTAATTAAAAGCTAAAATCAATTTTCAGGCAAACGAGAAAATCTGCCTTTCTGACTGAAAACAGAACCATCAATGTATTACAAGTCAAAATATCATTTTAATATATATAATCTAGACTATTCTCAGTTTATTTCTTTTATAATTATCAAAATCAACCCAAAAAATAGAGGAAAACAGCAGAGCAGAAGCTTATAGTGAGTAGCTGCTGTCTCAGCTGTTCACCTCGCAACCAAATGACTCGACCAGCTTCAGCAATCAGCAACGTTGCAGCGCTGCTGCACTTGTGGTCGACTCCGCCGGTGGGAGCTAACGAAGAAGGGGAGATTAATAGAAGTTCCCGCAAAAGGGTTTTGTAGCAGCAGTAAAGAGAATCGAAGAAAGAAGCTTCTGATTTTTACAAAAGAGGAGCTTGAAGAGGTAAACAAAATGGGATTAGGGATTTCATTTGGGTTTTCATCTATTTTCCAAGAAAAAACGATCAAAAAAATCAACCAAACTGGCCCAATCCATCGACCCATGGTGTCCAACTGGCTGCTTGATTGAATCGGAAAAAATCGGTAGGATCGTGCGATCCCACCGATTCGGCACGCCGAGGTCACCGATCTCATGGCAAAACGAGTCAGGCAGCGAGGCATCTGAACTCGTAAAATCGTGCGATTTTACGAGTTAACTCGCGAGTTTGACAACCTTGATGCAAGTACAACTATAATTTAAATTTTAAAACAATCGTCAACAATTCCAGTCGCGCAATCAGTGACAATAGTCGCATCATGGACTTCTATCCTCTGAGCCAACTCTTTATCCTCTTGACATTGAATGAGCCTTGAGTGCCATTAAAGCCTAAAACATTATTGATAGCTCCATTAATAGCGTTGCTCTTGACATAACCTACCAACCCGATTGGTTAGTCCTGCAAATAGTACTAAATTTAGGATTGCAGTTTTGTAACAATTAATTAAGAATAAATATAAAAAAAATTATAACCATTACAATGTAGAACACTAAAAAAATGTAATAATGATAAAATATATAAGAATAATATTATACGTAATATTATAGTTCATCCTAATTTAAAATGTGTATTATTAGTGCTCACCAGTAGATCTTCCTGTTGTAGCCGTTCGTGAGACGACAGGTCTAAAACTCGTATTTTGAAAGTTGCGTCGAGGAATATGAAAATCTATATAGGCCTTAGCCGGATTATGCACTTCAATTTCATGGATGCACAGCGAGGAATAATTTTTTTTTTAATAGTAGAAATGGAGAATTCGTTTAGACTTATTTCGTAGAGAAGTATTTTTTATTAAAAAATGTTACTTTTATATATATATATATATATATATATATATATATATATATATATATATATAAGTGACATACCATTTATATTTATGATTAAAAAATATTTAAAATTATGATAAAGAAAGAATATAAATTCTTCTTTAAAATACAAAAAATGATTTAATTTTTCTTAACTCTTCATATTTAATATTATTAAATAAAGTATTTTCAATTATATTAATATTTTATAATTATATTTTATAAAAACATTTCCTATCAAATTAAACGGTGTCATAATGTGTTTATATAAGATTTTGAGTTTAAATTCTAAATATAATTGATAATAAAATTTTTAAAATAATATTAAGTATCATTCTTCAGGTGAGGGCAGGTGCATAACAAGGAATATGTCCATGTGAAAGCAAGTATAAATATAAATGTAAAGAATATAAGGATAACTACATGTGTTATGAGGACTAGATTTCATAGTCAGTTTTTTGTCTGTCTTTTTATCTAAACTGGTGCTCATACTCACCAAATGGGATCCCTAATCATGCCAAGCCAGTTAAGGTAAGTAAATTTTAAATTACCTTTAATTTTTATTTTATCAAAAAATTTTATAAATAAATATTTGTAATTTTTGTAATTAAAATAATACACAATACCATATTATAGTCACAATTCATCATTACCCCTTTTCTTAAAAAAATCACAATTAAATTTAATGTAACTATAGTATTTACCACATCCATAATATTATGGTCATACTGAGTTTTAATTTACGATAAAGATTATGCTGGACTCCGCATATCATGTTTGGAAGGTCCACATCACAAGGAATTAACAAAAAGACGAACATGGAGCTTGAATAGGCCCGGCCCAAGATGCGAAGACAATAACAAAACAGACAGCTTGCAGCCTAGTAAATTCTGGCGTATTAAGAGCACAACACTGATAAATGCATAAATACACCTAAATTCTATGTGTTTTATCACTCATTTACTTAATATTTTGTGCAAATTGATTGAAAAGGATATTTAGATGCTCTATATTTTATTTTCAGGTCTTGAAATGACACATATGAGCATTAGAAAAGGATCCGGAAGCAAAACCATTCAAAGTGTGAAGAATTGAAGCAAATTTGTTCACTCAGAGAAGAACACGGGGTATAGGAACCCCATGTTCACGGCCGTGTTTCATTCTGGACTGCTTCGAGACTTCACTGAGCTGCCCAGAGAAGAACACGGGGTTGAACACGGGACGTGTACTACCCTGTGTATCTTACTGCCATTCGCTTCTAAGGTAAACACGGGGAGTGTCACACCCCGTGTAACTTGCTGATCAACTTTCGCTGAGAAACACGGGGTACAACACGGGCCGTGTTGACCCCCGTGTACATCACCAATATAAGTTTTGTGCGAAATTTTGAAAGGGAGACGAAGGAGAGGAGGAAAAACGGAGAATTAACAAGGAGAGCTGTTGGGAGAAACCCTAGGGGAGATTCAAATCAACCAAGGGCATCATCTAGCATGGATTCAAGCAAGAAATTGAAGAATCAAGCAAGAAATTTGTAGATCTTCATGGACTGTTTGACTTCCCTCTCTGTTTTCTTGTTTTCTTCTGATCTTGTAATGTTTTCACACTAAACCTTTGTGCTTAGCTTGGGTGAACTTGTTCATGGATTTATGGATTTGAATTTTATATAATCTAGCTTGATTTACTGTTGATTTATGATTTGATTATGCTGATTTGACTGGAACAAGCCAATATATCCGGAATATTGGATTTGTGTTTTGGATTAATTGATTCTAGGTTGAAATGACCAATTGATTAATCGGATCTTGCATGATCATTGGGAATATCAATTAGACTTAGGAATTAAGCTAATTGGATTCTTTTGCACAGGATGAAATGTCCAAGAATGGATTCTAAGCAAAGTTAATGCAACCTAGATGAGTGATTACTAGAGTAATTCTGGGCACTTAATCTCTTGGTTAGTAGCTAGTAGCCTTGCAATGAGGTATAGCTTAATTTTGGTAATCCAGCAATCTTAATTAATAGTAAACCAAGTTAGAGAAGTAAATTCATTCCATAATGAAGTGTACAAGGGATCCTTAAGCTGAGTACGCTTTCATACATTGAATCAAACCTTATTTTTGATAGCTAAGCTCTGTTTTACATTTCACTCTTGATTCTCAAAATCAATTGATCAGCCTAGATAATTTTACTTGAGATTTAGTTAGTACTTAACCTATAATCCCTGTGGAGAACGATAATCTTTTATACTATAACTCGACTTAACCTGTACACTTGCGGGATTTTATAGGTCAAGTTTTTGGCGCCGTTGCCGGGGATTGTATCTAGTTGATATTAACAGCAAGTTTGAGTGAATTAAACTAGGCAATTTATTTTCTTTTACTTCTTAATTCATCCTGTTCTGATTTTTCTTATTTTTACAGCATTACTTTCTCATCTTGTTCTGTTTGAGTGTTATCTAATCATTCTACAGAAAATCTTTTATATGCGAAGAAGAAGTCTTGAAGGAATTCTTGACTTAGATCTAGAAATCGAAAGAACTCTGCATAGGAGAAGAAGAGAGCAGCAGTCAGTTCACATCCAAGAAGAAATCTATACTGAACCAATAATTCAAGACATGGACAATAGATCACTTAGAGAGTTTGCAGCACCCGATGCCACTGGTCTTCAATCCAGTATACGAAGGCCCGCTGTTGAGGCAAACAACTTTGAATTGAAGCTAGCTTTGTTGTCTATGGTGCAGCAAAACCAGTTCGGTGGATTGCCAATGGAGGATCCCAACCTCCACGTCCAGATTTTCCTAGAATACTGTGATACAATAAAGATCAATGGTGTACAAGCGGATGCCATCAAGTTTAAATTCTTCCCATTCTCCTTAAGGGATAGAGCAAGAGCTTGGTTGCACTCCTTACCAGCTGGATCAATTACCACATGGGAAGAGTTACTGAGGGCTTTCCTATCAAGATACTTTCCTCTAAGCAAGACTGCACAATTAAGAAATGAAATCACTACATTTTCTCAGAGGGAAGGAGAATCCCTATTTGATGCTTGGGATAGATACAAAGAGCTATTAAGGCTGTGTTCACATCATGGATTAGAAAAATGGCTTGTTCTTCATACCTTCTACAATGGTTTGAATTACAACACTAAGCTTACTGTGGATGCTGTTGCTGGAGGTGCCTTGATGAATCAAAGATTGGATGAAGCTTATGAGCTGATTGAAGATATGGCTTTAAATCATTATCAATGGTCAAATGAGAGGGGACCTGCAAGGAAAGCAGCAGGGAAGTATGAATTAGACGCTTTTAATCATTTGTCTGCTAAAGTAGATGCATTAGGAAGCCTCGGTAGCAAGGTAGATGCACTTATGGCTAAGTTCGATAAATTTCATGTTAACAGTGTCAATACAACAGGTGCTACTGACATTCTTTGTGAGATTTGTGGAATTACAGGGCATGTTGCAGTAGAGTGTACATTAGGGCAAGATTTTACTGAACAAATGAATTATGTGAATAACAGTGGGTTTGGACAGAAAAATTCAAATGAACCATTTGGAAACACTTACAATCCATCATGGAGGAACCACCCAAATTTCTCCTACAAGCCCACCCAGCCATACAACACACAAACCACCACCAATAGACCACCACCACCCAGTTTCCAAGGTCAAAGATCATACAACCCACCAGCCCAACCATCTTCCACTACCAAATTAGAAAGCCTCTTGGAGAAATTTCTTATTTCTCAAGAGAAGACCAATGAAGAATTTAGACAGCATGGTAGAACCATGGAAGATTCAATTAGACAATTATCCTCCAAGGTAGATTCATTGGCCACACATGAAAAGATGTTGGAAACTCAAATTGCCCAACTATCTTCTACATCTTCTTCAAGAGCTTATGGTCAACTCCCTGCTCAACCTGAATCAAATCCTAGGGAGCATTGCAATGCAATAACTCTTAGGAGTGGAAAATTATTGAATGATACAATTGCCACTCAAGAAAGTGAAAAAGAGATAAGTGTGGGGGAGAAGCCAAAAGAAGGCAACAAGGCCTCAATTCCTATTGTAGCTGAAGGGGAGTTACTAGACAAGTCCAAATATGTCCCTCCGGAACTGTACAAACCGCCTATCCCTTATCCTCAAAGATTAGCCAAGGCTAAACTTGATAAGCAGTTTGGAAAGTTCTTGGAAGTGCTGAAAAAGTTGTACATCAATATCCCCTTCACTGATGCACTTTAACAAATGTCATCATATGCTAAATTTTTGAAGGACATTCTCTCCAACAAGAGGAAGTTAGAGGAGCACGAAACTGTAGCTTTGACTGAGGAGTGTAGTGCAATTATCCAGAATAAGCTACCTCCTAAGCTAAAGGACCCAGGTGGCTTCTCCATTCCTTGTGTGATAGGAAATGTTCCAATTGATCGAGCATTGTGTGATTTAGGAGCAAGTGTGAGCCTTATGCTGCTGACGGTTGCAAGGAGATTAAACATAGAGGAGATGAAGCCCACCATGGTTTCTCTTCAACTAGCCGACCGTTCAGTGAAATATCTAATAGGTATTCTTGAGGATATACCTATTAAAGTTGGTAAGTTTTTTATACCAGTTGATTTTGTTGTGCTTGAAATGGAAGAGGATTCTCAAATCCCTATCATTTTAGGTAGACCATTTTTAGCAACTGCAGGTGCTTTAATTGATGTCAAACATGGAAAACTTTCATTATGTATTGGGGATGAAAAGGTTGAATTTAATTTGAATGACTCAATTAAGTTACCTGTTTGTAAAGCTTCAATATGCAGGATTGATGTGGTAGACAAAGATGTGAAAGAAACTCTTCTGACGGGGTGCCTTCAAGATCCACTTAAGGCATGTTTACTCATAAATGAAACTGCTGGAAATAAGGCGGTTGCTGCATATGCGAAATTCTTGAAGGCAAGCCCACCACTTGATGGCCAAAGATTGAAGAATTATGTTGCTGGACCACCAATAATGGTAGCTCCAGACTGATAAAAATAGGGGTCGAGCTTATGACCTTAAACAAGCGCTTCTTGGGAGGCAACCCAAGCTTATTTTTCTGTTTTCTTGCTTTTAATTCTTAGTTCTCTACTTTTCAATCTGAGTTTCTGAGTAGTGAGGCATTTAAGTCATGAAGTGTTGATGTACGATGTTCATTATTGCATGTGGACTCTATCTTTGAGGTAGATTAGGCATGATTGTATGTTTGTTATTTGTTATCTTGCACAGAGGACTCAAAACGCAGTCCAGTGAGAAACACGGTGTACAACACGGGCCGTGTACTACCCCGTGTTCCTCATTGTCTGGCCAGTATAATAGAACTTGTGATTTTCATCGCAATCCAATGAGAAACACGGTGTGGAATACGGACCGTGTACAACCCCATGTTCCTCACTGCCTGGTTCGCATAAAAGCTCTGTGATTTTCATGGAAGTCCAGAGAGATACACGGTGTTGAACACAGGGAGTGTTGGACCCCGTGTACCTCACTGGCTGAACCAATGGTAAGGATTTTTGAACATGAGCCTTCCATTTACTTGTTATTATTTTAGTTATTTTTCTTTTATTTTCTTGCACTTTCATTTACTCTATAATAACTAACAGCCTATTTTTCCAATATTTTACTTTCTTTCTTTTAGATTGCCAGTCTTCTCTCTCTCTCTCTCTTACTTTATCTCTACTTCTGGATCTCCCTGCGATATACTGGACAGCCATAATCCGCATGTCAGGGAAGTTTCAGTCCCCTAATTATTCTCTATCTCTTTTCCCATTTACTATTTTGTACATTGAGGATAATGTCCAATTTTAAGTGTGGGGGAGCAGTGTTTTGCAATGTTTTGCACTTGAACTTGCTTGATTGATTTAGAGTACTGAAATTTGCTCCAATTTCAATGATAAAAAAAAAATTTAAGGCAATTCATCATTGAATAAAGTGATTGATTCATGCCTTGTTTCTTTAATGAATATTTAGCAACCTAATAAGAAAAATCTAAAGCTTGAAGCTAAGAGTAATGAGCATAATTGACCCTTGTGAGATTTGAGCCTTTTGAGCAATTTTCACATTTGAAATCAAAGCTCATTTTTCTTCTTGAAGGATTATGTCATCACTCTTAACTTTTTGCTCTAGAACTTGCATTTACTCTTTTTGAGGCTACATTTTATGTATTTTGCATGTAAAAAATGATGAGGCCATGTTTCTTTACCCTTTTTATTTGCTTGGCTTGTTTGAATCCTTTTCTTTAATTTACCCTAAACTTTTCAGCTTTTTCCCTAGTTAGCCACCTTGAGCCTTGGACCTTCATTTCTAGCCTAGCCATACCATGTACATCCAAAGCTAATGCCCAAGTGAACTTGAACTTTAGAGTTTAAGGGAACTTAGACACATTATATGAGTTTGGCTATCTTAGAGGTCCTTACTTAGTGTTGCTAGTTGGATAAGTTGATTTATAGCTTTGGTTGTTTAAAAAAAAGAAAAGAAAAGAAAAAGAAACAATCAAACAAATAAAAAAAATAAATAAATAAAAAAGAGCAACAAAACACCATAAAATAAATGGTGTCAAATAAATAATTTGGGGAAGAAGAAAAGGAAGAAAAGCTTGTTGGGAATAAATAAATAAATAAAAAGAAGAAAATGTGTTGTATTTGCTAATTAATTTGTATAAAAAGAAAAAAAATGATGATGAAAATCAAAAGGAGAAAAACGGAGGTTGAAGCAAAGGTTGATGCAAGGAATTATGTTAAGCTGAGTATTGGAACTCGACAATGGTCAAATTCATGACCAATGTGTCTTTTTCCTTCAAACTCAGGGGTTCTATCACTTTTCACCCTTTGTTGTTCCTATCCCTTATCCTCACCTTTTTCCCTAATAAAGTCCTCTGATTTGCATGCATTTTACATTATAGTAGTGGAGATTAGAGTTTGTACAAGCATATGGTAGCATTAAGTCATGAGTTGATTGACTTGAGAGTAAACACAAGCCTTGTTTTGAGAGTGAGAGTAAAACACTTTATCTGTGAGGCTATTCTTTTTTGCTTTTATGCTGAGGATTGACTTGTTTAGTTGCTCTATTTTCATTTAGTTGCTTGGCATGACTTGATCCTAATATTTGATTTGTTGAATGATTACCTAATTATTAAAAAAAAAAAGAAAGAAAAGAAAGAAAGAAGAGAATAAAAATTGGAGCGGATTTTCTTGTTCTCTTACTTCCTTGCTCGAGGACGAGCAAGATTCAAGTGTGGGGGAATTGATAAATGCACAAATACACCTAAATTCTATGTGTTTTATCACTCATTTACTTAGTATTTTGTGCAAATTGATTGAAAAGGATACTTAGATGCTCTATATTTTATTTTCAGGTCTTGAAATGACACATATGAGCATTAGAAAAGGATCCGGAAGCAAAACCATTCAAAGTGTGAAGAATTGAAGCAAATTTGTTCACTCAGAGAAGAACACGGGGTATAGGAACCCCATGTTCACGACCGTGTTTCATTCTGGACTGCTTCGAGACTTCACTGAGCTGCCCAGAGAAGAACACGGGGTTGAACACGGGACGTGTACTACCCTGTGTATCTTACTGCCATTCGCTTCTAAGGTAAACACGGGGAGTGTCACACCCCGTGTAACTTGCTGATCAACTTTCGCTGAGAAACACGGGGTACAACACGGGCCGTGTTGACCCCCGTGTACATCACCAATATAAGTTTTGTGCGAAATTTTGAAAGGGAGACGAAGGAGAGGAGGAAAAACGGAGAATTAACAAGGAGAGCTGTTGGGAGAAACCCTAGGGGAGATTCAAATCAACCAAGGGCATCATCTAGCATGGATTCAAGCAAGAAATTGAAGAATCAAGCAAGAAATTTGTAGATCTTCATGGACTGTTTGACTTCCCTCTCTGTTTTCTTGTTTTCTTCTGATCTTGTAATGTTTTCACACTAAACCTTTGTGCTTAGCTTGGGTGAACTTGTTCATGGATTTATGGATTTGAATTTTATATAATCTAGCTTGATTTACTGTTGATTTATGATTTGATTATGCTGATTTGACTGGAACAAGCCAATATATCCGGAATATTGGATTTGTGTTTTGGATTAATTGATTCTAGGTTGAAATGACCAATTGATTAATCGGATCTTGCATGATCATTGGGAATATCAATTAGACTTAGGAATTAAGCTAATTGGATTCTTTTGCACAGGATGAAATGTCCAAGAATGGATTCTAAGCAAAGTTAATGCAACCTAGATGAGTGATTACTAGAGTAATTCTGGGCACTTAATCTCTTGGTTAGTAACTAGTAGCCTTGCAATGAGGTATAGCTTAATTTTGGTAATCCAGCAATCTTAATTAATAGTAAACCAAGTTAGAGAAGTAAATTCATTCCATAATGAAGTGTACAAGGGATCCTTAAGCTGAGTACGCTTTCATACATTGAATCAAACCTTATTTTTGATAGCTAAGCTCTGTTTTACATTTCACTCTTGATTCTCAAAATCAATTGATCAGCCTAGATAATTTTATTTGAGATTTAGTTAGTACTTAACCTATAATCCCTGTGGAGAACGATAATCTTTTATACTATAACTCGACTTAACCTGTACACTTGCGGGATTTTATAGGTCAAACACAACCACTAAATGGCGACATAAGACAAGTACAAAGAATGTTATCGGGTGTGACAGTCCCCGATAGCTTATATATGCGCACGTGCGCACGTATGTGTGTTTGTATGTGGGAGAACTAAGGGCTTTTTATTATTATTTTGGCATTCCCCTTCAAGTAATAATTCCTTAAGTTTGAGGCATGAACTTAACACAAAGCTTAAAATTTAATTAGAAGAGTGAAAACAACCGAAATTAAACCCTTAATTTTTTAATTTAAGAAATTTTAACAACTTTAATATCATATTAAACATCGATTATTTCTGAAACCTGAAAAGAAGACTCATTTTTAACGTTATTAAAAATGACATATTACTTAAGAAGAACGATTTAATTTGGGAATATAACTAATAAATTATGGTTATTAAATCTTATCATAAGGGTAAAATTAAAATACGATTTTATATTACATGACCTTTTAAAAATCACACGTCATTTTATATTAATTTAAAGCGTTGATGTAAAGTTAAGTAATCAAAATTTAAGTACCCTTAAACGCTGATGTAACAAAATTATTTATAACACTTAAAAATATTTGTACATTATGTAGGTGAATATATGTCAATAGAAACACATAAGTGTCACATTTTTTATGCATGCTTCTGTAAGTGAGGATCATCTTATTTTTTTACTGTATATTTTGCATATATATTATCTTTAACATACCGTATTAACTTTATATTGAAATTTTTATTTTTTGTCATAATAATAACACAAGTCTTATTACCTTTTTTATCTTTTAAATTAAATTGTCATGTCTAAATTAATAATATATTAATTTATAGTATATTTGTTGTTTTGTTAAATATATGAAAATGAATAAAATTACAAAATATGTTTTCATAATTGAATACCTTCTCTCTCATATGTTTTCTATAGAAATTAAGATTTGTAAAATGATCATAAATTTTTAATATGCTGTTTTATGTCGAAAATTGCAATGAACACATTGGCGGAGTTCTAAATAAATATATATTGATGCAAAAGAAGCCGTTAATAAAATGAAAAAAGATTAATGATATACACAATTATAAAAATAATCATCAAAAGGTACATAAGAGTGCCTAGAGAATGGCCATTTAAGTATAAATCACAAACAACCTTTGCAAAGCCCTTTCAAGGACATGTACCTCAAAATGAAAACAAAAGCTGGATGTGATCTTGGAAACACTATCTTAATACACTCACAATTGGAGATTACAGTAGGAACCACACAAAATTGTAATAAAATATAAAGACAATAACAAGATACAGAGTGTGTTTTAAATGCTATTTGTAGTAACAAAATAGTAGTAACAAAAGATCCTCTATGGATCCACTTCTAGTTCTATATGCTGTCTGTATTAAATTTAACAAAAGATCCTTTGTGAATCCACTTCTAGTTTTATATGTTGTTTGTACTATGAATCTACTTCCACCTATTTATACTTTTGTAATAGGAACATTTATTAGTTTAAATAGCAATTGAAGGTTTTTCGAAGCATCTCTTGGGCATTCACGTGGCTTTTATGTGGCACAATCTTGTAATGTGTCAATTGACACAAGATGATTCGGCGAAAAGCCTTATGATCAACGATGTCTTATTGAACAAATCACTGTCAGACACTGCTGGCTGAAAAAGCGCCGCTGTTAATGTTTCCGCCCCGTACAATGATTTTGCCACCCTCAACAGCGTTGAATGCATTGTCCGTACAATTGCACCCCACGTGTGGGTTGTTCTGCAGAGCAAGCTTGTTAACGTTAGCATTACCGGCGAACAAGCCGTTATTAATGGTCCCATCCTCCACAACTATTGTTGACTCATTTCCTTTCACGTTGAATGCCCCCTGGGTCCCATTGACCTTGCGAGGAGTCGACCTATCACCATTGGGACCTGAAAAGTGAAAACAAATTTAATAACACAGGCCATTAATTGCCCTTCGAATAATAATGAAAAGCTTTCTTTTGTTAACATATCAATATATTGGATCAGGCCCCTCGCAAAGTATAAGTGCAAGATGCACTTTAAAATGTAAAGAATAATATCATAATCTTATTTTCTTTTGTTAACATATCAATATATTGGATCAGGCCCCTCGCAAAGTATAAGTGCAAGATGCACTTTAAAATGTAAAGAATAATATCATAATCTTATTTTTGATAAGAATATCAAGGATTTAAAATTCAGTAAGTAACAATAAATTTAACAAACATTTTTTAAGTTCATAATTTTATGCTCTCTTAATTTTTTAATCAAAAATTGTGACATTATCTTTTAAAATGTATTTTACATTTGTTCAATCCCAATATATCAGACATAAGTCTTTCGTACTTTGGACCATTGTCTAAACGTTTATTTTTAAAGAAACTGCATAAGAAAAGTATAGTGAAAATAATATTTAACCTCTCATTTATAAAAACATTAACTATTTGTCTTCTAAATTTTATAACTAGCCCTAAAAGTCCCTTGAGAAAATCATGAAAAACTTTATTTTGTTTAACTTAAAAATATATTGAATCATTTTCCTCCGAAACTATAAAGTGTAAGATGTACTTTAAAAGGTAAAATACAATATCAAAATCTTTGATAAGAATATCAAGGGCTCAAATTTAATAAGTGATAAAAATTAAAACATAATTTTCCGATTTGTAACTACCTGCTTTTTCTGATTTTCTTATCAAATGCTGTGATTTTATCATCCAAAGTGCACCAAACACTTTAGAGAAGTCAATTCGAAAATATCATACTTATCTCTTTTCTAAATTGGTCCATTATTCAAAATATTTATTTTTTGAAAGAAATTTTATAAGCAAAATACAATAAATACAATATTTGGTCTATTTATAAAGTACTAACTATTACATCCTCTAAATTTTATGATTGGCAATAATAATCCCTTATTTTTGTCTTTGTTATAATTATTTGCCTCTCCCTTTACTTAAAAAGATAAAATAATTGGAAAATGTTGAAGTATATTATTATATTGCATCTTAATAATGTCAAAGACGCACTAAATTTTTTGTTACTGTTTTTCTTTTTATAGTTTATTTTAACATTATAAGTAAAGGAATAAATTTATTTTTATAATCTATTAAAACTGATCAGGGAATTTAGAAGATGGAATAGTGGGTGCCCTTGTACGTTTGGGCCTAATTTTCCGGTTTACTCACGTATCCCTATCCATTTTATGCCTTGTTTATGATAACTTTGTTTCTGAAGAGAACAAACCAACTTAATTTATCAGTTCTCTAATACATAGTGGCTAGAAATACAACGCGTACAAAATCGTGGAATGAAGAATGAGATACGCTACTTTTCACGTTAAATTAAGGTTTTAAATTATGGCAGAAGAACAAAGTGAATGAAATGACAAAAGTGGTAACTATGACATGACTCACCGCTGTTGTAAGAGGCAACCGACTCCTGAGGCTGTCCTCGTGTACGAGTGGAAGAACCTTCTACGCCAGCAGTGAAGGCCAGTCCAGCTACCATGCTATTGCCTGCCATTGAAGAGTGAGGTACAATTGCAAAGCTGGGGACCGAAGTTTAAGTGTTACTGGTGTGTTTTGAATGTTGAAACCCATTGGATAATTCCTTCCCTTTTATATGTGCATAAAGAGTAACATGATAATTAAGCTGCGTGGGAACGTCATATAAAAAAATCAAAAGACATTGACGATGAACAGTTACCAACACACAGGTCTTTGTCTTTCCGCGTCAGGTTAGGGTTAAGAGTATGTAGCACTCTGGAGTAGAACTTTTCTGTAATCAGGGAGAACTCCATAAATATTACTTATAATGTATCTGCTTAATTTCATTTAATAAATAAAGGATAAATATCAATTTTTTCTATTTATTAATTTTGTAAGATTCACATGCTTTAAAATTTTATTTTTAATTTTAATAATACTAAAAAATATATTAGTTGATGGTTTATTCACTGTGATTAAAAATTTGTGTCATAATTGGAGTATGTGAAATCTTTCAATGTAAAGGTAGTTAATATTTTACTGTGTTGGAGTCAAGAACATTGGAGACAACTCTGAATATGTTCAGATATATTGTTATTTTTTTAGAAATTATTCTCAAATTTTGTTTCCCAATTTTTTTAAAAAACTATTTTCAAATTTGGGAAAAACAAAAATTATAGAAATATTTAAAAATATTTCAAATCAAGAGTTGCTTAAATATTATTTCTATTTTTTATTTTGGCTAGTTTACATAATTAAAATTACAGTTTTTTTTAAAATATATTATAAAAATACCTACTAACCAAAAACTTTAATTTTAAAAAACATATAAATAATATGAACAGCCTCTTTGTCTTAGATTTCTTGTCCTAATCTTGTTTTAGGCATACTCAAAGATTTCAATACTTTGGATGCAAAGCAAATGTTCGATTAATAATTTACTATGGTCGCCTCAAAACAACGGGTACAGCCTTGTCATTGATTTCTTGTCCTAGTCTTTATCGTGTGTACTTCAAGATTTTAACACTTAAAATATGCAAAGCAAATGTAATTAATATTTTATTCTGGTAGGCTCAAGAACAACAAGCTTAACTCCGTTTTTTATTCTTGCTTTTCCTAATCTTGGGCAAACTAAAATATGTATGCATATATTTCAAATTAATCTGATTTTGTTACTTAATTTTTCATTTCATTTGTATATCTCTCCCTCTCTAACTAAAAAAATGGTTTTTTTTTCACTGATTTAGTTCTTTTTTTTTTCTTAACTCATGTTATTATTGGAATGAAAATTTTCTCACTAATGAATGACTCCCTATTTGATTCATTTTCTGATTTGTTGGACATTAAGGAAAAACGTGGATCATTGTTGTTGTGATAAGACAAAGATACATGAAGAGAGAGGACGTAAATTGGTATTTCAAGAATACAAATTTTTTTATTTGATAAAATCAAACCACTAAACGTACGCACTTAAGAATTGAATCTTGAATACAATAAAAGACACGACCTTAAAAAAAATCAGATATTATTTGAAGCAAAGACTCTCAATAAAGTATGAATATAAATTTTAAATACTGTTTTTTCCCCTTAAATCTCCAAAGAAGAACAGGGTACCATGTTATGGAAGAACAAGTAAATGAATAATAAAGATAAAAGAATAAAGCACGTGAAAGTAAAGAGTAAGTGATGAGAATGGCACTATACAGAGGTTCGTTAGTCCATGTGCAGTTTAGCATCTGTCTGCGGAAATGTCATTCGAATTATCTTGTATGTGTAGAAACTAGAATCATAAAAAGGTTGTATGCCTCGAATAATTGGTAGATTATTTAATCAATGCTCTTATATAGACCAAGCTGAAAAGCTTCTAATGGATAAGTAATTTTCACCTCATAAAAATTCATTTCTTTCTGAGCAAATACCATTCTCGGACGCTCATCATCAAATGTAAGCTCCATGACCCACTTTGTATATATACTGTTTGAGTGTATCAAAATAACCAACAACTCATTTTTGGCACATAATGTCAATGTTTGTTTTATGAGAAAAATGGAGAAAAAATTGTCTTGTTTCATATATATCTGGAAACTGCCTCCCGTGAAAAAGTAAGAAGCTGATATATTGTCCGAGCTACATGGACCACGCCATGTGGAGGTGGATTGGTCAAGTCTCACCTAACCATGTGTCATAAGCTAGCATTTGTGATTAGTTCAGTAGGCAAATATGATTAGTTTTGAATGAAACTTGGCTTAAAAATCAAGCATAGTGTAGAGGTCTAGTGGAGTGAATTTAATTAAGGCAAATGTACTTGTAATTTTTCTATTTTTTTCAATTTTCCCCAAGTTTGAGAGTGTTTTGGTAAATTTGGTGAGATTTGAAAACTTGAAGGAGTTTGAAAAGTCTATATTTGTGATCTGCATATTTTTACCTTCATATTGATGTATTATGGTGCCAATTTGACATTTGAAGTATGGTGAAAAAGACTTATAACAATTCGGAGAAAGTATGTCCACTTGTATTAGGTAGACTTTTATTCAAAATACTCTTTAAGAGGGTAGAATGTCAATAACCTTGCAAGACAACTTGGCATTGAACTAGGAATTCAAACATATTAGTTTGTGTCCATCCCCTACTATACTCAAAACTATAAAATGAAGTATATACTAATCGAATGGAGTGCCCCTCTCTCTTTTCAAATTTTCCCTTTTTAGACCTATTGTGCCTAGAGGCTCTTGGTGTGGGGTGATCTAGTGACTTAGTATGCGTTGGTGCTTTGACAACATTCAATTGTGTCGTATGAACTTGCAAGTTTCATTATTTATTCCAAGAGTATTATATAAATTTAATGGGAAGGTTGGTATATTTGTCAAAAGTGGCAAGTATACATCCCATGATTTTCGTTAAAGAGTTATTGTTCGTAACACCACATGGTTCTAGGCAAGCAAGTAGCATGGTCAAATTGAGCAGCAGCTCAATTGGGCACACTACCAAAGATGATGTAGTTAGGTGAAACCTAACCCAGCTACTATAGGGCACAATTATGGTGGATTAAAAGAAGAATACCAAAGATGATGTAGTTAGGTGAAACCTAACCCAGCTACTATAGGGCACAATTATGGTGGATTAAAAGAAGAATTCCAAGGAGGCCAAAAATTGGACTTGTAAGAGATAAATTTGGAAAGCTGAGATAAAGTGGAAAAGAGTTAGTCAATTATAGATAGATTGATTAAGAAAAGTTAGGAATTGTGTTTATCGCTTTCTTTAGAAGCATTAGGTTGATTCGCGACATGTCACTTAGTAATTTTCGATGGAATGTTATCGTGGCTAGAATATATATAACAATTCACCTTTCTCACTCTCATGTAAAAGTAGCAGTAGAATATGTTAAAACTCAAACCAAACATAATTAAATTTGAATAATTAAAATTCAAGATTGAACTTGACTCCAACACAAGCTTATTTAAGTAGTATATTATTAGGTCTCAAATTCATATCAAGCTTAAAATATTAAAATTCCAATTCGAATTTATACAATCTAACTTGATAGTTTAGTATTTCATATAAATTTGAAATTTTATTTTTTAAAAATAAATTAGATGCTATATTTTTTTATTTCATTTTATGTATCAACATAAATTTTTTAAGCATTAAATCTATTAAAAGTAATGATACAATCATCACATAATAATAGCAATTACATTTAATAAAAAGTTAGATTGGGAAAAATAAAAATAAATAAAAATAAAAATGCTATATTTTCATATAATCTCAATAATTACTAGTGTAATGGAATTTTTTATACATTATATTATGTATATATAGCAAAAAAATAAAAATATTTTTTATTAAGTTTGTTTAAGCTTAAAAATAATTCAAACTAAGTAGTATAAAGTTCAAGTTTGGATTTTGTATTAATCAAGATCAACTCATTTAAACTTAACTTGTTTGAAGTCAAACTTGAATTGAGCTTTTTACAATTCAATCTTGGATTGCTCATGAATAACTTGACTCATTTCCATTCTAATGTAAGAGTGGTGCTCTCAATGGGGTGGATAAAAATTAAGTTCGGTCAAGCTTTCATAAATATTAAAATATTTTTTCTTAGCCCACATCTGACCGTGATCCAATCCGAACTTTTATCTTATTATGCTCAGCCGTTAATTTTGTGCAATTTTGAAAAAAAATCAATTTTAATGAAGAAGATCTACAATATCATTGTTATTTCTTTCTACTCTCACATTCTGGAACAGCAGTGTTTGATCTAACAAGTGATATAACAGGTGGGTTATGCTTCGATATATATCCTTTTACAAAAAAGTCATATTACATGTATTTTTACAATTCTTTCAGGAAAATTTAAAAATATTTAAGATTTTTTTTTAACTTTGAATGTTAAATTTATAATTTTTATATATTTACTACACATATAATTTGCATTTATATGTACATATTTTTAGCAGAAATTTACAAATTCTTTTGTAAAAAAATTTGGATTTTATAACTTTTGCATTAAATTTGATAAAAATTCACGTTATTATCAAAAGCGTAGCGTAACACTGTTAATGGTTGTTCTTGTCACAGTGTTAGATGCCAAATGATGTATGCTAAAGGCTGTTCTTGTCCCACCGGACGACAGGGCTATACTGGGACTATGTTTTGATAAAATGTACTTTTCACAAATAATAATTATAAAATATAAGATGAGAGAAAATATTTTATTTATTTATTTTTAAACAAGAAATATTTAAGAAAATTAACCTTTTATTTAAAGAGGAATTTATTTTTTATTATTATAACATTAGGTGTTATTTTTTAATAATAAATGCAGAAAATATATTATTCTTTTATTAATATATGTAATATTTTCCTAAAAAAATAGTTCCTGAAAAAACAAACGGAATTACAATGTGTTTTCCTAGTATTACCAATTATTTATTCTGCATGTGTTCTCAGCAGATTGGAGCTGAATGGATGGTTCACCAAAAAATTTTTCTTCACAGGAATTTTCTTATTCCAAGTAAAAAATTAAAGTTACGTTATGATGCGTACTCAGAAATTTTGTAAAGTGTTAAAAAATTAATATTCAAGAATATAAATGGTAATTTTTCATACAAAATCCAACATCTTTTTCATAAAAAGTAATAAGGTAACAGGGTAAAGATTTTGTATGTAATAAATATACAAAAAATATCAATTTTACATTCAAAATTAAAGTTTTTTTAAGTTTCTTCCTTTTATATATAAAAATAACAATTTCAATCAAAATTTACGAGTAAAGAGAAAAGTTAGAACACTGAATTGAATATATGTCAAGACAATTTTTTTTTTTTGCTTATGTATCAAAGTATAGAAAAATGATTTATGTTCTATTTGTGCAGGACTCATAAAATTGTGATTTTCATGCGTGGGCCACGTCCTTTCTCTTAATTGGATTTCTTGCTTAAACTAAAATAGAATATCTAGTGGTTGATAAGTTCACGGTGTTTGGCTTTTCTTTGCATATCTATCTCTTGTCTCACCTCTTTAGGAAGGACAAAATTAACAACGTCGACTTTGAAATTGTAACTGACGATAGTAAGATGGTTTGTTATTATATAAAGTAGTAATTTCAAAATAATTCAAATATATACTTTTATCCTTTAATTATATTATTCAAGATCGAATATGGGTTTTCCACTTTTCAATGGAAATGGAATTGCGAATTTCATGGAGAAATAAATTTAAAAATCATTTTTATATTGAAATAGTAAGTTTTAATAAAAATAATTATAAATTTTAAAATAAAAATTTGTCACTTTACGTTTTTAAAGTTGAAAGGTAATGTCAAATAAAAATTCAAAGTATTCATATTCCAAGCTAAATAGCTAATTAAACAAAAGATTTGCTTGCTTAATTGAAAATGAGTTGAAACCAACGCACAGATTGTTAGTGGCTTTCCTTTTCTTTTGACAATGATATTGATTATGACAAAGATATCTATGGTGATCCAACTGCGTACTGTTCAAAACATCATTTATATTTTTAAATTAATGAGATCTTGCCACTATATTTTTAAATTATTTTTGCGTTATCCAGATATTTTATAATAATTTACACACTTTAGCACACATATCTATACTTTTACAGGACACGTATTTATGCTTATACAAATATAATTCTTTAAAAAGTTTCAACCTCGTTCTAGGGTTTGGTGCAATTTATAATGGTGCACTTACTCTTTCTTCACTTTGACTGCCTAGAAAATTATAAGTGTGCTCGAATTTATTTTTAATTTTAAAATTTATTTTTAAAATGAGGTATAAAACTTCAAAGACAAGAAGTTGTATGTTTCATTCATAACATAGATTTTTAATTTTATTCAATAAATAAAAATTAGTTATTAGCTTAATTTTGTAAATTTTAATATCTTAAAATTTTAAAACATATGAATTTCACAAAATTGATAAATTAATGAAAAATGATAATTATTTTTTATTTGTTGATTAAAATTAAAAATACATATTATACTTAGAGTTTTTAAGAACTTTTTTAATGGAAATCTTATTTTATCTTAGCAATTCCCCATTGCAATTATAATTAAAATGTTTGACGTGCTTATATTTTTGTAGTGACTTAGCTAAGTAACTTCTATCAGATTTTTATTTTTTGCATTGGAGGTATTTTTTCGTATCTTCTAATCAAAGTTCAATTACGATATTGATGTTTTAAATGCAATATTCTTTTTGTGGGATATAAATTCAGCATTCAAGTTTTTCATAAATCCAGCATGGATTCATATAAATTTCATAGTTTTTTTATGTACAACAATTATTATTTAAAAGTGGCTTCTTCGGTAAGGTGCATTTTTAGTGGTACACTGATATCTTGTTCTGGTTTTAGAATTTTTATCTTATCAATGTTATCTTCTTTTGAGTTTAAATATAAGAATCTTATCCCTATTAATTAGTTGACTTGAAAAACTGAAGAGAAAATAAACAAGAAGAAAGTTGAACAGAAGAAAATGAATTTTCAGATTAAATCATAAACTAAAGAACTAAATGGCAGAATTGTTCCAAATCAATTATTTATTTATTTTTTTACTTATGTATGCCAAGAAAATATTTTGATGGATACGATTCTTTAATTTTTACTAATTTTCTTTCCTCTTCTTTTTCTTTTCACTCATTTTGCCAGAAACAAATAAGGTATAAAAAAAAAATATGTTTTTGTGATGTCATAAACTTTATTAACAAATAACATACATAAAGATTTTATTTTCAACCTTAGATAACAAAAAAGAGATCTCAAAGCCTCGTGTATGTATTACAAACCACTGGAGCCCTCGCCTGATTTTCATAAAAGACCTGCAAAACATGCTCCAGATTTCATATCAGAATTATCTTCATCTTTACAGCGTCGCTTAGTATTGCCATCAGACAGCGGAACAACAGGGCAAGCACCGACAAAGTTTTATCAGATAAATTACAGTCGGCCGCTGTTGCCTGAAAAAGCACCGGTGTTAAGGCTTCCGCGGATTGCATTGATTTTGCCGCCCCTATCAACGTTAAATGCCTCGTCGGTTCCATTGCACTCTGCAAAACGGTCGTTCTGCAGAACAAGCTTGTCGACGTTACCATTACCGGCGCAATCACCGTTGTTAATGGTCCCATCCTCCGCAACCATGGATTTAAATTGCGGATGCCGTTGCGTTGTGTTTTTCATGGTTGCGGACATTGCAGTTGTTATAATGCGGATTGTGGTTGTCGGGGCTGTAAATCTTTTAAATTTTCTCACATTTTAATTTTAAAAGAGTTAAATAATTTTAAAAATTTTAATTAATATTATTTTTATACAATTTGATATATTTAAAAATAAAATTTATTAAATTATGATGCTTATGACATGAAAAAATCATATTGAATACTTTAAACAATATAACTAATTAATTTTAATTAATTAATATTAATATAAATATAATTTAAAAAAAACAAAGTTGAAAACCTTCTCAACTTTTGATAAATATTTAATATTTTATTGGTTTTATAAACTGTAGTAAGCATTTTTGAATTTTACTCCGGATCCCAATAGGATTTATTGGCTCATATATCCATTATTTTACCACAATTCAAGGGTTGTGATAGTCCTAAATTATTTCCTCCAGCTACTCTACTCTGCATAGTACATAAGGGGTCCTGTCAAGTCAAATTATTATTTTTTAAATCTCGATCCTGCTTTTCTTTCAGGTTTTTCTTCGGCTAAAATACCAAATTACGCAAATTCTTAAAACAATTTACCGTTTTATGGCAGGTTGGAAACATATTACCAGAATACGCAGGGTGCCATTCAAATTGGCGCCCCTGGAGGTTGGAGGCGCCATTCAAGGTGGCGCCCTCTGCCTTGGAGGCGCCATTTCAGGTGGCATCCTCCATGCGGGAGGCGCCATTTTGACTGGCGCCCTCCGTATGCAAGGCGCCATCCCAAAAGGCGCCCCTGGGCCATTTCAAATTTCAATTTTGAAATTCAAACGGGAGGCGCCATTTCATCAGGCGCCTCCCCCCTATTTATACCCCCTCCGCGTCCCTCCTCCCCCAAACCCTCACTCACAATTTCGCACGCAGCCGTCTCCTCTCTCAAACCCTCTCACTCAGAAGCCATTTTTACAGTTCTGCTTCTCTTTTTCGTTCATCAATCATCATCCATTCTTATTTTTGTACATTGCATTCGGAAGCATTTTTTGCTTTGGAGCAAATCTGATCCCAGTCAACTCTCATTTGGTTAGTATATTTGTAATTTTTATTATTATGTCATATATTTTTTTAAATTAATTATTATGATTTATGATTTGAAGTGATGATTAAAGAGTTACGAATAGATTTCTGTTATAATTTATAAATTTTATTTTTTTAAGTTTTAATATTTTTTTATTTATATTATAATATTTATTTTATGTTAATATTATGATTTATGATATGAAATGGTGATCTTGGATTTAGAAAAGATTTATACAAATTTATATGATATGTGATAGTTTATATTTTTTACTGGTTGGTATTTTTATATAATTTCTGTATGTATATTATAATTTATGTTTCATGTTGGTGATTATGATTTACGATGGGAAATAATGATCTACGATTTAGAAAAAAATTATATAAATATATGTGATTTGTGATAATTTATGATTTTTATATAAATATATGTAATCTGTGATAATTTTTGTCATAATTTATAAATTTTATTTGCTTAAATTTTGATAATTTATGTATTTATATTATAATATTTATTTTATGTTAATTATTATGATATATGATGTGAAGTGGTGATCTAGGATTTAGAAAAAATTTATACAAATTTATATGATATGTGTTAGTTTATGTTTTTCACTGGATAGTATTTTTATAATTTCTGTATGTATATTATAATTTATATTTCATGTTGATTATTATGATTTATGATGGGAAATGATGATCTAGGATTTAGGAAAAAATTTTATAAATATATGTGATCTGTGATAGTTTGTGATTTTTATTGGTTAGTGTTTGTAGATTTTTTACATTTATATTATAATTTTTAATTTATTTTGATTATTATGGCTTATAACGTGAAGTGATGATCTAGGATTTAGAAAAAAATTAAAACTTTAACATATTATATTTATTAGAAAACTAACATGTTATTGACAATATTTTTTTTACAATCATTAATTATATTTTATAATTTATGATAATATTTTAAGTTTTTGTTAATGATATTTTTTAAATAGTATATTTTAAGTTTAAAATGCATCAACTTAAAGTTCTCGGAGGGTTTACAGTCCGTACATAATTTGTTTTTCATTTCATGTACCTTGCAGATGATTTTCCTTTTTATTTCTTCAATCATTGTTTTAAAAGTTGAAATAGAAAATATTGAATAATATTAATTTTATATAATTACATATTTTTTATGCATCAAGTTATTTTTAATGATCAAATATGTTTTTTTTTAGGAATTAATGTTATGGAAAACGCTGACTGAAATAACTAACTATATATTTTAGTTTTAATGAGATGAGTTAGGAATAAAAATTAATTATTTTTTAAAATTCATTAATATTTTATTGATACAAAAATTTGAACAATATATTTTAAATTGAATATACATCAATAAAATTTTCTATATATTATTTTTTTTCCTTTAATATATTATCCTACAAAATAAATTTAATTTAGCGTGATTGTTGCATAATTTTATAATTGATACAATAACATCTAATAACTTTAACTTATAGATTGAAATTATTAAATTATCTAACAAATTTTTCTTTCATGCAGAGATTTTTTTCTGTTTGCTTCTCCGAATACTTACCGGTTAGTATTTTTAGGAATTTTATGCTTATACTATAATTTTTATATAGTCATAGTGAAAATATTTTTTATTTCGGTAGAGATATTTATTTAGAATATTATGATATTAATAATATAGAATTATTTATTTTATATTGTTTGTTATGATTTATTATCTGAAATTATGATTTAAGATGTGAAGTTATGATTTATGAAAATGTCGTAGGATTTTATATGTAATGTGATAGGTTGTGCTATTAAAATAATAACAAACGAGATAAAGAAGGATGTCCTGATATAAGTCTTACGACCTAGGTGAAAGCCATATTAAGAGAACTGGATCATGTGAGATCTTAATGTATCATAAGAGAGGTACTAAAAAAGATCCTGGGAAATGTGAATGTAACCAAAAGCCTTGAAAAAATAGGATACTGTTATTACAAATTTAGACTTTTTTACATTTAAATAGTAGATATTGTAGATGGAATAGTAGTAAACGTACCTGAAAAAAATATAGGTTTCCTTGATTTATTTAGGAAGAACTAAGATATATATGGAGGTATTGGCAATAATAATGTGTACATACTTTTGGTTGCTATTTCGTAGTAGGTGTGAACGGAAAAAAAAAGTCGTAAAATTGGACAAATAGTGTATTTGATTGGCTAACTAATTTAATTAGTATAATTTGTGCAAAATCACTAAGAAAAATGATGATTGAAAGAGATAAACAAAACCATAGGTAAAATTATATAGTCAAATTTTATATTAGTTTTGGAAAAGAAATAACCTTAGATTGGTCGAAGAAAATAATCCTGTTATTTCGTAGAATTAACAGAATACCTTGCAAAATAGTAATACATCGCGTTCATTTTTAAATATAGTATTAAATACTAGTATACTCATTTATGAGAACAAAATTTGTATATGAGACTACTTCTCCATGTGGGGGTGCAGCGAGTATTGTGTAGCTAAAAGTAAGAAGATGAAGAAAAGTTTAATTGCGTTTATATATTCAAATGGTACAATTGTTAAGGGATCAGAGGGGATAATGTACGATGGACCTCCCCCAAAGGCATTGAAATTAAGAGGTTGCAGCAGTATGGATGTTTTGCGGGAGAGAATTCATGCCCGACTGAAGCTTCACGAAGATCAAGTTGTAGGGAAGATTGTTTACAGGTTTCCACAGCATCAAACCGAGGCTCAGTACATGGCATATGAATTGGATGACGATGAAAACTTGGCATGCGCGATAGCAAGCTACGAACAACATCCGACGATGACAGCCATGGAATTGTACGTGGACGTGATCACATCCGAATTGCGCGCTGCTAACCTTGGTTTTGATGAAAGAGTTCCAATAACTGCACCACCCGTGGATCCAGCGGTTTATGTTAACACTGGTTGTTCGATGGTGGGGGAAGGCCGTCCTTACACAGGTGGATTTGAGTTCCACATTTTGATAGTCATACTCCTGCGCTGGACTCATCTGTTGCAGGTGTTACCCCGGTAAATGCACCCCAAACCTTGGTAGGTTCATCACGTGCCTTACCGGTCGTACAAGAAGAATCTATCGATCCCGTATTAATGGATGCCCACCTAGAGTCTGGTTTTGAAGACGATGAGGTGTCTTGCAGTACAAGTGACGATCATGACACAGATGACGAAGAACGTGCGGCAACACATGCAGACAGTGTACCAACGCGGTGTGTGAGGGGTGGTAATGCTGCACAAACATCATATGGTGTCCCCCAGGCTGCTATCTTCTCTGACATTGATTGGGATGCGATACGGAAGCCAAATGAATTTTCAAAAATAATGAAGCTAACCTATGATTACGACATGGAGGACTTGCAAGTTAGGCAAGAGTTCGATTGCAAGGAGGCTTTAATCGCTGCAACCAAGCATTACCACATCAGAAGGCACCACAGTTATTACGTGGAGGAGTCGGATACCAGAAGATTATCATTGAAGTGTGATAAATTTGGGGACCAATGCAATTTCCACCTTCGAGCGGTGAAACTGAAGAATTATAACACTTGGACCATAACTAGATTTTCAGGGCCCCACACATGTGTTAATGCTAGTTTGACACAGGACCACAAGTCTCTGGATTCCGAGTATATCAGTTCCCTGATCCTGGAGATGATTAAAATGAAGCAAGATGTTCCAATCTCGCTTATACAAGAGAGGGTGGAAGGCATGTACGGATACAAGATTTCGTATAGAAAAGCAAGGAAGGCGAAACAAAAGGCAATTGTGAAGGTGCACAGTGATTGGGACAAATCGTATGAAGTGCTCCCCAAATGGTTGGACATTTTAGGCTACTGTGACCAGGCGTTGTTCAAGTTGGAGTCCCACGAATTTGTCACAGCTGATAATCGTGTCGATCCACAGAAACATGTTTTCAACTGAGTTTTCTGGGCATTCAAGCCATGCATTGCCGCATTTCCTTACTGCAAGCAATTCATAAAAGTTGATGGCACGCATCTATATGGCAAGTTCAGGGGCGTGCTACTGATTGCTGCGACTCAGGACGGTAACAAATGCCCCGTTCCTCTTGCCTTTGCCATTGTTGACAGGGAGAACTATGAAAATTGGAGTTGGTTTTTGGCATTACTGCGGGTCAATGTCATGAACAAGCAAGGAATATGCTTGATATCAGATCGGCACCGAGCTATAAAAGATGCTGTAGCCACCGAAGGCCTGGGATGGCAGCCTCCTTATGCTTATCACCGGTATTGTATCAGACACATTGCCAGCAACGTTCGCAAGAAGTGTAGGGATGACAATGTGAGGAAAGCTGTCCTCAAGATTGGTATGTGTTAATGCAGGCATTTCTTTATTGAACGTTTCATTTATAAATTTGTGCACGCGGTAGTTCATTTTAGTTAACCTATTTGTCTCCTTCTATTCAGCGAACGAGCCCAGTTGGGGAAAGGCCATGGAGAGATTGGACAATCTTAGCAAAGTCAATGAGGAGGTCTATAAGAAGTTGACCGGTATTCCGAACCAGAAGTGGATGCTTGCTTATGACGAAGGCAGAAGATATGGTCATATGATGACTAACATTGTAGAGTGCATCAATGGCCTCTTCAAAGGATTAAGGAAGCTGCCAATCACAAGCCTTGTCCAACAAACATACTATAGGTGTGTCAAGTACTTTGTGGAAAGGGCAAGAGAAGCGCACGCTGACCTACAACAAGGACACAGGTACGCAAGCAGGTTCAGACAGGAGCTTGCGACTATCCAGTCACGTGCTTCTTCTTACCACGTTCGTGCTTACAATAGAGAAGGGACCAGGTTTGAGGTGGTGGAGGGCCCTGATATGGCTAGGGGGTCATGTGGAAAGGTCGTCCAGGTGTTATTAGACAAAGGCAATGTGAATGTGGACAATTCCAAGCATATAGGTATCCCTGCGCTCATATTATTGCTGCTTGTGCCTCAATCAACATATCGTGGGAACCATATGTCGATACTGTATACAGGCTTGACACGCTGCTCAATTGCTACAAATCTGAGTGGTGGCCTATTGGGGATTGGTCGCAGTGGAATAACCTACCACCATTCCCTGTCCTAGTTCCAAATTATGGAAGATTACGTGCAAGGGGACGACTAAAGTCGACCAGAATCAGAAATGAGATGGATTGGCCTCAGGAGAGCGGTGTAAAGCAAAAATGTAGTCATTGTAAGATGAAAGGACATAATCGTAGGCATTGCCCACTGCTTCATGGGGACGAAGGCCCTTCTACACCGTGATTTTTACTATCCACTTTCGCATGTATGCTTTAAAGTATGTTAACCAATGTCATAAGTGTAGCGGTTGCACACTATATTTTATTTTTTACGGTTGTAAATTTGCACATCATTATGTATATAAGGGTTATCCCATTACTAGTAATGTAAAATTTTTTATTACCTGACATTTTATGATATTATTTATATATATTGCACCTTAAATTTAAGACGGTTTATGATATTATTTATGATATTAGTAATACCTTAAGGCTGTGCTTAAATTGGACAACACCTTTAAGTTTGTGTGTGTTTAAATTTCATTCCTATGCAATGCTTGTCGTGGCAGATGGCATCCACATCCCGATGCGTTGATCCTGGACCACGCGATCCTTCTCTGCTGACCGCTCAAGCGTCACACATATCCCAGTCGGTTTGGGCAGGCCATGTATGGAAATAGCTTCACCTTAATTAACCTGACTATTAACTGTTTCTGAATTGTCAGACGTTATAGTTGGTGTTGTTTTTTCTTTTGCAGCCTGACTGTGTGCTTAGGATTCGACGAGCTCATCACTACCATCACCAGCCGCCGCCGGAGTTGATTGTCCCCTTTCTGCGAGAGGCAGGCTTTTACGGCTTGGCGATGTGTGAGTTTGTGTCGATCGACCATCAGTTGATCAGTGCTCTTGTGGAGAGGTGGAGGCCGGAGACGCACACCTTTCACATGCCACAGGGAGAGACAACTATTACCCTGCAGGATGTTGCCTTTCAGCTCGGCCTACCCATTGACGGTCAAGTAGTGACGGGGCCCACTGTGTGGGGGTGGGGAGGCCTGATAGAGGAGTACTTGGGACTCTAGTTACCGGTGGATGAGAATGTCATCCGAGGGGGCTGACTGAGGATGAGTTGGTTGGAGAGGCATTTCGCTCATCTTCCAGATGATGCGGATGAGGTGACAGTGCAGAGATTCGTCCGAGCTTACATTTTACGACTCATTGGTGGGACGTTATTTCCGGACCATTCCGGCACATACATCCACCTCATTGCACTTACCCTTGATCGCACACCTACACGAGGCTGGGACGTACAGTTGGGGGTCAGCTTGCCTGGCATACCTGTACAAAGAACTCTGCAAGGCCACCGCACCGGATTACAGAGAGATAGGAGGTTGTTGCCTACTACTGCAGCTCTGGGCTTGGGATAGATTTCCCACTATCGCCCCCGCGATAGCTATTTCAGACATACCAGAGGGGGATGCAGGGATTGGCCCCTTAGCGCGCAGGTTAGAAAATATTTCAACTTTCACTTATAATTAAGTTTTCTACGCAGTTGCCTAACTTTGTTATTGAACCTGGCAGGTGGCACTATCAGAAGACGTTCCAGGATAGTCCCGCACACAGCCTACCCCATTACAGATACGTGCTGGACCGTCTTCGACTTGATCAGGTACGTAGGGGGTTTTTACAATCATTAATTTCAAGGCTTTGTCCAATCCACAATCGTATTTAAATCACATGATAAAATTGTAACTTCAGATCGTCTGGATCCCGTACACTGAGGAGGTCATCGCATCACTGCCTCAGTACTGCTTTCACGGGAGCGACACCTGGACAGCAGTGGTGCCGCTCATTCACTTCCAGATTGTCGAGTGGCACCAGCCTGATAGGATTTTGCGGCAGTTTGGACTACGCCAGGCTATTCCAGAGCCACCGAAGCAGGTGGCGGAGGTCCACTGCCTTCACTTGTCCGGTCGGCATGATGAGGAGTGGCACATTCGCCATCAGCCGTATATTGCACTTTGGGATATTCGGCGAGACTTGTGCGTTACCGCCGAGCTGACGACACGGCTAGTTCTGGGACCACGTTCCGATTACATGACATGGTACAGACGGGTTACCAGGCGATGTATTACACCAGTCGGGGGAGCGCTAGACCTTGTGGTAAGATTGCGTGCTAGTTTTTTGTATCTCATTTTCTTCAAATGCATTAGTATTATAACTAATTTTAATGTCAAAAATTTGCACAGGTAGATGAGGTTTCCTCACTACAGGACTTCACTACCCCCGAGGGACAGGCTATGTTCACTTTCGATGCGCTTAGGTCAGCGACGGAGTCCATCCTTCATGCGGTTCAGCAAGTTGATCATGTCATTATTGACTCACATGCGGAGCTAGCTCCCCAAGCCCATCACATCCTAGACCCTGCGGAGGGTGACCATGATGAGCCTCGATCTCGCCGACGACGTCGTACTGCTCCACGGCATACGTCGCAGGCTGATGTTCCGTCCGCTTCGACAGTGCAGCAGATTCCACCTTCGACTGCCCAGGAGACCATGATGATGATGCCTGATCTTACTGCCCCATCTCATGTGTACCCTACTACACCTGATGATCCTTCAGCCTCCACCATGTTCCCGGCCGCGCTATTTGGGCCATCATCATCCCAGATGCACCAGCCCCCTCCTGGTGTTCCACCCTCATTCCAGGCATTTCCACACGTACCAGGAGTCTCATCTGCATTCTATGCCTTTCCTTCCGATGATGCTGGTGCATCGCAGCCATATCGTCCTGTATTTGATTGGCATACTCAGGATCAGGGATTAGCGCATGGTGGCATGATGACAGATGACTCAGATCTTGTAGATAGAGGTAGAGGTGGAGGCAGAGCGGGAGCCAGGGGTAGAGGCAGAGCAGGAGCTCGAGGTAGAGCAGACACAGACATCGGGGATGTGACTCCCGAGCCTGCGCAGAGGGTTAGTAGATACGGCCGACACATTACCGATCCTGGATGTGGGACTGGACATCACTTGCATAGACATTAGCTTTCTTTTCTATGTTTTTTGTATATTTGTATATTTGTATACATTTATCTTACTACTTTATTGCCAGTCACTCAACATTTAGGATGACTTTACTACTTTATTGTCAGACATCAACATTTACGATGCTTCTAATTACTGCGACTTTTTCAATTGCTTGCGCAAGAATAATTACAAATAACAATAAATCACGATGATCATTGCAATATTTAATTTTATTTTAAAAAATGATGATAAGGACATCTTCCACATATAATAACTAATATTATTAATTATCATACTTTCACAACTGTTATAAATATATACTCGGTTAAAATACCAAAATACATTTACTTCATAAACTATTTTTCATTTTACCGCAATTTTGAAACTATTTACCAAAATACACAGGGCACCAGACTGTTTGGCATCATCGGCCGCGCTGAAGGCGCCTTCTAACATGGCGCCTTCGCTGTAGCAAATTTCACTGGGGAGGCGCCATTTCACCTGCCGCCTAACAAGCAAACTTAGGTTTAGAACTTATGGGGCTGGGAGGTGCCAAGTAAAATGGCGCCTCCACAGTCCCATTTTATAAATTAATTAAGTTTAATAAATTTATATATTTATTTATATAACTTTAATTTTATTATAATTATATCTTAATTTTTACGACTAATATAGATAAATAAACTTAAGTTTGTTGGGTAGGCGCCAGGCGAAATAGCGCCTCCCAGCCTGCAAAGTGAAATTCGCTGTAGCGAACGCGCCATTCTGAAAGGCGCCTTCAACGGCGCCCTGCGTAATTTGGTATTTGGCGTGAATGATGCCACTTCGTCTAGCGTACCTCTACACGTCATTTGGCGTCTCTCCATCGCTGTTTGTATCTTCTGTGCTTATTTCGATAAAATGTTTCGAGCGAACGATGAAACGAATAATAGTTTCTTAAAAAATAATTAATCGGTACTTTTCACTCCCATTGCCAAAATATTTTATCATTCTAACGAAATAAAAAATAACTAATTCATGTTATAATTCTGATTTCATTACAAAATTAAAAGATTATTGAAACGAAATTATCAGATTTTTTAAAATTTATAGCTATCTTCAACCTCGCCAGTTTGCATTCATTCTGTCACAAAATAAAAAAAATCTTATTCAAATAAATACAAAGCGGCAAGCATATTATTGGAATAAATATAAAATAAGAAAAATATATTTATTACATTATATTTCTTTTCATTTTTAGCAATCTTCAACTTTGTATATAAGGAATATTTTAGTATACTCAATAAATTTACTTATGTGTAATAACATATTAAATAATTACTTGTAATAATATAATTCCAAACGTTAAAAGTTTATAGTTTCAAAAATTGATAAAAATTAACTGTCATTACATAAAATTTTGAGAGACATTAATGTAATTTATGTAATTATTCTTTATTGATCCTATATTTTTTAAATAATATTTAATTATTTACTAAATATTTATTATTTTTATTCATTATATTATTATGATTAACTACTTTCTTATTTAATTCCTATAATACATTTATGTATTAGATATCAAAGTGGAGTTAACATATTTTTATATCACATCAAATATAATTATAAAATAAATAATTTATTTTCAAAAATTTATTTTTAGTTATAATCATATATTATTTATTTTTATAATTTTTATTTTCAAATTATATCAACATTAATTAATTTTAAAAGGGAAAAAAATGGAAAAAAATGGACCGAGGGCGCCACTTTGAATGGCGCCCTCGGACACCGAAAGGCGCCCTCGGACACCGAAAGGCGCCATCTTATATGGCGCCTCCGCCCATGAGGCGCCACCCTAAATGGCGCCTCCCGCCCACGTGCGTATTTCGGTAATATGTTTCGAAAAAATAGTAAAACGGTAATAAGTTTCGTAAGAAACATTATTTTGGTATTTTAGCCTTTTTCTTCCTACTCTGTACTAAGCTCCAATCCTTGCAGTTCACTCGTCAATCGTCATAATTTCTCTAAATTTCATTCCCTTCCCCCTCTAAACTTTTACTGATTGTTTTCCTTTTCAAAACTGATGTTCACTCAAAAAAAAGTAGACTTTCAATGCCTTTTTTCCCTCATTAGTGCACTTCTGCATCAATTCATGGCCGATTAAGATTGCGGTGAGAATGCGGTAAAAACAGTCCGCAGCCAAATGCAACAACCGCATCAGTGTTGCAATGCGTCCGCAACACACCGCAACAGCAGTGATTTACAATCACACCGCAAATGCGCTCAAATACGGTAACGGATGCTTCCGCATCAGCAAAATTGCGGCCGCATTTTAAAACCCTATCCGCAACTATTACTGACCCATTCCCTCTCACTCAAATAATCCTCGTGTGCCGTTAACCTTTTGAGGAGTCGACTTAGAACCTGAAATGAATACAGTAAATTCTTAAAGAAGAGGATGCACTATTTTCTTACTCATAGAAAGAAAGTTTTAAATAATGGTGGAAGAACAAGAAAATTAACTAGTAGAACAGAACAGGCTGATTAAATTAAAGTTTTCAGTCACTATGAAATGATATTATTGCTCAGCTCATTGCTGTTGTAAGAGGCGTCCGATTCCTGGGGCTCGCCTCGCGTAAGAGTAGAAGAACTTCCTCTGCCCGTAGTCAAGGAGGCCATTCCAGCTACCATGCCTGCCATTGATGAGTGAGGTACATGCAATTGTAAAGATGGAAAGAGTGGAGTTAAAGGGGTTGAAGTGGCATGTTTTGAAAGCTGTCTTGAATGATATGGAAGCACGATTATGCCACCTTTAATTTTTTTGGGGTAATTATGCCACTATTTTTTTATGGATGCATAAAGAAGCAACAATTAGGCAACAATATGGGGTAATTATTCTGTGAACTCATCTCATACATTCATCTTTGGATTACTCTAGATTCATCCATAATGTTAAATGAATGAGTAAAATTTTTATTCACTAATGGCAGGATTATTTATCAATATTCATTAGGGATTTAAATTGTAGTTGTTGTTGTGGTCATAATGTTGCATGATGGGAGAAAATGCGAAAAAATGTAGCTATCGCTTGGTAAAATTGCAAAAAATTATGATGCGATGTGGTTTGCAACTATAATATTACAAATAATATTGTGGTTAGGAACCATTTTTTAAATTTTTGATGGGCATCCATTATTCCATTCAATTTATTTTTTATTTTATAATATTTAATAAAATAATAATTAAAAATTTACACTTTGTACTAGAATATAAATGTGTTACAATTTCAGTTTATTTTTTTCATTTTTATCAATCTTGTGTTGCAATTTAGAGTTGAAGGTTTGTGCATTTAATTATGAAATAATATATCTTAATTAATTTATTTTTTGGATAATAAAAAAAATTAGAACATTAAATATAAAAGATTATTTGAAAAATAATCCCTCCTAAATAAGGGTGTATGTAAGCCACCTCAAAAAATTTGTTCTTCCTAAAGCAGGACAAAAATAATAATTCACCTAGCCTACACTCCTATTGCCCTATATATTTTTAGCTTAACTAACTTATTCATAAAATAAAATAGGCTTAACAACTAATTTTTGACTTACTATATAAAATAAGTGAGAATATAATATTAGTATACAAACCTAAATACGTTAATAGGTTAGGTTAAACCTTAAAAAATTTATAATTTAACTACGTCAAGCCAAATAATTATTATGTATGTTTAATTTATTTCAAGCAAGGCTTACTCGGTCAAGTCTACTACTCTTCCAAAAAATTAAAAAAAGACTACTCGTGTTCTTAAGTGATAAAAATATATAAAAAATTAAAATTAAAATTAAAATTAAAAATATAATTTAAATTTTTTTTTAGTATTGATAGGAAAAGGATAACAATAATAAATATTATAGAAGTGAAAATAAAGACAATAAAAAATATAATAAAATAATAATAATTAAATAAATAAATGGATGGATTGTGTTTAACCTTTTATGTATCCATAAATATAAAGTTTTAATTGTATCATATATATATATATTAAAAATTAACAATAATCCATCAATTAAACACCATGTCACCGGCCCATCTAATTGTTAAGATTCATTAGTCAGCCTAGCTATAATAATGCAAAGCCAGTGTGAACGTAAAATAAATAATCTAAAGAGTCCAAGACAGTGACAATGGGTAGCTGTCAACACAGGTCCTCGTCTTTAGCGTTAGCATGGACTAAGGGCTTTCTCACTCCCCTCTTAACACAAATCGGACTTTTTCTTATGTTAAGAGAAGAATGATTAATATAAAATTAAAAGTATAAAACATATCAATTTTATAAATATCAAGTTATTTATATTTTCTGAACTTATTACTGTTTATTAGAGTAAGAAAAACTCTTACCTGAAAATAATATAGAATGCATTCATCATGTGTGTATCAGAACAATAATGACAACATCATCTTTGATTTCTTTTCCTAATCTTGAGTTAAGCATACTCAAAAGATTCCAATATGAAAGACAAATGTGTTTAATATTTTACTAACGTGGACGGAGAAACAACAGGCACAATTTTGTCTTTGATTCTCTCTCCTAATAGTTATCATATATTCCAAGATTTTAATACTTCAAGTGTAAAGCAAATGTAAACGTTATATTATGGTGGGCTCAAGAACATCAAGCTCAACTTTGCTTTTGATTCATTCTTATCCTAGTCTTGAGTAGACAATAATTCCAATACTTCCAATATATGTATACATATATTTTAAATTATGAATTTGGTACTTCATTTATTGATTGTATATTTAAATACAATTTAACAGTATGTTTGAGATACTTAGGATATACCAACCATTATAAATTTGATATGCATATGAAAATTTTCACCAAAAACAAATTAAAAGGGTATATGAAAAATCTTCATTAATACTTCAAGTGTAAAGCAAATGTAAACGTTATATTATGGTGGGCTCAAGAACATCAAGCTCAACTTTGCTTTTGATTCATTCTTATCCTAGTCTTGAGTAGACAATAATTCCAATACTTCCAATATATGTATACATATATTTTAAATTATGAATTTGGTACTTCATTTATTGATTGTATATTTAAATACAATTTAACAGTATGTTTGAGATACTTAGGATATACCAACCATTATAAATTTGATATGCATATGAAAATTTTCACCAAAAACAAATTAAAAGGGTATATGAAAAATCTTCATTGATACTCTACGCAAGATTAATGGCATGTAATGTAGATCAGTAGTTCTTTGGATGAAATGATGTTGTGCATACTTGTTATTTTTAAAAAAGATGTCAGCCTTCCCTAATTCTTTTATGGCATGCTTGAAATAGATAGCGGGATGATGTGCAAGATATTACCTATATTGTTTTCTTTTATTTTATGCTTCTTAGTGTGTTACATATGCTTAACTTCATAGATTAGATCATATTTAGTGATTGAGTTATGATTTTTTAATGCTATTAAACTATTTAGTTAATACTGAATTTTGACAATATTTTAGGTTTTCAGTTATAACTTGAGTTGAAGAGGTCCAAACTAGATGATCATTATAGCATTGAAAATTTAAGAGAAAGTTTTAAAACTTGCATGTTTTAGCCAAAACTCATTTTAGACATTTGGAGGGTCAAATCTAGTAATGAAAATGAAGCAACGTTTTTGTCCAGTTTGACCCAATCATGGTTCTGGGGCTATATAATCTCCAAGAATCCAATTAAGGTGAAACCAACACCCAAAGTCATCTTAGAACCAACCCAACAACTTTCATCTTTAGGAATTGTGAAACTATGCCATATTGATGGTTAAACATATGTTAGAAGTTAACTTATGAAAATTTACTATGGCAAATATTGCTAGTGATTTAATTTATAAATTGGGTTATGAGCTTCAAAATTAAGAAACACCTCATTCTTCTTAACTTTAAGAGATATGTTTACTAGGCCTATTAGGTCTTCTAGCTTAAAAAATCAAATATCACAAGGTTTTGTGCCTCCAAAGGCATTAATTCTCTCTAGATAACTTTCTTCTCTTCTCCAAGTTTCTTTCATAAACCACTATGATTGGTTAATTTTCTACATTAGTTTAAGGGATTAGTACTTCAATTTGATTTTAATTTTGAGATATTTCTCTTAATTTACTTTTGATTTCATTATTTCTTCTTTTTTTTCCTCTTGTTATTAATGACTATTAAGATAGTTTACTAATTATGATCAGTTAGTTGATTATCTATTATAATCTATGCCTAAACAATTAATTCCCATGTGTAGGTTAGTTGTGGTTAATTATAATTAGATGCATGAATGAATCATTAATTGCTTAAGAAAAATAGAGGATGAATTTACAAGTTTCATATATAAAGTTGTTGATTCAGTCTTAACCTTGTTATTAATGTTTAACACCATTACTAATTGCATTAATGTTATTTCTTGAATTAAAATCAATACTAGGAGTTTAATTTAAGCATTTGTTCTAGACTAATGATCATTAAAAAATTCTGCATAATCACTACTAATGTTAGGATAATTTTTTGTTAAGTAGTTCGATTAATTATGAATTCTGCTAGGATCTATGATAAATTTGAGAATTTGAATGTGATCACTACTAGTGTTAGGGTTGTTTCTTGAATTAAAATCAATATTGGGATTTTAATTTAAGCATTTGTTCTAGACTAATGATCATTAAAAAATTCTGCATGATCACTACTAGTGTTAGGGTAATTTTTTGTTAAGTAGTTCAATTAATTATGAATTCTGCTAGGATCTATGATAAATTTGAGAATTTTAATATGATATTGCTTGAATTGGGTTTTAATATTCTTTTTTATTCTATTTTAATTATGGTTTTAATGTTTTATTAAAATTACTTTTGAAAACTTCTTATTTCTACATTCTATCTTCAACAATTGGCTTCTATATCCTTAAATTTAACCTAGACCCACCCTTACTAAGTGTTTAGGTAGGTTCAATAATTAATTTTAGTGTGAGTGACATGCATTACAAGACATCATCAATATATCCTCGTTTGAAGAAAATCTCATGTACAATCATTACTACAGAATTACTAATATATAATAAGTATTCAACAAATTACAAGTCAATTCTCAATTGATGTTTAATCAAGCACAATTATATATTAGTTTTGATGTCAATTACATAATTGACATGAAAAAAAGATTATCATGTTAGTTTTTTTTACTAAATAACTAACATTGTTTCTTTTAAAATTCTTTTAAATGTTTATAAATTTCACATTGATTTTTCTGCTAAAAAATATTTTTTTCTTCTCAAAATATTTTGTTTTACACGTCACTTAAATTTTTAAATAAAATAATGATGCAAAATTTTTACTTAATTTTTTTAACATTAGTTCTTGCCTTCCTAACCAAAATATTTATAATAAAAATTGAATAAACCTAATATCACGCATAAAAATATATATTTTCAGTTAAAAACTTTAAAAGATCATAATTTCATGCTAGTTGTCCATTTAGGTTGAGTTTTATATCAATTTTACGTAAAATTTGGAGATCAATCCATATTTAAAAGCACTAACCCATCTCAAAATCATGAAAAATATTCATTTTGTTAGATCTTTTTTTCATTATTTTTACTTCTCTAATCTTTGTTTAGTTAGCTTTGGACTCTACCATAACAATGTATTAAACATATAATAAACATGTGAAAGTTAGATACATAAATTTGGAGAAATAGAAGAAACAAATATCTAAAAATAAAAGCTAGAAAGACATATCTTATATTTTGAATAAGTGGCCAGGAATATAGTATTTGGTTCATGCTTCATGTTAGTTGAAGGAGTACTAGCAACTATTCTGTTTCTAATGTAAGGTGAACAATAAAGTGAAATGAAGGGTCCTGTGAAGAGAGTTGAATGGAGATGGAGATTGAGCTTGGAAACAAACAATGAAGAAAATAAAATAATGTTTGTTTTATTTATAGCACAATTTTCATCATTCTTATGACTTTAGACATTAGTTACTTTAAAAATTGATGTCCAAAGTCTCACAAGAAAAAAAGTAAAAGTCATTTATAAATAAATAATATCTAAACTTTTCTCATGCTTTAGAAAATGCCACTGCGCCTAAAACTTTGGATGTCAATTATTTTAGAAATCAATTTCTAAATTCTCATGAGAGGAAAATATGTCAATTTTTTTAACAAAAATTGGTGTCTAAAAGTTTTTCATATTTTTAAAAATATTACTACTTCTATGACTTTAGACATTAGTTGTTTTAGGGACCAATGCCATATGCATCATCCATTTCTAAGTTGGCAATTGTCATACCATTAGACATTAGTTAATTTTAAAATTAATGTGTAAACTTTTTACATTTTCCCAATGAGACACTTAAAATGCCTTGAGATGACAATTATGCACTAAATCAACATCTTAAGTTTTCATGGTTTCTAAGACTTTAGAAATGCCATAACTTTAGCTGTCAATTGTGATCAAAGTTGATATGTGTAAGTTTAATATTTTTTTCCACAAGACTTTTGTAATATCTCTAGATATCAGTTACATATAAAATTAATGTCATAGGTTTGCTTATTTTCCCAACAACCTTTAGATGCTATACATTTTGACATCGGTTTAGTAAAAAATCAATCTCTTAAATTTTTAAATAATTTTAAAGAATGTCATCACTTTCAAACAAACATTGGTTATGTTATTGATGCATTATCTTAAAATTTTATATAATTTTAAAAATATCACTATGTCAAAATGGACATCAATGAAAATGATAAGTAATATCTATCCGTTGATATTTATCATCAATTCTACAGGAGTGAACATGTCTACAAGCCATATTTGAATATTATTGAAGCACTAATGCATACCAAGCAGGATGAACACCCTAGCCCCCACAATGAGATTGTCCTATTCTCTTCATAGCATTTTCAGTCTACTCTCGAGGTACCTTGTTATCTAGTTCGTCGCTTTAAGAACCTCTAGGCACAACAAGCTAAAAAAATGATAATTTTAAATAAGGAAAGGGATAACTTTATTATCTTAATTTTATAGCTTTAAGTAGGTGGGATGACTACAAATTAACACATTCAAGCCCTAAGCTTAGTGGTAATCCACCCTACTAGAGCTACTGATATTCCACACCTTAAAAGGCATTTTAAACCACATGGCATTTGCCATGAGTAGAAATACATTTTGTAAATTAACATAAGGCCTTCTTTTTTCCATGCTTTATTTAAGATATTATCCCTATCTAATACCAAAATGAAGATGTAAATGTGAGTACCCCAAACATGCATTTGTCAATCCTTCTAGATTCTTTAACTATGAAAAATTATCAAAATACCCCTAATTTGAGAAAATAAAAAAAATATACACCAATTGAATTGCTTCCAAATTTCAACTACAAGACTTACAAAAATGGTAGATTTTTCCACCTAGTTTCATCCAAAATTGAGCATGTTTTCCTAACCAACTAATCATAAATGTCAACTTGTGGCATTCTCTATTATATCATATGCCAATGCCTTCATTGAAGCCTTAATTTGACATAAATCTATAGAGAATTCTACTTACTCTTAAATTTTGATACCAATCTTTAGCTTAGTCCTTTAAGTTACACTATTAATTGCTTATGATTGTTTATTTGAGTGCTATAAATGTTTCTCCTCTTAAATTTGGGTTGTCACATCCATAACATCAGTATTCCCTTGGCAAAATGTATCTTCCACAATTGTTAAAAAAGCTATCTTTGTAGACTTTTTCAAATTGTTCTAACAATCTCTAGTGCTATCCTAAAGCTCTTTCAAACTCATTGCCTTTACAACTTGTTTGACAATTCATTGCCTTTACAATTATATGCTCATTACCTTTGTAACTTGCACAAATGCCACTTTCATTGCTCTCAATCCTTGCCACCATAACTAAAATGTGTACCAACTCTTTTGATTATGCACAATGCTTAGCATTCTGAACCACTTATTGATAAATGTCTTGTATTTAAGGTCTCATTACCTGAATGCAAAAGCCCAAACTTATGCTTGATCTATGCAAAGTCTCATAATTAAACACTCAAGTTAGTTTGTATTTAGTGATGAGAAAAATATTTACTATTTTATTTTACTCCTATTTTATGTCCCTTAAGTATTATATTTGCTTAATTTCATTAATTAGGCCTTATTTTATTAATTGTGGTCAATTTTGTAATATTGTGAATTTATTTAATACATGTTAAAATTTGATATTGTTTCTATTTTTCAATCATATCCTAGGCTTCGAAATTCAGATTGAGACAAACTTTATATTGCTGGAAAGCTAAAGAGAGAACTACAACTTTTATATTTTGGTCAAAGGCCATTTTCGATTTCTTCAAGCCTTTATTTGGCCAAAAAGTTGAAACTTTGTCTCTATCCCAACTGAAGTTATTTCTATATTTGGGTCATATCTGGAGTTATAGTGGTTCGATTAACCTAAAACTAGCGCATAAATTCTCATAAGACATAGGCCTATAAGTTTTATGTTTATAGGTTTTTTAAATTACATTGATTTTATGGTCAAAATCTGGTTGGAAGCTAGACCTGTGTGAATTCATTAATTTATCTAATGGATTTAATTAACTTGTTACAAATAGGTCTGGGCTTCTAAAAATTAGGAAAACTTTATTATTGTAATCCAAAGAGTCATCGAATCCTATTCCAATAGCGTTTTAGAAAAATTAGGTTATATAAGGTGAAAAAAGAGTTGAAAAGAGACATTCTATACATAGACTTTACACACACACTTAGTAGATAACTCTCTTTCTTCTTCCGCTAACTTGTGTCCTTTAGCCATGGAGGGCTAAATTTTTGGAGTTGATTTAAGGAGTTTAAGGCTTTCCTCTTGAGGATTATGATATCATGATTTGCAATGTTAACTTTTCTTAATTAATTTTCCTCTTTCTCTATTTACTTATGTTGAATTCTTGAAATTGTTTGTGTTAGATGTTGATTTGATATAATTGATGTTCATTCTTGTGATTTCTAATTGTTTGCTGCTTTAATATGAAATTATGGTTGATAAATCATAGTTTTATATATAAAGACAAAGGGTTGAGGGATTAATTTAGAGATTTCTAATTTAATTTCTCAATTCAACCAAATTTTATTATTAAATCTATTTTGATCTAACTAATAGGATTATAGCGATTGCTTAATTAGCTAATTTTAATTGTCAAATCCTAGGCGATCTCCTAGCATAGGATTTATGACGTATTGTAGGGATTCTAGGTAATCCAAGTTTAAAGAATTAATTAGAAAAGTTAAATCTCAAGTAATCTATAATTAATCCAAAATAGATCTCTTAATTTCCTTGAATAAACTATTTTATTACATTGAGTTCCTCTTTGTTTACTTTCTATTTTGTACCTATTTTATATTTGTTTAGTTTATTGCTATTATTTTAATTTCATGCAAATAACTCCCTAATTTTGCATTCTATTTTCATATCAAATTGTGCATTCCATTTTTTGCATTCTATTAGTAAATTATAGTAAAGGATAATATCAAAGGATTACTAGGGGTACAACCTAATTTGTGCCACTATACTACATTATTTTAGTAAACTAGTTTTTAATTTAATTTTAGTTTATTGCGACGTATACATTATTTGGTTTACTCAATTCATAATATTTCATAATGTGATTTTCACATTTAGTTAGATCCTCTAATCCTTTATCAATTAATGCACATTGGTAACTTGTTAACCATTATAGCTAACTCTTAGAATTAATACTCTCTTGCTTCGTGAACCTTATGACCCTTTCTATCTTGAGTGATATGCACCAATGCCTAGGCTCTTATAATCCTAACTCAAGTATGTTTTCTAAGAAATTATTCTTTAGGTAAATCTTGTCATGGCTCCATCGCTTCAATATTTTAAAGGGGTTCAGCATATAGCTTCCTCCATTCTAGCTCAAATGCCTTATGTTTATGCACTAGTAAATGTAAGCTCCAAGGTTATTGCTACAATATCTCTTTACAACTATGCTGTGTTAGCCTCCTAACTTATTAAAATGATCCTTTTGGACTAACTCAACACAATTTTGAATTTCTCACTTCAAAGTAAACCACTTAACAAATCACTTTGATGTGCTATCCATTAGAATTTGTTGCCTAATTTATGGCCATGCATTTTTACATGACTAATGTTTCACCCATTTATTCCACCAGTTCCTAACTCTATCATTCTAGATAAGGCCAAGCTCTCTGATAAGACTAAGGCTTCTTCTATTAGATAGGCCATTAATTCACTCATCCTTTTGAATGTTGTTTTGCACCTCTCAATGCTATTACTATAAATGAGCAAGTAACCAATGTCTCAAACTTCAAAGCTAGTCCTTTAGCACAAATACTTGCACTTGATGCAACAATCAATGTTTCTTCAAATGCTTTGACTCTTTTTTTTTTCCATTGTGAAAAATTTGTGAAGTTCAATTAAGTGGGGAAAATGTTATAATTTCTCTTTGCTTAAAATGAAAACTCATTATAAGGTCAATAGAATGTGGGAACACATCTTGTAATTTATCGGTTATTATAAGCTATATTAGCATAAAGATTAATATGGAACTTAATTTTTTGACTTCATGTGCACTTTTTTTACTTCATGTGCACTGGAGTTATTTCTTCTAGGTTAAGTTATTCTAAAAGTCTTATATAATTCTCAAAAATGCAAATAGACAGTTAATGGATTAGTATTTATTATCCAGCAAAGAAAAATATAAGAATGGAAAAGGTTTAGTGAATTAAAGCTAAAATCTGAAATCTAATACAATACTAAAAAATGTAATTTAGTAAAGTAAAATAGTTAGGAATATCTTGTAAAGAGATTAGTAGATCTCATAAGGTAGGCTTCTTACACTTGTTTAGTTTGTTGTTCAAATGACCTTGAATATATTTAGACACATGTTAGGAGGAGTTATGTCATGAAAAATATTGAGCAGTCATTTGTAGTAACCTCCATTATAAGGGCAAGATATGTCATGTGTTATGAATGTGCTTATAACGCTAGTTAAGAGTTTTGTTCATACCTATTTTTGTTTTTATGTTATGACAATACTACTATGAAGATCTTCTCTCTAAATATAAAGATTTTTGTCCCTGTAAAGGACTTTAGTTCAAAATATCAATTTATGTGAGGAAATACAAAAGCATATTTTTTATTTTTCCATATATTGTATGTTTGTGGATCTACTAACCAAAGGATTAAGAATTAGTATAAAACATGATCATGTGAATAATATGAAAATACCTAAGTTTTTTAGTGTTTTGGTTTAGTGGTGGTTTTGATAAAATTAGCTCATTGTCATCTCGAGGTATGCTTAATTGAAATACTCATAATGAAATATTTGTATTATGTTGCTATATTTTCTACACATTATAGTTATGGCAAGTTGATGGAAACTTTTAGACCATGTTTCATTTTTTTATTGAGAATTTTAATTCTCACTAGACATCTTGGATATATGTTAGAACCCATTGTTCTTTCTATCATAATAACAATAGAAACATGAATACAATCATGTGTTTTCTATCAAATTGCACATCAAAAGGAAATAATATATGTTTTATTTCACAATGAATAATAGAACATATATTAAGAAAATTATTAATCTTTTATCAAATAATATCTTTTAAATTAAAGAACAATAGATATTTAAGAAAAAAGAAACAACAAGATAATATCACTTGTGAAAGATTAATTTTTTTTTACCTTAAATGTGTAATTCATCAATATCTTTAATAATAAACATAGATTTTAAATTTAATATTAGAAATGTTTAAAAAATGAAATTTAAATAGTTACTACATGTAAAAAAATTGATAGATTTTTTATTTTTAAAATTTTTTTAATAATTGATGTATTATAATCTAAAATTTAATAAAATTAAAGAATACTTAAATAAATTATAAAAAATACACATGTCCCTATATATCATTTTATATATAAATAATTAATTTTACTAAATATTTTTATACAAACTGATAACTATTCATTATTAGACCAAATAGGCCTAAACAAAAGAATTCCGCTTTTGTTGCAATCAGGTTAATTGATTAATCAGTCCTCACTCAGTAGCATTTGACCCATGCTAAGAAGTATTTGACCTAGATAATCATTGAACATGTAGTTGGTTTAGTAGTCAAGGTGTGTATTGGCTAGCTATAATTGAAGCAATTATAAGCATTATAATCAATTTGCTTAAGCTAACATCTAATACATAATAGATAAATAATGTTATTTGGTAGCTGAACACTCTCCTCTACCACCCACTACTCACTTCTATGTTATTTGGTAAACTCTAATACATCATAGACAAATAATGTTATTAATTAGTTAAATCAATTATTGGTTGACATCTAATGCAATCAACTAGTTATTAATATAATTAGCCAATTGCTAAATAGAGTCATAATAATAAAGGAAAGTAACTTTTTTTAAACCAAAAATGTTATTTTTCATCACATTCTTCATATTTAATATTAAATAAATAAAAATATTATTCCCTTGATATTTTGGAACTATAATAATACTAGGGGTGCAAATGAATCGGGCAGCCTATCGGGGGCCTATGGCCCGACCTAATTAAGGCTTAGCTTGGCTCGGTCTATTTAACTAAATGAGTCAAGTTAAGGCCAGTATAAAAGTCTTTTTAATTAAACAGGCCAGATTTTTTTATTTTAAGCCTAGCCTATAAGCCTATCAGGCCGACCTATTTAGTATTTTTTATTTAAATTTATTTACTATAAAGGTAATGACATATAGACTTTTTTTTTCAAGTCCATTATATAGATTAAATATTTTGAATGTTTGTTGTATAATTTATGGTGAACTAATTTACCTTTGTTGTTAACCTTTGATGTTATGACAACTTAATATTATATTACTTTTAATTAAATATTGAATATTTAAATTAGTAATTTTATGTTATGAGTATATGGATTTATTTCTTTGTTAATTAGTTCTTATATAAAATTTTGTATTAATTTTAGTATTATTAGGAGCATTTAAAGAATATATTGATATAAGTTTATATAAGTTATTAGCTTATTTAAGGCCTTTTTATAATAGGCCTTTTAAGTATTAAGTTGTTAGCTTATTTAAAAACTTGTATTTAAAATAGATTTTTAAATAGGCTAACAGGCCAAGCTAGACTTTTAAAACAGGCTAGGCTCGAGCTTGAAATAAAGCCTTATATAAGCTAATAGGCCAGGTTCGGGCTAATGTTTTGCAATACAGGCCCAACCTATTTAAGGCAAAGCTTAATTTGGTCCAGCCCATTTGCACCCGTAAATAATACAAGTAGATAAATTAAATTATTCTTACAAACAATATTTTTTGTCAAAACAAATAATGGCGTATAATAATTTCACCCATTTCCTTTTAAATTTTGTTTCGTTGTTTACCCTTATTTTTCTTTGATTGATATATTTTTTCTCATTCTTTTTTTTTTCATATTGATTTACCTATATAGTAGGGCCAACAAAGTTGACTTTATATACTGGGAACATTTTGTTGATAAATAGGGTTTAGTATTAATGTACTGATAATTTAATTAATCTGCCAAGTTATAAATTAATTAATTCAGATTTATGTGCGAAATATTAATGATACTTGATTTTGTTGTCATCGGATGTTCTTAACTTTGCCCTATTTATAATAAGTTTTGACTTTGAAAATGTATAATGAACAGTTACGATTTCTGCTTAATCAATTTAAATATTTGTTGGACATGAGATTCTCATGAATGGGTAAAACTACAATAATACACGTGTTTTTATTCCCACTCATTATATATGTTCTTGCTCTATTTATTATTACTCTCGTTCGGATAAAGACGTAGTCCAATTTTGTTAGATTGGACACATGAAATAAATTGTATTTAAACTGTAAAAAATTACCTCTAATAGCAAAACACCAAAGTGAATGAAGTCTGAATTCTGATGATATTTTCAAAGGTTTTCTTTCTATTAGAAACTCTAGAAGGACAACTCCAAAAGCATAGACATCACTCTTATCAGTTAGTTCTTCTGCAGAACTAACAATTGTAATCCGAGAATATTTTGCCAAAATAAGCTAATACTTTGTGAATTATAATTACTTACAAAATTAAGTTAGTGTACTAAAAAACTCTTATCCAACTTAATTGTGATGTAATTTCATTGTCGTGTCATATTTCATTTTTTATTCTTGTGCATAATTGCTTATATGTTTTTAGTAATAGCATACTCATTGCTCATTTTCAAGAGCAATTGAAAATTAGTGAAAATGTTCTCATCTTTAATTAAATAGTCAATTGCATTTTGTGATAGTGGGTGGTGGCAAAAAATAGTAAGCGATGGTATATAGTGGTCGATGATGAGAAGCGGTCAAAAGTGATAGGCAATAGTCAACCTTGATGGATAGTGTTGGGCAATGTTCTAAAGTGATGGACAAATGTGTCAAGGAGGAGAGGTGGCTGTGAGGTTTTAGGTGGTGATCTATAGTAATAAATGGTGATAAAAAAGACATAGTATAAAATTTGAAAATTTGAGTAAACCAATCATTTTATACCATTAAAATATTTCAATTATATGAGGATGTAGGATAACATCCCTTAATAAAAATATTTAGGAGTTATATTGATAAAAAGTATTTTCACAATATGAATATTTTTTAGAATATTTTACTTAATTGGAAACAAAACATAAAAATCTAGACTTAAATCCTATTTTGATTGCCAAAGTATTAGATTTCTTTAAATATCATCCTTGAGATAGGGTTTGCATCAATTTAATCTTTGAAGATTTAATTTCAAGTCAAATTTTAGTTCCTATATCAAATAATTAATATTTGTTATAGAGATTAAAATTTTACTTACATTTTTAGAGATTAAATTGATACAAACTTTATCTTAAGGATGAAATTGATAAAAACTTACCCATTGTTTGTCATAATAAAAAAATAGGATTTCATTTCATCTTCAAATGAAATTATTTTTAATATAGTGTTTGGCTTTAAGTAAAAAAATATTTCATTTCATTTGTAATTCTCATTTTAATTACATTTTTACTATTATGAAATCTATCTAATTTTGTAAGGGTTTTACTATAATTCATTACGTTTGACTTAAAAAATATATTATATAAATAATTTATCCTTTCTCTAACATTGTATTTATCATGATATCATCAAAATCTACTATTTAATTAATTTCTATGCATTTTTCAATATATTACAAATAAAATAATTTATTTACAAATGAATTAAAATCATTATTTTTAACAAAGTTGTCAAATAATAAAATTCATTTATAAATGGATTGAAATCATCTCTATTGAAATGAAATGAAATCAATTCTAAAAAAAAATTTATGCCCAACGAACCCTTAATACTTCAATGGTAAAAATAGAACTTTAGTAAAAAAATCTGTCCTTTTGAAATATTTTCAAACCATAAAAGTGATTCTGCCAAAGGAAACGTGACCTTAAATTTGAGACAGGTTTGGTGTTTGTTTGGTCCAAGTATTGATGCAAAGACTGAAGTTAAACGCGTATATATGCTCTGGAAGTTACATCAAAGAAGACGAAATTCTACGGAATTGATCTTAATAAGCAGGAATTTGGAGGGAAAATGATGAGAGAAGAGGACAGAATCTATATGAGAGAAGCAGGAATTTCACATGCTCACTCCAATGGCGGTAATCATAAATTCATATTTTATATAATACGGAGGGCTTCAGAACAACCGCTACAACTTTGGATTGCTAGTCCACTTGAGCTATATTCAAAGAGTAATTTAAGGACTTAAAGTTTAAAGTTTGTTAGGCCTTTGAGTCTTTGACCATTATTTTGTCATTTGATTGTTTTCTACTCTTTATGTTTGATTTTCTTTTTCCTTTTACTTCAGAAAAGCATAATAATTGAAAGTGATACCATCATTTTAAAAAAAAATTATATGATTACTTAAAAATAAAATATAACATTAAGGTATCATTTGTTTTGACAAAAAATATTTTTTATTGAAATATATTATTTGTACTATATATATACATTAATGAAAAAGTGGTATATCATTTATATTGATAGTTAAAAATATTGATACTTAAAGGTATGATAATAAAAGTAAATAAATTTCCTTTTAAAATATATGAAATTACATTTTTAAAATTTTTCATATTTAATATTAAATAAATATTATATTTTCTTCCATTTTAATATTTTATAACTATATACTATAAAAATTATTTTCCATCGAAAATGCCAAAACCTAAATTTTAATCTTTATTCCTTAACACGAAATCTCATGATCACAATTCACTCGTTTCATACTCATCTAAAAAGAAAAGAATAACGCTTTGCTTTCAAAATTAAAAAATGTATATATATTCAAAAAGGCAAGAAAAGCGACAACAACAGCTTGTACATGCATCTGGTTCAACTCAATTTTAAGGAGACCATAAATACCCCATGTATCTAATTGTACATATTTAATTGGCTAGTCGCAGACTTTTCTACACATGCTGAAAGAGGTGACAAGTTAGGAGCATGCAAAGGCAAAGATAGATAGATAGATATATATCTGTTTCCATTATAAGGAATAAGAAACCTCCCGTATAAACAGAATTCTTGGGGAACCACCCACTTAGCTCCCATCCGGTGTGTGTGTTAGTCTGAATTCAATCATAAAAAAGAAGAATGTGAATAAGTCTGAACAAAATATGCAAAGTAACATATATAATATTTAAAATAACTGTAGTAAAAAATAACTGATAAAACAACTAATAGATAATAAAGTAGTTCATAACTAATAAATCAGCTAATAATTAAGTAGATGATAAAACAACTAATAGTAATAGGATATTTTATAAAATTACCTATTCAATCAATTGAAAAATGTAAAAAAAAAATGACATAGTGATATAAATAAATATATGAATTAAGTTAATTGATATTTATTTTGAGATCAAATTATATTAATGCAAAATAATATTTAAAAAACATAATATTCTAAAATTTAATTAATTATAGTTTATAATATTACATATTTATTTGTTTATTTTTTATTTATAATAAATTAATAAGCATAAATCAAATATTTATTTATATAATTACCATAAAAGATTTCATTTAATAAAAAGCATATGGATAAATTTTTTTCCAAATTTTGAAAGTTTATTGACCTACTAAATAAGCCATTAATTAGCCTTAATTAAGGGTGGAAGTAGGCAACTCAACCTATAAGCATCACACTACCTAACCTATTTCTATCATAGTCTAACTTAACCTATTTGTAAAATAGAATAGATTTAAGCTAAACTTTTGACTCATTTTACAAAATAAGATAACTCATATTATTTAAACTCTAGTCTATTAGCCTAGCCCTTACTTTTTATATATATTAAATTATATAACATATATAATATTTAGGGAAAATTTTGTATACATTTAATAAATGTGCTAAAAATTCTAATACATCATTATTCTCTTAATTTTAGCCTATACTATAAGTGTTTAAATGATTAATTTATAAGAATTATTGCAATATTTTTGTCTATTTTAGGATTGAATCAAACTTGAATCAAATACAAATTGAGCCAAACTTTGAATTTGATAATTTCTAGTTAAGATAAGTATAAGTTAAAACAATATTATTGGTTGGAGCTTGAACAAATGTTTGTTGACTTATACTTGATAATATCAAAACTGTTCATTTAATCTAATTCTACTCTTAATAACATTTTCTGAAAATATTTACTAATTATTAATAAATATTTATAAGCTAATATGCCAAATTAGATTTTATAAAAATATACTTAAGCTAAGTTACACCAAATTTTCAGCTTGTTATAGACTTATAAGTCAGACCAAATTAATTTTTATAATGTAGGCCTAACTAATTTTATTGCAAACATAACTTACTCCACCCTTCACTTTTAAAGATATTTCATCCACTAATTTATTAAAAAAATAGAAGTCTTTGATGTAGTATTATATATAATAATATTTTTCCTAATATTAAACACTTTTACTGATTGTTTCTTTTGGGGAAAGTCAAAGGGAAAAAGAATAACACTTATGCATCATTCATATTTTACTTATACTCATAAACTTAGATTAAATAATTAAATAAAAATAAGTTAGTAAATAAATAAATATTTGATGCTATAAATTATAATTAAGTAAATTTTAAATAATTATATTTTTATTTCAACCTATAAACAAATAAAAATAAATAAGTGAATGAATAGATATATTTAATCCTATTTTATGACATTATATATATTTAAGTAAATAACTTTCATGTACTCGTAGTAAAGCCCTAAACGTGTTGCTACCACCATTTAATACCGGTAATATACTTCTTCTCGGGTATTCAAGAAAAAATTTTCAAACAATAATATTGTAACACCCAGGTCTAAATTCAAGAATTTTTTTCCTTTTCATGTTTAAAACTTATTACCTTTTTCCTGAAAATTGGTTCTCTCCGTTATGGTCCGCCATGGTTACCAAAGTTCTTCCCAAATGCAAGCATGCTTTTCATGTTGATGGGTAATTAAAACATTAGTTAACAATGGAGTAAATTATAAAGATTTAGTGAATGAAACTCTATGCAAACTATTTTAACTCATTGTTACTATTCATAACTCCATTGCATGACCTCTATCCCTTTCATAAAATTTATTTGTATTACATAAATACACAACTTTTTACAAGAGTTTAAATTTAATTTATTGTTGTTGTAAAAAAATTTATACTATTGGTAAATGGGTAGAAAATACATTATTAAAAAGGCAATATGATAATTAAGAGTTTTTAATAGCAATAAAGGAGATTTATTAGCTTTTTTATTGACATAATAATACATAAATTGGTGATAGTGTAAAGATGGTTTAAATTGATAGTGAATTAAATTTAATTTTTTATAAAGATTTTAGCTCCATTTGCTTTGACAAAAAATATTTTTCATAAAAATATAGTTATAAAATATTATAATGGAGGAAAGTGTTTTATATATTTAATGTTAAATATGAAAAGGTTTGAGGAAAATAATTTCTCCAATTTTAAAAGGAAATTAAATTTGCTAGCTTTCCCCTATTACCATTCATTTAGGTATCATTTTTGTAACCACTAATACAAGTAACATAATTCCTTCATTTGTATATATATACAAATGACATTTTTTGTAAAAAAAGAGCTTTGATGAAATAAATGTAATTGGTATAAAATTTTAGGACGGTCATAATCTAAGATTTAAAAAATGGTCCTCAACCGTAATATTGTCTGCAATATTACGTTTTTGGGACAGATCACATCCGTAATTTTTTACAATTTTAGACCGTTATAACTGTATTTTTTCGCATTTGTCCGCATCGCGACGTATCCGCAACCGCAACCGCGACCACAACCACAATTTAAATCCCTAGTTGTAATGTATAATATGATACATATAAATGAGAAAAGTATGGTTCCCTTGGCTCCGTCGGGTTTGCAACAAAATCGCAACTGTAATTTGAACGTAGTTGTAATTTAGAACCTTGTTTAGTGGTGAAATATAAAAGTAATATGTTAAAAACCACAATATCGATAGTTTGAAAAAATTACTTTGTTAACTAATAACATTAAAACGTGGATGTTACTTAAAATTTAGATATTAAAAGCGATTTCAAAACTACTTGCATGTCATTACAAACAATCCAAGGCCTCCCTCCATTTTTATAGAAGAGCAGAAAAGCTTGCTTCGTATTCAGATGGCCGAATACTGGCTGACGAAGGTCCACGTTTATTGGGATAAATCACTGTCAGACAATGTCGCATGAAAAAGCGCCGCTGTTAATATTTCCGCTGCGTACAATGATTTTACCACCCTCAACAGCGTTGAATGCATTGTCCGTACCATTGCACCCCACAAATGGGTTTTTCTGCAGAGCATGCTTGTTAACGTTAGCATTACCAGCGCAAAAGCCGCTATTAATGGTCGCATCCTCCACGACTTATCAACGTCGGAACACAAAAAGTGAAAACAAATTTGATAACGTACGCCATTAACATTGCCCTTGGAATAATCATGGAAAGCTTTGTTTTGTTTAACATATAAATATATTTTAACAGGTTCCTATGAAGCTAGGATGTACTTTAAAATAACATCATAATTTTTTATGAGAATATCCAAGAAATAGAATTTGATAAGTAATAATAAATTTAAATAATAATTTTTAAATTTATAATCCTTCATTTCATTGACTTTATTTACCAAGAAACATGATATTGCACATTTATTTTTTAAAATGCATTTTACACTTTTGAGGAATCCAATCTTGTTATATCATACTTAGTCATTTGTACCTTGGACCATTGTTTAAAATGTTTATTTTTAATGAAATTATATAAATAAAATATAATAAATATAATATTTAATTTCTCATTAATATAATTATTAAACTTCATGACCAACATTAATAATTCCTTAAGATTGTCATGAAAAACTTTGTTTTGTTTAGCATATTAATATACATCAGATCAAGTTCCTTGGAAGCTTTAAAGTGCATCTTTCACTTTAAAATGCAAAGGGCAATATCATAATTTTTTATAAAAATACCAAGGGCTTAGCATTTAATAAGTAATAATAAATTTAAAAAATGTTTCTTAAAATTATAACTATCTAATATCATAATTTTTTTGTGAAGAATTGTAATTTTATCCTCTAAAATGCATTGGAGCTCAATCCCACAATATCATACTCATATCTTTTCTACCTCGGTTCATTTCTCAAAACGTTAATATTTTTTGAAGGCATTGTATACAAAAATTATAGTAAACATAATATTGTCTCTATTTATAAAAGTGCTACTTATTCCGTCCTTTAAATTTCTTGAGTAACATTAATAATTTTTTATTTTTATTATAATTATTCATCCCTTATGCTAAAATAATTTAGAAATGTTGAAGCATATTATTAAATTGTACATTAACAATATTAGACACATACTGACTATTAAACTATATTATTTGTTTTTGTCATTTAAAATGAAAGGAAGGATGCCTAATCAGTAATGGAGACAAAATTTTTCACACGAAGTTGAATATAAAAAAGTTTGTAAAATATGTACAAATTTTAAATCTTCAAGACACTAATATAAAATTATTATACATAGGGTTGTAAATTGCAATTGCGGTTGCAATATCATTGCAATGTAGATCAATGCAACCATATTGACCTAAAATTGTGAAAAATTGCATATGTGATCTAATTTGCAACTACAATATTGCGATATTATAGTTGCAGATCATTTTTTAAATCTTAAATTATATATAAAAGTGAAAACATAAAAATTTTGGGAACTGGAACTACGGTTAGCCCCCTTGGCTCTGCTGTTACAAATATTTTTAATAAAGGTAAAAATAAAAATACATAAATACTAATCACGAAATTTAGAAGACAGAATAGTGAGTAACTAATATTCCTGTCCATGATTTTATACTTTGTTACTTTGTATCTGAAGAGACAGACCAACCTGATTGGTAGTAAAGTAACTATAAACAAACCAACTTGATTTATTGGTCCTCAAATACACAGCAACTAAAAATACAACACATTCGAAATCCTGGAACAAAGATTGAGATGCTATACTTTTTAACACATTAAATTAAAGTTTCTAAATCCTGGAATAATGACTGAGATGCAAAATTCCGATGGCAGAAGACATTTTTGTTCACCGCTGTTGTAAGAGGCATCCGACACCGAAGGTTGTCCTCGTATACGAGGGGAAGTGTTACTAGCTTGTTTTGAAAGCTGTAGAAGAACGTGGAAATCTATTAGATAGGCCCTGCCCTTTTATGGATGCATAAAGAGAAACATAATAATGTGAGCTGCGTGTGAACCGTACTATAAATAATCAAAAGACATTGACCATGAATAGTTGCCAATGCATGTCTTTCTCTTTCCGCATCAGGGTGGGGGTTAGGATTATGCAGCACTCCGGAGTAGAGCTTTTCCGTAATCAGTGTTTGTTTGGATATACAAATATATGTATGTATATATATATTAATATAAAATAATTAAATTATTGCAAAGTTAAAATATGTATAAAAAGTATGAATATATATCAAACTTTATCAAATAATTTTATACGCTAACAATTGAAAATTATTATAAAAATTAATATTAAACCTGATTTTTTATTTTGTAACTTTCATTTACAGAAACAAGATAATTTTTAACATCCTGAAAAATTAAACTTTAAATGTATGTATATAATACCAAATAAAAATAAAATTATTTTTGTAATAACAATAATTTAAAAAAAATCAGTCCGTTGAATAGTGCAAATTGTTAACAATTTGCGTAAATTGATCTGTTCATCACCGATTCATCAATTTTCGAACTGGTTTTATAAAAATTAATTTTAAAGGTTACGTTACCCAGTCAGTTTGCAGTTTTACCAGCCAATTCTTCGATCTTTTTTTCATTTTTAAACATTAGGTAAAACTCAAAAGCATGTGATACCGCAACTAGGTGTCATAGTATGATAAATATTTAATTAATTTATTAAAAAAAACCTGAACGAAATCATTTTTAGTGCAATATTTCAATAATTTCAATTTACATTTTCATTCAACACCGTTAATTTGGTGTAATCTTAAAAAAATTCAATTTTAAAGAAAAAGATCTATAATATTATTATTATTTCTACGTACTCTCACATTCTGAAACTGCACAGTTTCATCTAACAATTGATATAACTAATGGGTGATGTTTCGATATATAGCCCTTTACAAGAAGTCATAGTAACGTGTATTTTTACAATTTTTTTCGTGAAAATTTGAAAGTATTTAAGATTTCCTTCTTGAAGTTAGCATGAGGTTTCATTTTACTTAATGAATAAGTTAACTTATAATTTATTAACCTAATTATTAAATTATAAGTTAACATCTACGGTTGTTTCTCAAACTAACTTATCAAAAAATAAGTTCTAATTTAATAAATTATCTAGAATAATTTATAACTTATAAATTACTATTTCTTCAAATTCTTTCTAATTCTATCCTTATTCTTTTTATTAATTTACGATCCATGCTCTTTATAACATAAATCTAAAATTTTTTTCATAAAAATATAATTATGTTAATTTTTACATAATTATATCCTAATTTTAAATTATAAATATATAAATGTATGTAAATAAATAAATAATATCATAAAATAGAATTAATAAAATATGAAATATTATATTTTTATTTGAACTTCCTAATTGCATTAATATAATATAATTTTAAAGTAAATATGAATTATTTTAATTATATATCTATTTCTATTAATATATTTTTCTATATCATTTTATAATTTTAATTAATTCAATAGTTAATTTTATAAAATGCTTGTTGAAAAATCAGTTGATTTATCAAGTATTAATTATAAGTTAATTTATCAACTACTAAGTAACTAATTATTTATCAATTAACTTATTAATTATTTATACAAAATAGAGCTTAAATTTATAATTTTTTATATATTTATTACATGTAAAATTTTTATTTATACATAATCTTTCACAGAAAATTACAAATTCTTTTGTAAATAATAACGGATTTTGTAACTTTTGCATTAAATTTGATAAAAATTCACGTTTGTTTCAAAATCGCAATAGCCGCTGTTAATGGTCCCATCCTTCACAACTATTACTGACCCATTTCCTCTCACGTTAAATGATCCTCGTGTGCCGTTATCTTTCTGAGGAGCTGACTTAGAACCTGAAATGAATACGGTAAAAATACAGTACATATTAAATCTTGAAGAAGAGGATACAGTATTTTTTGACTCATAAAAACAATGTTTTAAAAGATGGCAGAAGAACAAAAAATGTAACTAGTAGAACAGAACTGACTGATTAGAATAAAGTTTTCAGTCACTATGATATGATATTATTACTCAGCTCACCGCTGTTGCAAGAGGCGTCCGATTCCTAGGGCTGCCCTCGCGTACGAGTAGAACTTCCTTTGCCAATAGTCAAGGAAGCCATTCCAGCTACCATGCCTACCATTAATGAGTGAGGTACATGCAATTGTGAAGATGGAAAAAGTGGAGTTAAAGGGGTTAAAGTGGCAGGTTTTGAAAGTGGTCCTGAAGGACATGGAAGTAGGATTATGCCTCCTTTTTTTATGGATGCATAAAGAGGCAACAATTAGATACACGAAATGGATGAATATCTGTGAACTCATCTGATCTATCATCTTTGGATTACTCTAAATTCATCCAGTATGTTTAATAGGTTAAATGAATAAGTAAAATATATTCACTAAAAAGAGGATTATTCATTGATATTCATAGACATTTATTATCCCATCCATTTTATCTTTTTATTATATAATTAAAATAATATTTAATAAAATAATAATTAAAAATTTACTCATACTTATTACTAGAATACAAATATGTTACAATTTCTTTTTTTTCTCCTTTCATCAATCTTGTATTGCAATATAGAGTTGAAGGTTTATGTAACTAATTGTGAAATAATGTATCTTAATTAATTTCATTTTTAGATGATAAAAATAATTTTCAAATGTTAAATATAAAAGATTATTTGAAAAGGTGTCCCTCCTAAATAGGAGTGTAAATAAGCCACTTGAAAAAGTTTGTCCTTCCGAAAGAAGAATGGAATTATTAAGTCACCTAACTTATAGTCCTATTGGCCTATCGTATTTTTAACTTAACTTATTTATAGGATAAAATAAGCTTAACTTTAGCCTAACAAATTTTTGAATTATTGTATAAAATAATTAAAACCTAACTATTAGCTTGTAAGATTTATATTGTTTAGAAACTAAAATATGTTAATAAGTTAGGTTAAATCCTAAAAAAGTTATAATCTAACTTGGCTTATATAGGGTATAATAGTCTTATAGATTAAATCAAGTCAAATAATAATTATATATTTTTATTCTATTTCCGGCAGAGTTTAATTTGGTCAAATCTACTACTCTTCCGAAAAATTAAAAAAGGACTAGTATTTATGTTCTCAAGTGATAAAAATATATAAAAATTTTAAATTAAGAGTAAAAATATAAATTTAAAATTTTTAATAACAAAAATTATTTTAGCAGTGATAGTAAAAAAAATAACAGTAATAAATATTATAATAAAAAATAATAACAATAAAAAATATAATAATAGTTAGATAGGTAAATGGATGAATTTTGTTGAGCCTTTTATGCATTGATAAATATCAAATTTTATATAAGTGAATGTAGTATAAAGAATCCAATGAGCCCAAGATAGTGATGATAGATAGTTGTCAACACAGGTCCTTGTCTTTCGGGTTGGCATGGACTAAGCTTTCTAAAGTCGACTTCTCACTCCACTCTTAAAACAAACCGAACTTTTTCTTATGTTAAGAGAAAAATGATAAATATAAAATTAAAAGTATAAAATATATCAATTTTACGAATGTGAAGTTATCTACATTTTCTAAATTTATCACTGTTTATTAGGAGTAAGAAAAACTCTTACCTGAAAATAAGATAGAATGCATTAATCATGTGTGTATTGGAATCTGTGAAAAGCAAAGGTAACTACCCTTGACAATGGTGATCAAGAACAATAATGACAACATTATGTTTGATTTCTTTTCCCAATCTCGATTTAAGCATACTCAAAAGATTCCAATATGCAAGACAAATGTAATTAATATTTTACTAAGGTAGGCGGAAAAACAAGAAGCACAACTTTGTCTTTGATTCTTTGTCCTAATCCTCATCATATATTCAATGATTTGAATACTTCAAATGCGAAGCGAATGTAAACGTTATATTATGGTGGGCTCAAGAACAACAAGCTCAACTTTACTTTTGATTCCTTCTTGTCCTAGTCTTGAGTAAACTATGATTCCAATATTCCGATTTATGCATACATATATTTTAAATTATGATTTTGGTGCTTCATTTATTGATCGTAAATTTAGATACATTTCAATGGTACGTTCACATACTTAAAATATACCAACTTTTATAAATTTGACATGTATATGAAAAAATTTTACCAAAAAAAAAAATAGTCATATGAAAAATCTTCACTTATACTCAACTCAAGATTAATAACATGTGTCATAGATTTGTAGCTCTCTAGAAGAAATCATGGAGTGCATACTTATTTTTTTTAGTAAAAATGTCAGCTTTTCCTAATTCTCTTTGTGGCATACTTGAAGTAGATAGCAAGACGATGTGCAAGATATTACTTATAATATTTCATCCTATTTTATACTTTTTAATGTGTTGCATATGCCAAACTTAATTGAATTGATCTTGTTTTATAATTGGGTTATGATTTTTTAATGTTATTGAACTACTAGGTTAATGCTAAATTTTGACAATATTTCAAATTTTCATATATAAATTGAGTTCAAGAGGCCCTAATTAAGTGAAACCAACTCATTTTGAGACTATTTCAAATTTTGATACTAAAACTTTAATGTTTTAGCCAGAACTCATTTTAGACATTTGAAGCATTAAATTTGATCATAAAAATGAAGCAATGTCTTTGTCTTATTTGACCCAATCATGATTTTTGGACCATATAGTCTCCAAGAGTCCATATGAGGTGAAACCAACTCCTAAAGTCATCTTAGAACCAACCCAAAAACTTTCATATTTAGGGATTGTGAAACTATACCATTTTAATAGTTAAACATATGCTAGAAGTTGACTTATGAAAATTTACTATTGTAAATACTATTAGTGATTTAATTTGTAAATTGGGTTACAGGCTTCCAAATTGAGAAAGCCCCAATTTTTTGTAACCTTAAGAGATATATTTACTAGACCCATTAAGTTTTATAGCTAAGAAAATCAAATATAACTACATTTTGTGCTTCCAAAGACACTAATCCTCTTTAGATAACTTTCTCCTCTTCTCCATGTTTCTTTTGTAAACCACCATGAGTGGCTAATTTGCTACATTGGTTCAAGGGATTAGCAGTCCAATTTGACTTAATTTTGAGACCTTTCTCTTGATTTACTTTTCATTTGATTATATCCTATTTTTCTACTTTTGTTATAAGTGATTGTTACAATAGTTTAATAATTATGATTGATAAGTTGATTATCAATTATAGTCTATAATTAAATAATTAATTACAATTAATTCTCATGTGTAGGTTAATTGCAATTAATTATAATCATAAACAATTAGGCTTTGATGATTTGACACATGAGTGAATCATTTGCTACTTAAGAAAAATAGAGGATGAATTGACAAGTTTTGTGTGTAAAGTTGTTAATTCAATCTTAACTATATCATTGATATTTAATGCTTTTATTGATATAATCAGGGTATGTGTCTTGAATTGAAATCAATAATGGAAGATTAATTTAAGCACTTGTTCTAAATTAATCATTATTAAGGACTATGTATGATTACTGCGAAAGTCAAAGTAATCTTTTATTAAGTAGTTAATCAATTGTGAATTCTAATAGGGTCTATGATAAATTTGAGAATTTAAGTGTGATATTCCTTAAACTAAGCTTTCATATTCTATTTTATTCTTCATTAATTATGTTTTTATTGTTTTATTAAAATTTCTTTTAAAAACCATTATTTTACATTTCATTTTTATCAATTGACTTATATTTCCTTAGTTTTAACAAAGAGTCACCCTTACTACATGTTTGAGTAGGTTTAGTAATTAATTTTGTTGTGAGAATTGTGCATCCTAGGACATTGATTTAGCTTTCTCCAAAAAAAATCTCATGTACAACCATTACAAAATTACTAATATACATTAGGTATTTAGCTAATTACAAATTGATTTTCTACAGACATCTAATTAAGCATTGTTACATATTAGTTTTGATGTCAATTATATAATTGACATGAAAAAAATTATTACATCATTTTTTTACTAAACAACTAACTTATTTCCTTTTAAAACTGTTTTATTGTATATACGTTTCATGGTATTTTTTACTAAAAACCAATGTCCTTTCTTTTCAAAATATTTTATTTTGCATTTCACATCAATTTTTTAATAAAATTATAATGTAAAACTTTTACTTAATTTTTTAACAACAATTTTTGGCTTCCTAAATAAAATATTTATAATAAAAATTGAATAAACTTAGCATTTTACACAAAAAAATATGTATTTTGAGTTAAAAACTTTGAAAAATCATAATTGCATTTCAATTGTCTATTTAGGTTAAGTTTTATGTCAATTTCATATAATTTTTTGAGATCTATTCATATTTAAAAAAATTGAACACTCTCAAAATCATGAAAAATAGTCATTTTCATGGATTTTTTTCAATATTTTTCCATCTTTCATCTTTGTTTAGTTAACTTTGGACTCCACCTTAACATTTTGTCAAAGATATAATAAACATTTGAAACTCAAATAGAACCTTATACATTTTATAAAGAAGGCATTAATAAAAATCTCTCTTAATACAAACCGAACAAAAAATCAAATAAATAGAAGATGATCTAGAAATAGAAGCAAGAAAGACATATCTTGTATTTTGAATAAATGGCCTAGAATAAGGCATTTGCTTCATGCTCAATATTAGTTGGAGTATTGACAGCTATTACACTACAGGAAAAGAAACCATCAATGACGATAAATGTCATCGCTAAAAATAATTTGGTCACCTCAAAAAGTAAAAGTCATTGGTATAGGTTCATCACTAAAACAAATTGCACCAATGACATTTTTATCATCAATAAAAATGAGGCTTTCAACAACGATGACATAGCTAAAAGCCATTTCAAAAATTGAAATTTTAAGGCTTTTAGCGATAACTACATCATCGTTGAAAATTAAATTTTTACCAACAACACTTGTCATCAATAAACGCTTGACTTTCAACAATGACGATATCATTACTAAAAGCCTTAAAATAAAAAAATAAAAAATAAAAAATTATTTTTAGTGACAACATAGACATTTAGTGATGACATTTTGTCATTGCTAAAAGTTTATAATAATTTTTTTGAATGTCTAGCAATTAGTATATTATATTTAATAATATAGATAATACTTTTTATTTTGAATTAATTTGATAATTTTCAATTTAATTTTATATAATTTAAATACTATAACTTAAATTCTATAATTTTATATAATAATACTTTTTTATTTGAAACATACCAATGGTATCAATATAACAAAATCACATAATCCATATAAAAAATTGAATACTTATGAAATAATTGTAAAATTGTTTATACACATATAAAAAATTTTATGTACATGATTCATATAAATATTTGTACATGAAAAAATTGTAAATACAAAATCTAAATAGAAGGAAAATGCAGATAACCTAATATATTATCATCCGTACTAGGACTATCATTATCATCATTATTTTGGCAACATGGATGATACATAAAGTGGTGGTTGGGATGGATCGACATGCTAAAAGAGACCAACTACCTAGGCAGGGGGTGCAGTCGCAAATCTGCTCAACCTAAGTGATACAGCAATGAATATTGGCATAGATAACATGAAACCCTACTGTTTGAGTATACATGTTAGCCCTATTAGGTATATTCTGAACTATTGTTGCTGCTAAATAACCTACTACTATAGCTCCTGAATTAACAACTGACTTTCCTAAAACTCCTCTCAACTCTAGTGTAGTTACTTTTGTAACTCACCTACTTGGGACACATAGTGGGAGCTCCCCTCAAAGTTAAAAGTGCTCAATGAATAGTATGTCTAGTCAATCAGCACACATTTAATTGCCTTCTTGTATCCTCGATGAGTGTCAAGCACCTCATCGACAATGGCAATCTTATTGATTCGTACAGGAGTGGTAAACAAACTAGTGGATGATACACTAGATTGTGTATGCTAGGTCGTTAGCTTAGTCATCCTTATCTTGAATTTTTAAAATAAGAATTAATTATACCAACTATAAGAAAATATGTATCATTAAAATATAAAGTTTAGGGTACATACAAATTGCTCCATGGGGATTAGACACACCTACTAACCTATCCTATACATGTGTTAATCCTTAAAATTTTCTAACACTGACTGCAACTCACTAGTTTCCTTATTTCTCTATTCATATTTTAAAAGAAAAAGAAAGGATAAATATAATTATTGAATTAGTAACAAATTATATATTTAAATAATGAATAATAAATTGAATTGCTTTATCATAATAATGTGCAATAATGGATTTTGATCCATGCCGATCATTCACCATTTTTATTGATCGGTTATCCACATTTCCTATAGATAACTTCTACAAATTAGGAATTAATTATATAATATAGTTATTTTTATAATTTAAATATATGAAATAATAACATAATTTTATTAAATATCATGCCTACCTTGTAATCGTCATTGTCGAAGAAATCCATACACCTTTACCATATATAAGGCAAGACAAATTATGGCACAAAGTGCCTAGCATGGTCTAGGTTAAAATCCTAGTCTCCATCACCCTCGTGCTCTAGAAAGTGCTTGTTCAATTTGTACTTCTAATTTGTACAGGTTAGTAGTACTTCACATCAAGCCACTAAGCACTTTATCCCGCTCGACCTCTGTGATGCTTTGGAAGTCAATGTGGTATTGTAGTAAAAAATATTTAACAAATTAGTGAGAACTCTATCCAAAAATTTCAATGCCAAATATAACTAAGTTAAGATAGGGAAGAGATAGATACTTACGCAAACCTCCTTCATAACCCTGCCTCACAGCTATTAAGGCATTGAACACCATGTTTATAATAAGGCATCACTTATGCTCGAATGATGTTGCCTATGTTGTGGGCAAGATGGTTGGCATTTTCCCTAACTAGATGCCATATACTAGTCGTATTGAAATGTACAAGCACTTATCTCCTCCCATTCTTTTCCATCTTTTCATATAACCTAAAGGACCTATTTGAACTTCTCTTTCTCAGAGCTACAACTTTGATGGATAACAAGAAGTATCAATACTATAAAATTATATTTAATAGATAATTAACATAAGTGTGGTTAGTTATAAAAGATACCTGATCCCTTACACTGTGAAGGATTGTGAATAGGCCGATGTGGAAGGTCCTCTCCAGCATCACCTCCATAGTATCGTGTCTCGATGTCCTCCATGATTGGAATAGTACATATTGTGTGAGCATTTAAGAGAAAAGGCAACAATTGAATGAGGTAAGAAGATACAAATTATTATATTTATATAATGAAATTACACAATAACTCTTACACCATTATAAGTTATCATGCAAAAAAATAGTTATGTTTTCTAATCAAATTCAATGTTGGTAAACCTAATAGACTCATTCCCATGGTCATTTGTTTCTTCACTATTATTAAATTGTACAAGCACATTCTCTATATAATCTTTAATTGTTTCATCTTTAAAGTTATCATCATCATCGATGAAGACGTCCACTCCCTCTATTGCAAACCCAGTATTCCTAAAAGGTGAAATGATTAACAGACCATTTATTTGATCCTTCAAGTTAACTAAATGGAAAATCTCCAAGATTAACTATAAGGTTAAAATTGGAGGAGTTGCTTTCCTGTAGAAATGACAAGTTTTGTATATTAACATCATCGTTAAGTAGATTGTATATGCTGTGATGCATAACATTATGGATGACCCTCCAATTTGGCCTATTAAGAAGATCAATGATATAAAAGACTTGTTGTACTTGAGTCGTAAGAATGTAAGGGTCATCTCTATACCATTGCCCATTAACAAAGATGCTTGTAATGTTCTTATCAATGCAAAGCTTCTTCTTCCTAGGATTAGTATCATACCATTTACATTTAAATAAATTCATAGTATAGTTATGTAGATAAGTCAGCTTTATAATATCCTCTAGTATACCACAAAATATGTTACCATTAGCTCCCAAAACGAAAATTCCACTATTCTATGTTTTATACTTTGCATCCTGAGTTTCAACTACGAAATGCACTCCATTAACAATACATGCTGAGCATATCATAATAGTAAAATTGAGGTTAGAAGCTAATAATAGTAGCTCATTAGTGGTTTTGAAGAAATCATTTCTTTATAAATGGTGCATTTACAAAATAACATTTCTATGAAGAGTTAAATTGGAAAAAAATTACAAGCAGGGAACAACATTTACATGATTGATATAACACATTTGGAAAGAATAAACTTTTACATTAGAGTAAAACCATGTGAGAAATTTTGTTCTCTATAACTTATCTATGTTATCAACACCATTTCATTCGAGCTCTTATCGATACTCACTATAGAACATATGTATTTTAGTCCATTATAATTATTTGGGAGAAATGTACAAATAAATATAGAAACTTACTAAAGATACATTTCAATCTCCACGTAGTTATTCAAGATGTATCATATGGCAACATCTTGATCCTTCAAATCAAAGTGAGATATGATTTTTTTCCCAAGGGTCAACATTGAGTATCTTCCTACAACATTGCAGCAACCATTTATCCTGTTAAGCCACAATTCTAGTAGCAAAACCAATACTAGTTCCAATAACAACTTAACTAGTATTATTAATAGTAGAATCAATAGGTTAATTGGATAGATAACTAGAATTTTAAATATGGTAGCAATCTTGGCTAATTTCAACATGCTCTTCCTACTTATAATAGAATGCATCCTAATCCTATCCATAAACCAAAAGCAAATTCTTCATCCTTTCAACCATCTTTTGAAGAATTAGTTGAGCAAATGGTAACCAATAACCTACAATTCTAGTAGAGAACAAAGGCCACTATTACAAATTTGCAAACACAAAATTGGCTAATTAACTTCTACATTATTGAACTTAAAGCCCAAGGTTCCAACCAACCTTCTTTAAGCAATACAAGAAATAAAGAAGTTGTGAATGCCATTATGCTTAAGAGTAGTAAGCAAGTGAATAAGCCTTCATCATTAAAACCATAATCAAGCTATGAACTAGTAAGCAATCAACCAAAAGATACCAACTAGAATAAATTAGAAACAAGAAATAAATCAAAAAGGGAAAAACAGAAGCAACTAAAATAAGAAACAAAGGATGGTGATAGTGTGGTAAACCCTTTCCCTATAGACCCACTTCCATTGATTTTCCTTGTCCCCTCCTTTTTCCTAGAAGAAGAATTTTCCAGCAAAAGAAAATTAAAGATGAAAACCAAATTTTAGAGTCTCTTAGAAAAGTAGAAGTTAGCATACATTTGCTAGATTTAATAAAACAAATTTTAAGGCATGCTCACTTTCTAAAAAAATTATGCATCGATAAAAGAAAATTAGGAGATGATAAGAAAGTAAGTGTGGGGGAAATCTATTTGCAATTGTTCAAAGAAAATTACTAAGAAAATATAAAGATCTAAGCACATTTACTATTCCATGTGTTATTGGCAAAAACTAGAATTAAACATGCCATGTTTAACTTAGGAACATTAATTAATGTCATGCCTCTTTCTATTTTTAATGCTTTGAATTTAAGAGATTTGAAAGAAATAAGGATAATCATTCAATTAGCTAATAGATTTAATATTTACCCTTTAGGTGTTGTTGATGATATTTTAGTGCAGGTTAATAGACTTATTTTTCTAATAGATTTTTACATTTTTAAAGATGGAAGATGAGACATTTGATGTTCGTCTACCAATCATTTATGGTTGGCATTTTCTTAAGATGGCAAAATTTGTTATTAATGTTTGAGATAGGACATTAATCATGGAATTTGATGGTGCTGCAGCCAAGTTTAATATTTTTTAAGATATGTAAAATTTTATATCTTTTCTTCGCATTTTGGAAACTTTAGTGAATGATGTTTGTCATTTTGATTTTACTGGTTTTGCTATTTCTAATTCTACTATTTTTAATTTTGATGTCGTTATTTCTATTTTTTTTATTTTGACATTTCTATTTCTAATATTGTTGGTTTTACTTTTATTGATTCTGATTTATAAGTTGAGGATACATTTGGTGATATACTTGATCAGTTTCCTAAACTTTTTGAATTTATGGACTATGTAGATGGTTAATAGTGTACTTGTAAAGATAATGATATTAAGTGTGCTATTTTTGTTGAAATTTTTGCATTTTTAGGTGATGAAAACAATAGTGTTGCTTCAAAAATAGTAGAAAACAATTATGATGGACACATTCCACCTTTAGAAGAAAAAGAGTGCTTTCATATTAATCCTTCTACTTATTTTATTGATCATACTGATTTTGTTTTACAGGATGATTTCAAGTACAAAAACAAAAGTAATTTAAGTATAGTACTTAGAGAATTTATGGTGGATGATCCTAATTTGCAAGTAAGTTTTTTGATAATAGATAAAGTAAAGGTTGGAAATTTATATTCAATTGAGGTATTTAATGATCAATAGATCCTGGTTGAAGAAATTGAATCCATGGTCTAGCCAAAAATGATAAAGAAGGGCACTTTTTGAGAGACAACACAAGCTATTTAGATTTTTTTAACTCTTACCTTTCTCTTTTATTTACTTGTCCTTTAATTATCTTAATCTTGATAATGTTGATATGCTTTACATTAAGGACAATGTAAAATTTAAGTGTGGGGGATGACCTAGAATTTATTTTCTGCTTTATGTCTTCATTTGATGCTTTTCAAAAAAATAGAAAAATAAAAAATTGTATTTTTCACTTGTTTTTTAGTCCTTTTAAGTCATTTTAGTTGCCTTCCACTAATAGAGATTTTGCATTTTTATAAGTAGAATTTAATTGAAGTTAGACAGGATTCATAATATAATTAAATGAATGATTTTGTTTCTTAAAAGTGATTGATGTAATAACAAATTTTGAATTGGTAGATCAAACTTGGTAGCATGACTTACGTTGTGATATTTTGAGCTTTATGTTGAAAATTCATGCTATTCTCTTTCCTTCTTATGATGTTATTTCATGTTTTGTATATAGTCAACCTTGAATTTTTTATCATTGTTAGTCCTTTGGAGCTTTAATTACCTTTTTCTTTGTTAATTAACCTCTAAGAATTTTTATAATAAAAACAAATATCTTTACCTAAATTCAAGGATTAATAGAATATTTGAATTTTTGTAAAATGGGCTCTTAAATAAGTGTGGGGTGTGTGAGTTTATTTATTGTGAAAAGTTATCAATTTCAAGTTCAAAGGTTAGTTGAAAAAAAAGAAGAAAAAGAAAAAGTCAAAAAAAGAGAAAAACTAAAAAAATGCAAAAAATAAAAATAAAAAAGAATAAGGAAAAAGGAAATTAAAAAATAGAAAGAAAGAAATAAAAGAAAAAGAAAGACAAAAAAGTAAAGTGTTTGAATTTGAATTTGAATTATTGTGTTAAATTATAATTGTTTGTGATTTACCCATGTGTTTTTTATTTAAATGCTCTATTGATTTTTTTTATTTCTAACCTTTCATCTCCTTATTTTTCCTTCCCTTTCTCTAGCCACATTACAATCTTGAATAAAGTCCTTTTAATTTGTGTTGTACATGTGATTTAAATAGTGAAGATTAGTTAATTAGCAAGCTTGTAGTAAAGTAATTTTATGGAAAGAACTTGAGTGAAACACTTGTATCAAACACTTGAGAGTAAAAATGTGAATCTTGTGAGAATCTACTACATTAATTTACTTTTTTTTTAATAAAGTTACTATGTTAGTTAGTTTTAAGCTTGTCAAGATTTTTCTTCATGATGTGTTATGTTTATTATTGGCTTTTATTTGTCTCCTCCTTGTGGATTTGTGATTTTGAAGTTTTTGACAAGTAAAATATTTTGTTTCTTAGTTTTGAATAATGTTATATTTTACCCGAGGATGTGCATGAGCTAAGTGTGGGTAAATTTGATAAAAAATATATTTACTACATTATTTCCTCCTATTCCATATCTCATAGTGTATTATATTCTCTAAATTTTACAGAATTGGCTTTGTTTTATAATTTGGAGTTAGTTTATGATATTCTAAATTTATTCAGTTCATGTTAGATTTTTATACTATTTCTATTTTCATCTATATAATGGACTATGGATGTTGGATTGGGGCGATCTTTATATCATTGGAGAGCTTAAAGAAATATCAACAATTTTGGTGTTTTGATTAAAGCTCAGTTTGAACTCCTTCAAGCCTTTATTTAGCTAAGAAGTTGAAGCTCTATTTCTATTCTAATTGAGATAACTTTAGCTTTTTGTTCATATTAGGAGCTACAAAGGACCAATTAATGTGAACTCCCTAAATTTTCATAAGACCCAGATCTATAACTTTTGTGTGGTTTAGCCAAATTGCATTGTTTTAATGGTCTTATACTGGTTTGAAGTTAGATTTGTAAGAATTCACTATTATAACTCTTAGAGTTAATTGCTTTATAAAAATAGGTTCTAGGATTCAAAAAATTAGGAAGGCCTCATCTTTGTCATCTTAATAAGCATAAAATTCTGGTCCAATAAGGTTTTAGGTTAATTAAGTCAGATAAAAGGAGAGAACTTATTAGACACAACAAATTAGACAACATTCAATAACTTAACTTTTCTCATCTTCTTCTAGCTCTTGTGTTTTCTTGCCATGGAAGGTTGAATTCATAGTTAATTCAAGGAGTTTAAGGCTCTTCTTTTCTAAATTATGAAATCATGATTTGTAATATTACATGTGTGATTTCTAAACTTTTTCTATTTTGATCTTGAATTGTAGTTGGTAGGTCACAATTTTACACATAGGGACAAGGAGTTAAAGGATTAATTTAGAGGTATCTAATTTAATTTCTCAAATTAATCAAATTTTATCTTTAAGTTAATTTTGATCTAGCATAGAGATTATTACGGTTGCTTAATTTGATTAATCTTAATTGATTAAATCCTAAATGATTATCTAGCATAGAGTTCTTAAATTAATATAGGGGTTTTAGGTAATTCAAGGTTAAAAGATTAATTAGAAAAATCTCAATCAATCCATGATTAATCCAAAGTAGATCTCTCAATTCTTTGAATTGATTATTTTATTACATTGATTTTCTTTATCGCTATTTACTTTACATTTTTTTGTATGTTTAGTTTGATTTTAAATCACCAAACCGCCAATTTTGTATTCTATATAACTTCGCATATTGCATTTATACTAAATTTTGTTATTGCTTGCATTCATATTGCATTCTATTTGGACCTATTTTGCATTTATTTCTTTTGTTTCTTTTATTTCTAGTACAAAAATAATTATGTAAATGTTGTTGGTAATTCATTTAGAAAAAGGCAATTCAGGGGATAACTAGGGTGACTTGGTTTATTTCAATATACTGCATTATTTTAAGCAAATCAATAATAAACTAATTTTGATACATTGCAACATACAGATTAAGTAATGCAATTTATCCTCATATGATTAAAATAGTGCCATAATTTGATTTAATTTATCCTTGCAATTTGAACTTGTCTAAATTAGGAGAAACATGACATTTTGTCTTATATGAATAAAAAGATTTAATTTTATTTACAATCATAGTTTTAACACCTATATGTACTAACAGTAATATATAGTTTAAACTTGTCTAATTAAGAAGGTGAATCAACTATGTTCATGTCATTTAATTTATTATCACAATTTCATCTCATACAAACAAGGAGTAACATGTAGTTTAGCTTCATATAATTAAGAGTAATTTAAATTTTTTATGATTTAATTTAATTTTTCACTGCAATTTCAACTTATGCAAACTATGAGTAACATTTAGTTTAGCCTCATGCAATTATGAAGATTTTGGAACCTAATTTGATTTATCATTGTTGCTTCAACTTATGCAAACTAAGAGTAACATGTAGTTTAATCTCGTGAAATCAAAAGAATATTAGAACTTGGTTTAATTGATTATTGTAGTTTTAATTCATGCAAACTAAGAGTAACATGCAATTTATCCTTAAAACTTTGTTAATTTTTATTTATTGAAGTAACAAGGTGAGCAGAGGCAATCTCTTTACCTTTAGAAACTTTATTTTTAATTTTCATAATTTATTTTCTTGGACTTATTTTGAATGCCTATAGAATTTTTTTCTTGTTTCCTTCATTTATAGCTAAAGTCAATCCATTTTCATCATTTAAAGTGAATTTTAACTTGTGAATGCACTTGCTCTAATGACATGAAATGTTATAATATTTACTAGAAGCTTAATCCTTTCTTTGAGTATTATTAACTTAAATGAACTAAATTTGAGTATTCAAGAAGGATCATTGGTTAGTGAAGATAAAGCTATCATGGTCATGCTACAAGTTACATTGTCATCATCAAATTTAATTTTTTCTTCTTTAACTAACTCCATGATCTTATCTTTCAATACGCAACATTTTCAACTAAGTGACCAATTAGTTGATAGTATTTGCAAAAATTTAGGTTATTCACTTTGGTTATATCTAATCAGGTGATTTTGTCTTTAGTAACTTAATCAAGTTAACTTCAAGAATAGATTCTAGCATTGAGGAAATATCAAAATTCAGAAATGACTACTCTTTGTTTAACATTTCTTTCAATGTGACCTTCCTTCCTTTGTTAAAGGCATTGATGACTTTGTTTTCTTTTTTTGTTTGACTTGATAATTAACTTGATTGGTAAAGCAAATGCAACAATCAATTGCTTAGTTTCTTACTTTAGAAATGATGGCTTATTGTTTATGTGAAATTCATGCCATCCTTTTTATCTTGTTTAGGATTGATGACTGTTGATTAGCATCAGTAATAATATTGTGCTCTATGTCATATCCCTTTGTTGCTAACTTTTTAAATGTTCAATGCTTAATAGCTTGAAAAATGTATCTTAAGCTCCAATTTATCCCTTGTATTCACATCTCAATGTAGAAGATTCTAAAAGTTAATTTTTGTAGTCAAGGCTCAAATATCTCTACCGCTAAATATAGTTAATGACTAGCTTATCTATTGATTGTTAAGTCTTTGTAAGTTCTTGCATGTTGATTGTGTGATAAGTGCTATAGAATTGATTTAGGAAATAATTCTTAAGCTTCTCCTAATTATTAATTGATCTAGGTGCTAAGTTTATATGCTAGTCAAAGGCATATCTTGTTAAGGGAACATATAAATTACTTTGCTATAAGGTCTCTATCCATTCTAACATTTATAGAAGTCTCAATGAAATAAGTGATGTGTTGCCTAGGATTTCCTTTGCCATCAAATTATTGAAACTTAGGTGGTTGATAATTTTATGATATTTTTAGAAGATCAATCCTTTGATTGTATGCCTTGACATATGAAAAGGAAGATTACTTATCCCTTTCTACTTGGTCTTTAGTGGTTTCTTTGATGAATTCTTAAAACTAGCTAGCACAAACTTCACCATTTGGATAAGACTACTAGTTTTTGAAGTCAGTTTGCTCTTTTGCAACTTCATCTAAATCTTTTTAACATAACTCATCTTTTATTGCATTACTTAAATCATCATGCAATTTGGAAGATCCATTAACTTTATGAAAGATGTTAGAGATTTATTTGTCTTTTAAAGCTTCCTTTTCTTAAATAGACTTCATCAGTGCTTCAAGTGTCATTGGAATAGTTTAAACTTGCTCCTCTATAGAAGTTGCACTTATCACCATGATAGGCATTTCAATTGAACTTAAGGATTTGGTAAAGTTAGGAAAGTTATTTTTTGAAGAGTTTTCTTTCAATTTGGTTATTAAAGTCTTTAAAGTAGAATGGATATTATTAGTCTTTTTAACTCCTCTAATTTCTTTAATTAATTTAGGACTTTCAGACAGAGTGGTTAAGCCAAGACATCATTAATAATGTTATCTACATTTGACTTTTCCTTCACTCCATGTGTTGGTGAAAGTGATATCTAAGGTGATGAACTTGTGAAAACATGAGTAAAATTTAGTATTCCAGTTTTGCAAGCATATAAAACTACAAAAGCTCTTACTTTGCTTTAAGTCATAAGACCTTGAGGATCAAAACTTGCTAAGTTGATTAGAAGATTTGCTTTAAATAAACTAAACAATGAGTTGTTGAAAAGTTGCGTCCTTGATTCCATTTGAACTTTTTTTAGATGAATTTGATTTCAAAGACAAGAGATGAGAGGTAGAGATGGTCTTACTAAGCAGACTAGAAATTTGTACACATAAAATTTCTTAACAAATAGATTTATACATAATAAATAATTTTATTAACTTTGATGAAAAAGAATACAATAAATCCTCTAATTCTTCTTTTCAATGGATTTTGACTAAAGGCTTTGGTAAGCTTGATCTCAAATCAAATAATAGAATTTTAGCTTTGAATGAGGGCTTAAAGAAGTTTAATCTTAACTTAAAAGGTTGAACATTTGACTTTGACAAAAGGCTTGAAGTAGTTTAATCACTAATCAAATGTTGAATCTTTATAAAGGATTTGTACTTGAAAAAATTCAAGGACTTGAATATTGCTAGAATTTTCACCTTAGAATGAATATTCTTAATAGGAGCTTGAGACTTTGAATACTTTGATCTTTGTTAGCAAAGCTTTAGGTGAGCTTCGCATTTTTTCTTCTGATGACTTATTATTGTGAATTGGACAAATGAGCAATCTATTTATAGAGTTACCAAGGATGCTTAGAGATAAGTAGCCTAATTTATAGTATTTATTGCCTTTAAATTATTATAACTATAAGATAATTTTTTATAAAATAGTAGATAGTAAAATAGAAAAATTAATAAATAACTTATTTTTTTGAAAATAAATTTGAAGTGGTTATGAATGACCTTTAAAATCCTGCAAGTGCACGGGTTAAGTCGAGTTATAGTATAAAAAATTATCATTCTCCACAGGGATTGTAGGTTGAGTACTAACTAAATCTCAAGTAAAATTATCTAGGTGGATCAATTGATAGTGTGAATTAAGAATGAATTGTAAAACAGAGCTTAGCTATCAAAATAGGTCTGATTCAATGGAATAAAAGCGTACTCAGCTTAAGGATCCCTTGTATATTTTATTATGGAATGAATATAACTCTCTAACTTGGTTTACTGTTAATTATGATTGTTGGATTACCAAAATTAAGCTATACCTCATTGCAAGGCTACTAGCTACTAACCAAGAGATTAAGTGCCTAGAATTACTCTAGTAATCACTAATCTAGGTTGCATTAACTTTGCTTAGAATCCATTCTTAGACATTTCATCCTGTGCAAAAGAATTCAATCATCTTAATTCCTAAGTCTAATTGATATTCCCAATGATCATGCAAGATCCGATTAATTAATTGGTCATTTCAACCTAGAATCAATTAATCCATAACACAAATCCAATATTCCAGATATATTGGCTTGTTCCAGACAAAACAGCATAATCAAATCATAATTTAATAGTAAATCAAGCTAGATTATATAAAATTCAAATCCATACATCCATGAACAAGTTCACCCAAGCTGAGCACAAGGGTTTAGTGTGAAAACATTACAAATTCAAAAGAAAACCAGAAAACAGAGAGGGAAGTTAAACAGTCCATGAAGATCTACAAATTTCTTGCTTGATTCTTCAATTTCTTGCTTGAATCCACGCTAGATGGTGCCCTTGGTTGATTTGAATCTCCCATAGGGTTTCTCCCAGCAGCTTTCCTTGTTCATTCCCAGTTTTTCCTCCCCTCCTTCCTCTCCTTTCAAAATTTTGCGCAAAACTTATATTGGTGATGTACACGGGGTACAACACGGCCCATGTTCTACCCCGTGTTTCTAAGCGAAAGTTGAGCAGCAATGTACACAGGGTAGTACACATCCCATGTTCTACCCCGTGTTCTTCTCTGAAATGTCAAGCAGCAATGTACATAGGGTAGTACACGGACCATGTTCTACCTCGTGTTCTTCTCTGAAATGCCCAGTGAAGCCTTGAAGCAATCCAGAAAGAAACACGGCCCTGAACACGGGGTTCCCATACCCTATGTTCTTTGCTGAGTGAACAAATTTGCTTCAATTCTTCACAATTTGAATGGTTTTGCTTCCGGATCCTTTTCTAATGCTTATATGTGTCATTTCAAGACCTGAAAACAAAATATAGAGCATCTAAGTATCCTTTTCAATCAATTTGCATAAAATACTAAGCAAATGAGTGATAAAACACATAGAATTTAAGTGCATTTGTGCATTTATCAATGAACTACCTTTAAATCACTTTTTTTTAAAAAAAAAACAAGGGGTGGTTATGAACTATCTCTAATGATGAAATTTAAAAATTTAAAATGCAGCTTCACAAAGGTTAGAAAGTCACTTCCAAACATGTTATGATCAACTAGGGGAATTGTTTAGAGGTAGTTGGAAGTTACTTCCATAAGTTGAACCTTAATTTGCAACAATTACATTAAACCACTTGCAAACATCGCCAATAGCCAACTTTGTAATGGGTAAGAAAATTGTTGCCAACAAGCATAGTAGTAGTTTGAATTGCCTCAAAACCTTAATTAGAACTACCTCCATTCTATTAATATTTTTATAGTGGTTCTTGTATAAAATTTTTTACACTAATATTTGAATAAATTTAAACACTATAAAACTACCACTTCTTAATGAAAAATTGCAAAAGATATAAAATTTTTTTTACAAAACATGCAAATAAAAAATATGCATCAATACAAATTTTTTCAAGTACGCATTGAAGCATAATAATTTAAGTGCATTCATGCACTCATAACGAAGAGCTAAAGTAACCTTTATGTTATGGCTTCAATTATTTTGTAAAAAAATAATTTTTATAAGAAAATATTATTTTGCACATATATTAATATAAATGTGACATATTATTTGTATATTTTATGATTAACTTAGAGTTGTAGTAGTAAAGGAAAGTACATTTCTTTTTAAAATAGAGAATATTACTTTTTCTAAATTTTTTATATTTAAAATTGAATAAATAGGAGGTTTTTTATTTTAATATTTTCTAATTATACTTTTATTGAAAATGAGCATCAAGGATTTAAATTGCAATTATGGGCATAGTTATGCTATTGTTGCAATTCACAAAATTACATATAGATGTGGGAAAATGTGATAATTGTAGTGCAAAATTGTGAAAAATAATGGATATGACATGGTTCACAATTGCAATATTATGGTCATGGACTATTTTTTAAATCTCTAGTGAGCATATTCATCATATTCCTAAATAAAATAATTCGACAGATCTTCAAGATGTCATGGGGTAGCAACTTTCTAGCTGAAACCATGCAATACATGCATGCTATTCTTAGCAAACATGCTAAGCTTCCCATTAAAAAGCGCCTATGCATACTAAACTATAACATCCTTCCATAGATGGAGCCTTTGGATACAACGAGTTAAAGGGGACAATTGAATAAGGAGAGGGACATTCCATTCCTTTGGTATATGACTCATCTATAGTTTTGAGTGCGTAAGGGATGGATACAAGTCAATCACTCTAGTCTCTAGCTTAGTGTCTAGGAATTTTCCCAAGTCTTCCTAACATTCTATTCTCTTAAAGAACATTTTGAGCAAAAGCCTTCCTGCTAGGAGTAAACATACTTTTTCCGAACTACCATACTTTAAATTCTTGAAACATTAAAAAATGACCAAAATATCCTTAAATTTGGAAAAATTGAGAAAAATAGTACACTAGTCGGATTGATCTCACATTTCAGCCATAAGATATTGACAACATGCTAGATTATTCCACCAAGTATCATCTCAATTCAAGCATATTTGCTTGTCAAACTATCACAATTGCTAGCTTATAATATTTTCCCCTATTTCAAATGTTAGTGCCTTTATTGACACTTTAATCTGACAAAGCTCCCTAAAGAATCCACTTACTTTCTCAAATCTTTATAGCAGTCTTCAACTTACTTCTCTAAGTTACTCCCTCGACTACTTAATCTTGCCTCTCATGTCAATTCATGTGGCACATGCTTGCCATTCTTGGCGCCTTGCCATTAAAACCCACTTAAGGCTTTTTTGGTAAAGATAACAAAACTCATAAGTCTGTAAATCACAATCAAATGTTGCCAAAGTGCTCGTGCATATCAAACTATAAGATTCTTCCATAAATGAAGCTTCTGGATACAACGGGCTAAAAAGGACAATTGAATAAGGAGAGGGACATTCTGTTCACTTAGTATATGCCTCATTTCATAGTTTTGTGTGTGTAGGTGATGACTACAAGTCAATATACTCTAGTTTCTATCTCAATGTCCAAACATCCTACCAGACCTTCCCAACACTCCATCCCCTTAAAGAGTATTTTGAGTAAAAGTATTTCAACTAAGAGTAGGCATGCTTTTTTCAAACTAACATAAGCTTTTTTCTTAAAGCTTTAAGTGCCCAATTCACTTAAAAATTATCTAGTATGAAGATAAAAAATGCAATAATCACAAATATAGGCTTCTCAATCTTATCTGAAGTCTTAAACCATTTCAAAATGACTAAAATGCCCTAAAACTTAGGAAAATAGGAAAAATAGTACACTAGTCAGATTGATTCTAAATTTTAATCATAGAATGTCTATAATATACTGCATTTTTTCATCAAGTCTCATCTTAATCTAAGCATGTTTGCTTGTGATGCCTTAATTTAATATGGCTTCATGAAGAATTTACTTGCTCTCTCAAGACTTCAAGGTGGTTTTTTGTCTACTTTTTTAAGTTACTCCTTCGATTGTTCAAGCTTGCCTCTTTGAGCACTATGAATGGACCCTTATCTTGAATTTAGGTTGTCACTTCATAACATTGACATTTTTTTAGCAAAATGCATCCTTCACAAATTTCTTAAAGGGTTACCTTTGTAGTCTTCTTTTAAAATGTCCTAACACTCTCTAGTACTGCTTACCCATAAGCTCTCCCAAACTATTACCTCCATAATTCATCTAATAGGTGGTTGCCTCTGTAACTTTATGCTTACTGCTTCTATAACTTACATAGATGCTAGCTCTACAACAAAAGTGTGTGCTAACTCTTTAGCTCATGACCAATGCTTAACACTTTTGAATTACTTACTAATAGGTATCTTGCACCTAATGTCCCATACCATCAATACAAGAGATAATATTTATGCTTGATCAATGCAAAAGGCCCTATAACCTTGCTTCCAAGTCTGTTTGTTTGCTTTTGGTCAATTTATTACACTTTGCAATATGACTTTCACACTTAATTGAATCCTTTGATCCTTTCTGAATCAATACCCTCTAGCATTTTATTGGCTATCATAGCCTTCTTAAAATTGGTGCACTCTAGAATTATAGTCCTCATGATACCTCCTAACTCAAGTGACATTTAGCAATGTCTTAGCTCTTATAGTCTTACCCAAGTGCATATTCTGATGAGTTCTTCATGCACATCCATCGAATGGCTCCCTCATTTAATGGCTTAATAGGGTTAAGCATAGAGTCCTCTCACATTTTAGCTGGAGTTACACTTTGCCTATGTAAGAGCAAACATGAACTCAATGTTGTGAAGTCTCTTGAACAAGTAACTATGTAGTGCTAGTTTGGTACCTTTCCTTCGAGTCATTGTTGCCACTCCACCAAGTAACAATGTAGCCTAGCCTACTATATCAAAGTATCATTACCACTAATAGGTGACTATGATATGTTGACCCCCTAGCATCTCATCTCGAGTCTTGTGGGTGACTAAGTGTATTCTATCAACCTATACATTGTCCATATTGTATCAATTCCATTGAATCTTAGCTCATGCCTCTGGCTATGCTCCCTCGAGCAATACTTGTTTGAGTAACAAGAATGATCCCTCTAAACTACTAAGACATAATTTTGGACCACTCCCTTTAGAGCAATCTGCTCATGCCCTTCAACTGTGGCCATGCATTTCTGCATGACTAAAGGTTTCACCTTCCAGTTCCACCAATCCCTCAAGCAATAGTTAGGTCCTTTGGCAAGATCAAGGCTTCTCCTAGTAAAGATAGTATAATTCACAAGCTTGTAAGCTAAAATTGAATGCTGCTAAAGTGCTTGTGCATACTAAACCCTAAGATCCTTCCACATATGAAGCCTCCAAATATAATGGGTTGAAAAGGACAATTGAATAGGAAGGGGACACTCCATTCACTTGGCATATTTCTCATTTCATAGTTTTAAGTATATAGGGAATGACTACAAGTCAACACACTCTAGTCCCTAACTCAATGTCCAGATGTCCTGCCAAGCCTTCTTGATACTCCACTCTCTTAAAGAGTATTTTGAGCAAAAACCCTCTTGTTAGGAATAGACATACTTTTCCAAATTATCATAAGACCTTTTCTCAAAACTCTAGATGTTTAATTCAATTGAAAACCAACTAACATGAAGATAAAAATGTAAGAATCACAAATAAAAGCTTCTTGAACTCCTCCAAATTCTCAAATCATTTCAAAATGACCAAAATACGCCTAAAATTGAGAAAATTGGAAAAAATAATACACTAGACAGATTAATCCTAAATTTCAATCATAGGACCTTTTACAACATGTTGGATTTTTCCACCAAATCTTGTCTCAATCAAAGCATATTTGTTTGTCAAATTGTCACAACTGGTAACTTGTGACAAGGAAGAAAAATGGTACATCTTTGCAGCCAATCTTTAAAAGTTTCAATTTTATATAAAAATACAAAAATTTTGATAGCAAAGTAGGTGAAAACGCGTCTTTGGGAGATGGAAAAGTTCTACTTCACTACCTTTAGAGGAATCTCAGTGACATTGTTTGGAATTTTTAAGATACAAGGTTCAAGAGAATGGCATACATTGGTTCCTTTCGTTGTTAGGGGCCCTCAAGAAGACTAATTAAAAGACATATACAGTGAATGGTGTAATTAATGGACAAATGATCATGAACTTTAAAAAGATAAGATATAAAATTAAACAAATCTTGAGGTAAGTGACTTATTATATTCTCTAATTATCGTAACTAAATTGGTATTAAAATAGTTTATTTCAATATTGTCAAGTGGACAAGTAAGCCAAAATGAAGTGGCTGTTGTTGAGCCCACCATAATAAAATACTAATCGCCTTCGACAGCCAGGGATAATACTAATTACCTTTGACAGCTATGAATACCACTTGATTGTTTAGATTAGACAGAAGACCAAGACGATTGTCGGAGAAAATTTGGTGATGTAATGACGAGGAACCTTGTTGATACGATTTAAAATCAAAGAATTAAGAAAAGTAGAAGATACAGAGGTTTAAGGTGATTCGGGTTTCAATAACCTATTCCACAAATTCTACTAAAAAAAATTGACAGAAATTACAAATTAAGAGTACCATAACTTTTGTATAATCACATCTAAAATACACCTAAAATAGCTTATAATATATAAACTCTTCTCTTAATAATCTTATTAAATGAGTAAGAGTTCATTATGAAATCTCAAATAATCCTCACAAGGATTAAAAAAAAAACTCTCTCATCTCACCACCAAGCAAACAACTTTGTTATAATCCAAATTTCTTAATAAAATATGTCGAGACCAACCATTCCTCCCATTACAATAAATATATATATATATATATATATATATATATATATATATATATATATATATATTTATTTATTAACGATCGGATTCATATCAAGTTCCTAGCATAAAAAAAGAGCGTTCCGCGAAGTTTCCTCATCAATCATCGCAAGTCTTTTTGACTGTTTAGATTAGATTCACTCGCTTTACTTTATCTATATATAACTAGGACAAAAAACATCCCTCTTGCATCTCATCTCACACAAATTTTCATCTTCTTCGGTACAAATCTCAAACACCTCGGTCTAACTTCAGTATTCTCATAAATGGCTGCTCTGGAAAGTTCTGAATCAAACAAACCTGAGGGTAAGTCTTCTAACCCTAATACAGTATAATGGTGAGTAGTGAGCAATACATGTGTATACAACTATACATGAAAGGACTGGCCAATTAGGTTGGTTATAAATATAACGGCAATGGGAATGTTAAAATTTTTACCGTGTTCTTTGTTCAAATTTTGGGATTAGATTCTGGAATTTGGTTCAATGCTGATTAGCAGTCTGATGAAGGTACTAAGGGAAGCCGTCTTGCAGGTTATGGAAATGCACATTTCGCTGACAGTACTGTCGCCGGCAGAATCTTTAACACCGGTCCTTCATGGGCCTTCAGTCTGTTCTTGATGACATTTTTAATGGGCGTCGCATGGAGGTTGCTGGGGTTGAAAAATCGGACACCAACGGGTAAGTAATGAACAGTTTGCTTTAAGATGTTGTGTTCTTTCTTTCTCTCTGAAGTGGGGATGTTGTTGTGTTCCTCATTGACTTGGGATGGACGTAGGTAGAGAAAGGAGATCTGAAATTAATCTGAATGAAAATCGTCCATAGAAAGGGATTCATATATTTCTGCTAAACCCAAATACATTTCCATCTTCTTCAATACAACCTTCGAAGCACCTGAGTTTAATTAGAGTGTTCTCATCAATAAGTGGCAAAGGAATTTTTCAAAAAGCTTTGGCCGGGTTGTAACACAGCACATCACAAATTATTAAACTCACTGCCAGTCACAAAAATTCAAGCTTTTCACAACAATGTAAATTAAGCAAATGGCTTTCGGTTTTTTTTTTTTTTTTTTTTAGAGAAACCTTATATATTCCAACAATTCTAATTTTATTTATAAACATCAGTATCACAAATACACAAAATTAGAATAAGGAGGTATAAAAATGGGTTATGCTTTGATGCGTACGTACTCAATTTTACAAGTTTTTGAGAAAGTTTAACGCAAAAGATGTAACTTTTTATACAAAGGTTTAAAACATTTTTAATAAAAATTAAATGCATAAAGATTTCGCAAACCAGTATGTAAAAATTGCAATTATATTACATAAAGTTGCATAAGAAAATTTTCTCATTTTTTTAATAAAAAAAACCACTTTCACTACAAAAATATAAAAAAAAATTACAATACTTAAAAAAATACACATATCCAATCAAATTTTCTCCGATGCTTTGCTGACAAGCATAACGCATATTAGATTGGAATTTTCATATAGTGGTATATTGGCTTGGCATTTTATAAGTACAAACACAAATTAATGAGGTTATGCCTAAGGGAGATTTCTTCTATCAAATCAAATATACTCTAAATCAAAGTCCAGACTCCATAATTGATTATGGGCTTCTCATTAATTTATTTTAATAACGAAATGTCAATTCTTATTTTGAATTTAATAATAAAAAGTTAATTTTGTATCCATTATACCTAAAAAGGATTAATTATTACTATGATCAACTATTAAATTTTTTTATGAAATAAAAACATATTCATGTGTAATTGGTTCTATAAAATTTAATTATTAATGATAAATTATATGTTGCATCATTGATATACTAACCATATGTGCAGTTCCCTTTGCACTTGCTAACCCTAAATTTCTACGCTTGTGTGAGGAAAAACTGGGCCAACATAGTTTTCATAACAAGTATTTGGGGTTAACCGAGATCATATAGGATTCAAAGACGGTTCTGGTTTTTATTATTATTTTATATCAATTTCAATAACTTAATATTTTCAGCATACTACCCAATTCTCAAATTATTAAGCCTCAACATTTAATCATAGTAATGAAGCAATTACTGATGAAGTATAGGTGATTCCGCTTTACATATGAAAATGTTTATCTAATTTTTCGTGATGTCAAGATTTTTTATGATAATTACTATTTTTATATCCAGAGCTGGAGCCTCGATGTTGTTAGGACCCTGCCCCACTAAATTTTTTGAAAATTTTAATCACTATTGCAATATTTTAGAAAAAGAATGTATTTATTGGGCGCCACTAAAAATTAAAATAAATGTGGAAAGTAGTATAAAGAGAAAATATCATTGTATTCTATTTATTGGAGAAAAAAAGATTGATCAACTAAAGAAACGAAGAAAGATAATGTGACACTAAAATTTACCACAAGTAATATGTGTGTATAAATTATGGTCACAATCAGGATTATAATTTTATTGTGAACAATGAAATTGTAGATAAATATAGGACAATATAGCCATTATGACCCAAAATTACCAAAAATCACAAATATAAATGGGCTTGTAATAGTAATATTGTGGACAATATTATGATTGGGAGTGCAATTTAGAACTTTGACACTAGCCAATCGCAACTTAGAGTCATAATGTGAGTGTACTGACCAATCTGGTTGGTTATAACATCAATGGCAATAATGCTAGTCAATGGGTTTTCACTTTTCAGGTTCTGATGTTAGCGGGACCCAGAACGCACTCAACACTGCACGTGATGGCGACATACAAGCGGTGGATGCGACTCTTAACTTTGGCTTTGGCGCTGGTAATCGCAACCTGCGTGCTACTGATGATACGACGAATACTTTGCGAGGGACCACTGGCACTGACAATGCATTCAACGCTGATTTGGGTGGCAAAATCAATTTAAATGGCGCAACCATTAATGCCGGTGCTTTTTCTGGCAACGGTACTCCACAGCCGAAAAAAGCAGGGCATATTGTCCATGGGATTCCTGTTCCAAAGGGAAGTAATGTTGCAGGTTATAACTAGGTGAGCTTGATCCCAGCCATAAAAAAGGCCAAAAAAAAAAAACGAAAACATTTCGACGGCAAGGATAAACATTGAACTGCCTGGCAATTTCGATAAGATCTAATGTATGTTATATTCTATATCTATGGTGAATCCTAATTAAAAATGTCTGCTACTAATTACCAAAATCTATCGAGCCACGGGTCTAGTAGTTTTTACTGATAGGAATTTCTTAAACCTCTTCTATTATCTAAGTTTTAAAATAAATCTACGTTTTACACGTGAATCGAATTCCTCTTCTATTATCTAAATTTCTTAAAAATTCTTTGTTTTACATGCGAATCCAATTCCATGTGTTAATAGTGCACAAAGTGAATGTTGGGTTATGTTACATCAGTTGTAGAAAGAGGTTGAGTATTGGTTTACAAGTATACAAAAAAATCTCAACTTTTAAGCTAGCTTTTGTGGTAGAGAATGCCCAATATGAGCACTCAACACTAGTATTAGAATCCAATTATAACATCTCTTCTCAACAATCCATAGGAAAGCCAGTTCATGTAAGGGTTCTAACTGATGTTCTGATGTGTAAGGGGGAATTGTTGCTTTACTACAAGTGATTAAATGGAGAAAAATTCAGGAGACATTATAATTATGCTGAATTCTTCAAATTACTCCTATTGGAAGTCTATTATATTACAAAGAATAGTTTGATCCCATTGAGGCTAAAGGTATAAAACCTATAAATAAGATAGATTGAGATAGGAAAAAAATGAATAAGAAAAATGCCGATTTGATTAAGCAATGGATTGATTATAGTGTATATCATCATGTGGCTGCTAAAATTGATGCTTATAAATTGTGGACCAAATTAGCTAATTTCTATAAGTATAAAACTACACAAAATAAAGCATTCTTAATTTTGAAGCTGGTGAATATGAAATATGTAGTGGGGTATTTTGGGGGGCAACTAAACATCTAAGGAGCTTTTAAGATGTGGTAAATCAATTAACTATTATGAATGCAATTCTAGATGATGAGAGGGGAGCACAAGTGTTACTCAATTCCTTGCCTGACAATTCGAAAACTCTTGTCATGACCTTAAGTAATTCTACTTCAAATGGGAAGGTAACATTAACAATAATAAAAGATGGTATGTTGAATGAGGAAATAATAAGAAAGGAATAGGGGACTACGAATCATTCAGATGCACATGTTGTTAGAGAAACACATGGAAGGGATTAAACCCTAGTTATAAAATCTTTGTTTGACAGTCCGTGGGAGAGCTAGTTAATGAGAGGATTCCAATTGATGACCCAATATGAGAAAAGGAGATTGTTAAATTCTCTAACATTAAACATGGAAAGGGTTAGGTATTAGTTTAAAAGTATGAGAAAAAAACTTCAACTCTTATGGTTGAGAAGACCTAATAAATAACACCCTAACACTGGTATTAGAGCTCAATTACAATATCTCTACCCAATAGTTCATAAAAGAGTTGATTGATGTAAAGGTTTCAACCAATGGCCTAATGTATAGGGAAGAGATTATTGGATCATTGCACATTGATTGTGGATAGGGCTAAATTCTAGTTACAATATCTTTGACCAATAGTCCATGGAAAAGTTAGTTGATGTTAGGGTTCCAATTGATAGCCCAATGTGTGAAGAGGAGTTTATTAGGCTACTCCATATTAGTTGTAGTAGGGGTTAAGTGTTGGTTCATTAGCATAGGAAAAATTAGCCTCAACTCTTGAGCTAGCTTTTATGGTTAAAAGGGCTAATTGTCATCCAACAAGTTAGCATTAAAGCTAGCTTTATGTGAATCTAACAAGTTCAAGGAAAGATAAAAGAAAACAAGAGAGAGTATTAGGGTGGAGTTTGTTGATTTGAGTTTTGCCACTAATAGCTTAATTTAATAAAGAGAAGTTATTGTCAAATTTTAGAGGCCTTTTCATAGACACACTTTCATTAGGTTCTTTTTCCAGTTAAGGCAAGCAAATTCAATCTACTAGTGTAGATATGGATTGCTATGTTAGTGGCGACCATAGTTTGATCCACTATAGAATCATTAAATTTTCAAGAATTTAGTTCCTGAAAGTATCATATTATTATTTTTTATTCAACTTAAAAAAAATCTTTGCAATGTTATAATAAGATATTTTAATTTATTTGGACATTTTTAAAAATAAGACAAAACACATTTTCCACACATTTGGTTTCATTAGTTTTCACTTAATGTCTTTGTTTGCAATTCTTAAAATTCATCTATTGCACCCATTAAAAAATAAAATATTTATTCAGGAATTAAATAACTGTAGCATAATTCATAAGGGAGATGATATTTTATTTTATTTATGGAAACTTGGTTTATGAGTAAATGAAAGTAGTTTAAGGTTGAGTGGGATTAGAGATAAATATAGAGTGTGTAGAAGATAATTGGAGATGTTTCCCATTTTTGTCCTAAAGCTTCTTTAACTACTTGAACCCTTAGATCCAATATCATATTCCCTATACACCTATACACAACTCATCTCTCTCCTCTCTTAATTCCTTAATCTAGCTCTCATCATTATCAACTTTCCAATCTTCACATCCAAGTGTGGTAAACAATTTTTTTTCAAATCCATGAAATACATCAATTCTACTTCTTATTTGATGGTAGGAAATACGGGAAATGGAATAAATGAAGGATTTAGGAAATCTTAAACCTAATTCTTGAATTTTGATGTTACGGAGCACTTTAATCATCAAACTCATTGTCTATCATTTCTTTTACAACTTGAGAGTGAACATTCTTTTAGTTTTTACTTGTTCTTGAAACATGAGTGGATTGAATTAGATTTTATTTGATATGGAATTATTTGAGAGAAATTGTTATATGTTGGCGCTTCGCTTGGAATGAATGCTAAAATTAGTAGTTATAATGTAGTTTTTGCACTTGGTCATAATTAAATTGAGTTATGGTGCTCTAGTATTGAGATTTGAGTAATTTTCCAATGATTGAACAATAATTTTTCTAGAAAAATGTACAACATTCGAATTGATTGTAGAAATGATTCCTTGAGCTTAAAATGCAAAAATAGCACTAGGGGATAAATTTTGGAATCAATTCCAAAATAGATTATAGAATTTTCCCTTTTTCTAGAATCAAATTTTTTTCCTTGAAATCAATCAATTCTAGAATTAATTCAAGACTTACAAAAAGTTACTAGGATTCCCAAATTGATTCTTCTTCTTGAAGATAGTATTTGTGATTAGAATTTAATATAATCAATTATTTTAGTGCCCATTTACATATAAAATGAATTGTAGTCATAAAAATGGAAATTTAGACCCTTTTAAATGCATGAATGTCATTTGTATCTTAACATTTTGTTGAGGATGATCATAATTATGGAAAATGATATTAATGGAATAATCAGGGCCTTTGAATTTGTATTGTTCGATCATAATTATGCATAACTTGTGTTAATACTAATATCATTTTCAAATACGAAATTCAATAACAGCTTGTAAGATATAAGGTTGACCTGGAGGGATAAGGCTGAGCTTGTGATGGATAAGGATAGATAGATGTTATAAGGAGATTTACTTGTTTCCTTTCTTAGCAGTTATTCATCTTATGTTATTTGGATATTATATATCTATATTTGATAAATAGTGCAAATGGATATATGTGTTTATATAATTAGAGTAATGATACTAATGAGATTGTGATATAAACAGTGTAATATGAGCATTTAGGCTCAAGGAGAGTAAATTCATTAGATAAGAGTTTAAATAAATTGTCTTAATTCTTGTTTTTATTGAAATGCTTATGCATTGAACCTTAAACTTTTCCTTATGTATTTCATTTTGCAAATTCTTAAGTTGAGTTGCCTTCACCATCATTACCACCCCTTTAAGGATAGGCCTTTGGAAGCTTTCTTAATGTGGCATCCAGCAACATTAAAGATTTTGTTATAGGCATGTTTTTGGACCTTAAGTTGCATAGGGAGAATAAAGGGGTAGAAGGATATAAACTCTTCTTAACTAGTGTTAGTTAGACTAGCTTATCCTTTAATTAGAAACAAATTTAAGCAAACCCAACAACTTTTCATTGTTAAACTATTTTTTATGAGTATAATTTGTTCTTTTTCAATATTGTTTTTCTTTGTATTTTCCTCGGTTATTTGATGCATGCACATGCACAGTAATTAAAAAAATAGGTTAAAGTAGCGGGAATTGGTTACTACTTTGTGAAATAATTTTTATATATCATTTAATTGTTGATTTAATTTTGCAACTTCATTTTTTAAAGCCTTTTTCCTATTTTTCTGTGGCTCTTCCCACTGAAAAATAATCCATGGGCATTTTTTCTCTAGAAATTTTGCAAGAAATTTTTTTAAAAAAAAATTCATGAGAAAATTTGTTAAAAATTTATAAAAAATGTCTAAAATATAAACATGGAAAATTTTGTGTGAAATAGTGTTTCACTCCAGAATTTCACGCAGAAAAAATCCATAAAAAGCCAGCTTTTCCACGGTCTTTTAGCTCATTTCTCCTTGATTTTTCTGTGGAAAAACAGTATTCTTCTCTTAGTGATAGAAGAATTCAATTAAAGTTTATAGGTATTTTGCACACAATACTTCAATGACTTATGAACCAAAGATTCAATGTGTCCGGACATTTATTAACACAGTGAATGTTCCAAAATTCGACTTCCAGTTCAAGCAGCAACACAAGCTCAGCGTTTTTGAGCTCGTCATCCCAGGCCTTCCTTTGTGTACTACATATAACAAAGATATTTTAGAAACTTAGATATATAATGGAGGAGGAATTCGATTCACATGTGAAACACAAGTTTATTTCGAAACTTGGAAGTTTAAGAACTTCCTATCATTACAAATTACTAGAGCCGTGGCTCAGTAGATTTTAATGAGTAGTAGTAGACATATCTAGGGTACATCATATAATATAAGTACATTAAATTTTATCAAAGTTCATAAGCAATAATATAAGATAGCTTCCTCCCTTGTTGAAATGCCCTTGTGGGTAGGATTCAAGTTGACATTCATAACTTGCAGTAACGCTTCCCCTAGTGACAACAGGATGAGTGATGTTTACTTGCCGCCGCTACCGGAAAAAGCACCCAAATTGCACCCAAATTAAAGTTGCCAGATAATTTAATTTTCCCACCGTTTTTTGCATTTAATGCATTCTGAGTACCGCTACACCCAGCCGGGGGGTTCTAATTACCATCAGTACTGTGATTGGGATCATGGTTTTAAATTGCGGTTGTGGTCGCGGTTGCGATATCGCGTGATGCGAAAAAATGCGGAAAAATGCAGTCGTCGCAGAGCGCAATTGCGGAGAAATACGGATGCGGTGTGGTCCGCAACCGCAATATTGCGGATAAAATTGTGGTTGCGGACCATTTTTTAAAACCCTGATTGGGATTACCGGCGGCATAGCCCAAGTTAACAGTCGTATCCTGATCGGTTTGTATTTCTGAGTTCTGACCATCAGCGTTCGACGCATCTCTAGTGCCGCTAACATTATTAGAACCTGAAAAGTGAAAACCCCATTAACATTGCCATTGACATTATAACCAACTGAGCGGCTTAAAAACACGCCATGATTCTAAGTTGCCAATGGGATTAAGCTGCGAAAAACAAAATTACATATAACAGTAATTTTGGCAGCCTTTCAAGGGTAAAACATCTCCTAGTTGTCAATCAATAATATCAATCACACAACCGAGAAGTATAAATACATCAAATCATGTTGAAAATATCGAAACTATGATTTGAGCTGTTTCAAAGAATAGAGCTTTTGGTAAAGGAATATGGTGACACTCGATGATCAGGATCCAAAGGAATAAACATCACTTTGATGGCCACCGCCTCCTTGACCATGTTCTATATTAATTATCCTTCTAGGAAGCATGTTATGATTATGCATGCTGAAACTGAAGAACACAATGAATATGCCTTGACCATTTAGTATGCAACAAATATTAATGAACCCAAGATTCTATGTTTTGAGACACTCAATTAAACGGCTAATATTCAAACTTCAACTTGGAGCATAATGAATGTCAAGCAGCAATACAACTTCAAATTTTTGTACTAAAGTTTCTGAATTGCAGTCTATGGCCACAATATTTCATGCAATATTGTTGTTAAAACCTACATCACATCCCTGATTTTTCATAATTTTGTGCTATGACAGTCTCATTTTCCTATATTTACTTGCAACTTTGCTAAATGCAGGAAAACAACGATGACAGCCGCAGTTACAATTTAAAACCATGACTAAAAACATGTTGAATTCAATTCGGGAATAAAACAAAGACTTATTTCAACTAAGATAATAAAACAGTTTTAAGAGCCTCCAGCAATCACAAAATATTGGAGCCTTATTGGTCAGAATTTATAAATTCGCAAAGAACCATTTGAGGGAACATCATAGACACAAAAGTAATTTCAGTTATAACACAGAACTATTGAAATTTCAATGTTACAGTATGAAATAAAAATATTTCCATATAATTAGGGTTTTAAACTGTAGTTCGCAGCCGTTACATTGCTTGCAATATTGCTGTTAAAAACCATGTCACATCAGCGTTTTTTTGCAATTTTGCATCACAATGGCAGCATTTATTCATAATTTTGCTAATTGCAGTAAAACTGAAACTGCAACTGCATTTTAGAACGATGCATATAATACATGATATATTGGATCATATCAAAGTTTTGTAGCAATAATACAAGACAGCATGCTTCCTTATTGGTGGTTGCTGCGGATCAGGGATTTAAATTGCGGTTACGGTCGCGTCTTGATGAGGACGAACGCGGAGAAATGCGGCTATAACGGTCTAAAATTGCGGAAAATCGCAGATGCGGCCTTTCCCGAAAATGCAATATTGCAGGCAATATTGCGGTCGCGGATCATTTTTTAAATCCTAGCTGCGGATCTTTGCAAAGCCGTTCAGTGTAACACCCTTACTTATCAACGCCTTATTCCTTATTTACCAGATGATTATACGTACTCATTCGCCATCTACCTCAAGCTAATACAGAATATCTCAAATTTCTATACTTTATACACATGAGCAAAAGTCATATAATTATACATAAGTTCAACTTTACAAAATATACATCCCATCATATACAATATCACTAACTATATCATTATTTACAACTTCAAACATCATTGCCCTTTATCATGAGAGCCTTTGGAAGCATCACCTGGAATGGTTAGTCACAATACAGAAAACATAAGAAACAAAGTTTCCCAGTAGCTAGCTAATGCCATAAAAACATTTCAAGCCATTCCAAATCCTTAAGCAGATAAAACAAACGTTTCAAAATCAGGTAATCATTTATCATCATGTTCAATACTATGCCATTGTAAGAAACATGCGCAGCATACAGCAATCATCAAGCTTATTCAAGGACTTATCTCAATATCTAGCCCATTTAAGGACTTATCTCAATATCTAGATGGCCATCTCAAACAATCGTACCTAGGCCTCACACAGCATCACGCTGTCTTCCCGGGGTAAACTAGAGCCCAAAGGCCTAACACAGTATCACACTGTCTTCCCGAGGTATCTGGCCATAGGTACCTGCACACAGCAATTGCACTATTATCCCCGAGGAACTCGAGCCATAGGCCTAACACAGTATCACACTGTCTTCCCGGGTTGTGCACAAACAATCTCATACACATTCCATAACAATCTCATACACATTCCATACAATGGCATAAAACACAGAAAATCATGTAATAGAAAACAGCTTAAGGATAAAGCTAGCTACCTTTCACAAGCTTCCAACGTGATGTTCCCTTTGCTCTCACTTAAAAACTCCTTTATACTTCCTCTTGCCTTTGCAAGTGGTCACTCTTTAGTCTATACAAATAAACATCATAGCTTATATTAGAACATTATCACTTTCCCTAATCCCCATGTATTCTTTACTTCCTCTACTTAATTAAATACATACTTAGATGCTCTATACTCTGCTTTCAAGCCTTGAAATGACACATATGAACATTAGAAAAGGATCCAGGGGTTAAGCCATGCAAAACAAGAAGAAATAAAACCAAAAAGTTCACTTAACAAAGAACACGGGGGTCCCATGCCCCGTGTTCAGGGCCGTGTTCCTTACTGGTTCACTTCTGGGCTACTCGACAAAGAACACGGGGGTGAACACGGGCCGTGTTCTACCCCGTGTACCTTACTGCCCTTCAGTCCTGAATTAAACACGGGGAGTGTTGCACCCCGTGTAGCACATTGATCAGCTTCGACGAGGAACACGGGGTACAACACGGGCCGTGTTCTACCCCGTGTACCTTGCTGATCCTCCGAAAACACATTAAACACTAAAACTCCTTCCTTCCTTCTTTTCCATTTCATGGTTTTGGCTTCTCAAAATGAAAAATACACACAAACACTTTCATAACTTCAAAATTTCATCTTTCATAGGCTTTAAGCTTCATAGAAATTATTCTAACTTCATCATTTTAGCCAAGTTCCCAACATACCATGCCAACTCTACACATGCACCATTATACCTCTAAAACCCAGGTGTGTAATCATGGTTTCTTGTTGTTTTTACACCAAACCAAAGCCATAAATCAACATTACAACATCTAAGACACCACCAAACATGTTCAAATCGTCCTAAACTCCATGTTCAATAACCCTTGGCCTTACCAACTTCAAGATTTCAAGAAACTAAGAAGAGTACATTAAAGAGCTCTTAGGGGAGATCATTTTTACCTCTTGGTGCAACTTGAGAATCCTCACTTGGAGCTCCCCAAACTTGATCAAACTTGGGCTTTTCTTCAATCTAGGGACATCAATGGATAGAGCTTGATGAGAGGAGCAATTTTCCCTTCTACACCTTAGCTTGAATCTTGGTATTTTGGGGTGAAAAACTCAAAAGAAACTTTCTCTCTCTTCCTTCTCTCTCTCTCACGTCCAGCTTGCTTTCATGGAGGATTTTCTGCAGCTTTTTTGGAGAATGGAGAAGGTAGTAGAGTTTTCATGAAGCTCTAGGGGTATTTTGATCATTTTTGAGATTTCCAAGGGTATTTTAGTCCTTTTTTTCACCAAAAGTAAGGTTATTCTTGCCCTAAATTTTCTAACAATGACACTTGTCATAAATCTATTGGTCACACTAATTAAAATCACATATTGCACCCCAAAACTCTTGGTTATTCATATTAGATCCCAATTCCTTAGTTACTTCACTTTAACCACACCCGATTCTGCACTTTTGCAAAATAGTCCATAGGGTTTCTGTACATTTAAAATTCCTTACACTATCAGACTTAGACAACCTCCCCTTTTAGGGTTTTCCAACCTCCTCTGATCATTCATACTATTTAGAGAAATTAATTCTTTCCCTACTATCCTTTTCCTTCAAAATTTCATTTACCCTTACACTTAATTCCTTTCAACTTGAGATTCACCCACCAGGCTAACTCAAACATGCTCTTCGTTTCTACAGCCTCAGAAATTAAACATTCAAATAATAGAATTGAAAATTCGGGACATTACATTCAGTGCTTACCATTGTCCTCAAAAAGTTTTTTCTGGGTAAGAATAAGTTTACCTTCATGACGTGCAGGTGTAGCATGGCTTCCTTGAGCTTGAGTAATATCATTAGATCGCGGAACAGCTGCCTGACTTTGTGTAGTTTCGGGCTCCTTGACCTTAGGCATAACTGTTAGCTCTGAAAAATGGAAACAAATTTGATAACTGAATGGACATTGCCATTGATATTTGACATTATAACCAACCTGATAGGTCAGTCCTATCATATATACAGATATATCGCTAACAAGTCGTTAATAACGTACTGGGGTTGGAAGACTTGCTCTTATGCGTGGTTTTGGTTTCAGCCCTTTGCGGTTTGTTTGGTTGAGAGCTTTCTGGGCCAGCCATTGATAAAAATTCTCAAGCAAAACTGAAGTGTTTCGAATGAAGAAAATGGGAATCTGTGTGAGCTGTCTAAGAAGTAACATAGATCTCTATATTGATGTATATAGTCATGGAAAGCGAGTGTGGATATATTAATCCAAACAATAAAAATACTTGCGATGATTGATGAGCAAAATTTGCCAAATTGCTTTTTGTCTTCGTCTTCGTCTTTTGTTTTCTAATCTCCAAGGTGGTGTCCTGAATTCAAGCCAAGCAAAGGCATTAGTACGGTGGGCCCAAGTACAACCACTCTAGTTTTGGATTACTTGCCCACACGAGCATATTTCATCGCGTAAGGTTGAGAAATATACTATCACCTCCGTGTGTTTTCACGGAGGCTTCTCGTGGGAAGAATTTTCTATAAAAAAATATTATTTACATGACAAATGATACCAAGGAAAGCAAAATTTTCTCAAAAAAAAAAAGCAATTTGTTTTTCTTAACTATTCATATTTAATACTAAACAAATAAAATATATTCTCATATCTTATTATTTTATAACTATATTTATAGAAATATTTTCTATTGAAAACTTTTCTTTATCTTCAAAACCTAGCGAATAATTAAAACATATATAAAGTTAGGTAATTTTTTTAAGTGGTTTTGTAAAAATATAATAAGATTAATTTTTATCACTTCACATAAAGATTAGTTAAACATATTTTTTAGTTGAATTAGTGGAAATTTTAACATTTATTTATAAAAATTTAAATAAAAAATTACTGAAATTTTCACATTCAATTATAAAGTCTATTGTTTGATTTAGAGTTGTGTTCAGTTTTCCGATCAAATCCACACTAAAAGATAAAGATGCAGCAATTGGAAAATATAATAAGCCTCATGATTTGAAGAACATGCATGACCTTGGCCTAGGAGCCAATTGGGGAAGAAGAAGAGAGCTAAACACTCAATTGAACAATGAAATTCTATTCAACTTTGGAAGCAAACTACAACTTTTAGTGGTATTTACAAGGGTTTTTCTAAGGGTATTTTCATCAAAAATTTTCTAAAATATCTCCCTATAAAGAATTTTATGTAATCCTTTAAGTTTCCTTATGATTAGGCATAATGTTTTTGAAAACTCTAGAAATATCTTCTAGGAAGTCTAAAAACATTTTCTAGAAAACCCTTAAACATATCCATGTTGGATTCATTGTATTGACTAGGTGCAAAGTAAGGTCCTTGGATTATGTGCTATTCTCCCTAGGTTGGATGAGACTTGCCCTTGAGTCTTAGCTATCATCCTTGTAGTATGATGATCAACAATGTTGAAGATAGTAGAGATGCCATAAGAATCTGGTAGCTTTATTCTATAGGTGTTGTCATTGATCTTCTACACAACTCGAAACAGTCCTTCTACCTTTAAAAATAACTTGGCAATAAGCTATTTAGGAGTCTTTCTTTCTATAAATGTATCCATTCCATGTCTCTTTTTTTGAAAGTATGCTATTAGTGATGTTTATCTTGCTGGGATTTATATTTGGGATTTTGTTTCGAAATTCTTCCATGAACTTGTTTGTGAGGCTTCTTAATCTTCTTTGCTCTTTGCTCTGCATTTGCATTATATTGATGGTTGGTAAATGATGGTGCTAAATCAAGTGGGCCGAGGCAATGAGTATGATACACTACTTTGAATGGACATCTTCTAGTTAAAAGTAAAGTGTGATTTCTATTGAGAGATTTGGTATAGTGTTTAGACTTCCAACTTTGGATATTAATGATACTAGTAGCTTAGCTTCACCTTTGGCTTGTTTGAATTCTTCAGGTGGTAATGGGACTAATTTGATCTTCACTCCATCTTTTATGAAAGAATAAATGTTTGCCATTATATATAACACGACAGTTGTATTGCCAAGATCCTCCCAAGAGAAGGTGACAAGCTTTCATAGGAATGACATTATACTATACTTCATCTTAGTACCTTTTGCTAATTGAAAAGGAAATAAAGTAGTATTTTGTAACTTTTACCTAATTATCTTTATTAAACCACTGTAACTTGTAAGGATGTGGATGCTTCGTGGAAGGTAGTTTGAGCTTTTCCACCATGTGTCTCATTATAACATTCTTACAACTTTTACTGTCTATGATGACATTACAGACTTTACCTTGGGCTATGCATTAAGTCTGGAAAATGTTATGCCCTAGTCAAGGTTCTTCCTTTTTGGCTGTGGTGTGTATGCTTCATCTAATCACTAGTAATTCTCCATGATCAGTAAGGGTGAGTTCTTCATTAAACACTAGTGGTTCTTTAAATTCATCTTATGCTTGTTTAAGCTTTTCTTCTAATACTTCTTGGCTTTCTCCTTCAATGATAGTAATGACTTTTTAGATTAGGCAATTTGATGCAATATGGTCATATCCTTCGAAGCATTTAGGTGGTTTAGGTTTGGTGGACATTTTAGGGTTAGCTTATGTGGTAAGGTTGGTTTCTTTAGTAGGTTTAGGTGGGGTCTTGTTTACAGTATTGGGTTATGAGGTTTGAATTTTATGAGTATTAGAAGGATTTTTTGAAGAGGAAGGTTGGAATATGGGCTTTTTGGAAAGTTATTTCTCAATTTGGATGGCAAGTTAGATGACATCATCTAAAGTCTAGTATTGTTGGAGTTAGACTAATTAGGTAATATCATAATTTAATTCTTCAAGGTAGTAACCAATAGCATGTTCTTTTTTTTTCTTGAACATCATATTTTATCATGAGCTTTTCAAATTCTCTAGTGTATTCTTCCATGGATAGAGGCTTTTGGCAAAGAGTTTACAACTAGATAATTTATCTTGATAATAGTGATCAAGTAAGAACTTATGTGTAAGTTCTCAACACATTTCTCCCATGTCCTAATTTTTGCTTCATCCTTCGTGTTCTTATAATTGGGATCGAGAGCTAAATAGTTGTAGTAGAATTTAACCAATCACAGCTAAGGATCCATACTAAATGATTACATTAGGATGAAGATTTAGTAATTGCCTTCTGTAGACAATTCAAAGGCTTGATCATTGATCACCTTTTTGACTTGCTTTTGATCGAAAACTCTAAGGTATCCACACGAACTCATGAATCACTAGTGAACATCCTACAGCTATTGGTTGGAATTCTCTTCCTTTACCTTTTACCTCACAGTGCTAGCTATGTCCTTTCTAAGATTATGGTCAAGGAGAGCTACTATAGTTTTTTTGTATTATTTTTGGATGCATGAATAATAATAATATCTATTAACATCTAATACACTTATTTAAATAAGTGCACAAAAAATCCTAACTAATTGGGCTTTGTTCCATGTATAATTATGGGCTTATGATTAAGCCTTTATAATTATAATATGAAATTCCTATATACTTGCCCCAAACAATTTAGTCCATCAATTCCAAATCGACTAGGTTCTTAGTATGCGATCCTATAAGCTCTCATTACATTAGTAATGATCATACATATTAATGATCATGAATAATGAGTGGTGTCTAGCAACACATCATTGTTACCCAAGTAATAAGATAGTCGGTGATTTGATTAAACTTATGCTTGTGATCATTATCTATAACTTTTTTTCCTAGACATCTAGATTAAGCATGGGACATGAATCATGACATTCCCGTGTAGTCTAATTTAAAGGTTTCTTGATTTCTAAGTAAGCTGACTAAAGTAGATGTAATTGACATCCCATGTCAATCTATTTAAGCATGGCCATGTATTTTTCTTAACCTTACTTAACCAAGGGATGCATAGATATCACTCATGTTATATAGGGGAGATAAATTCCATCTTGATCAAATAAATCCCTTTGCATGATATGTGATAGATCCAATAACCACCCTTGCATTCACTTAACAATGAGTGAGATAGAATAGAATCAAAATGTAGAGCTCGTATGTAGGAAACCTTGGCGATCTTAGGTTAAAGGGTCATATTAATGATGATCACTAAGAATCACTCATGACACTCAGATAATAATCCATGTACTATTCTTAAGGATATTTAAGAATACAATTATTCTAGGATTATTATCATAATTAAATATACTATGCAAAAAATACATGTATAAATATTATAATTGGAATTGCTTTTAAAATAACATGATTTAAATTTACAATCATTCATATGATTGATTTTACGGCATATACACTAACACTTATTTCTTCTTAAAATTTTCTCACTAGATGGGATTTTCTCCTTCCTATGTTAGAGGAATGATATTTGTGGGTCCCTTCATTAAGTAGGATTGCGAAATGTATGATCATTCTTAAATGGATCAATGTGTGAAATTAATTCATTTGTTTTAGGTAGTCTAGTTAGAAATTGAGAAACACATGAATTGTGAAATGTATGATCATTCTTAAATGGATCAATGTGTGAAATTAATTCATTTGTTTTAGGTAGTCTAGTTAGAAATTGAGAAACACATGAATTAGATTATGAAGAGAATGACACATTTCATGCCTCAAATTCAGTCTGGTTATCCATAACAAAAGAGCCTAAATTACATGAAAAATTAGTTATGAAAAAGTTAGGTCAAATCATTTAAATTCTCATTACTTAGGTGGTAGTGATGCATTGCTACATGCCATTTACTATTTTTTATACTAAAATAAAATTTTATGATCACCACCAATATAATAAGAACATATAAGGTCACACACAAATAGTATGTTCAATATTAGGGTTAAAATGTAATTAAAAACTCTTAGATAGATTAAGGCTCCTAATTAGAATAAGTCCAATACAATTGGGCTTCACTAAGTTATAGTGCAATATGATAAGGCTTCACTAGGTAAAGCATTATCTAGTGCAACTTTTGTGCTATAAGTTTTAAGGCTTCAAAGTGAACACCACCTATGATGTTAAAGATCAACTTAATATAACTAAATGGCAAAGATATAGTAGATGCAGGAACATTACATGTAGTTGCTACAATAAATGTATCAATAGGTGTAGCAATAACTTCAAATTTTGATGCTTATTTCTAATGTGGGATTTTTTTTTAAAAAAATAGGTTATAAAAAGGCACGACTTATTTACTAAAAACTAATGTTTTTATTATAAGATGTAGGTTTTTAAGTTAATAACTATCATAGAATGTCAAATTACCACTTCATTTGTTTAATAAATAATAGACATCCTAAAGTTTATTAGTAGGGCAATGTCATTTTCATTTAAACATTAGTTTTGAAGTTAATAACCAATGTTTAAACTAAAATGACATTGTCTTGAGAATTTCTATGCCTTATGCAAGTTGAAAAGAAAATAAGTAAAGCAATAAACCTAATTACATGTTTCATTGTATTGGTCTTCCAACCATAAAATGAATCTCTTTCTAATAGCATATGTTTACCTTCCAACCTTTAGATGATTCTCTTTGCTTTTATGTTTGTGTTTACTAATTATTTTGTAAGACTAAAGCTTTATTAGCCCTTCACTAAATATATGAGGGTTGTGCACTCTCAAGTAAAATGCATAATATAAATGAAATGATTTGTTTTAGTTTTTATGTCTGTTCTTGTAATTGAGTTTTTGGTTTTACAATCAACCTTATTTTATTACCTATTATATTGATGCAATTTTTATAAATTTGTATAGGTAAGAAATTTAATTTGATTTATCTTCTTTCCTATTTGATATTATTATAGACTATTTTTTTGTAAATAGAAGAGGCCTAAGCTTAGGAAAGAAAAATTACATATTAACAATCTATATGGTAGGAATCCTTGAAACATCTCCAAGTAATGAAAGACTAATACTTGCTATAGGCTTGTCAAAAACTTGTAAACCAATGTCATATTTATGATAATGTGATGCTAGGCAATCTACACATTAGTTTCCCTCATAATAAATATGCTTGACCAAGACTCTCTAATCACTCTTGATAAGCTCTCTACATAAGCAATAAAGAAATATTCTTGGAGTTTTTATCTCAATTAGATAGGAGACTAATCATTAAACACTCTCCTATATTTGGTGAGAAAGATTCAATGCAAACTAGTCTACACCTTTTACATCCTTCATTTGGTAAGAAAGATTCAACGCAAACTAGTCATGTTCCCTAACTCCAAGGAAAGTTATATGCCACCTAGGAGGCATTAAGCACATGCATTTTCTACTATTTATTTATATAAAATATGTAATATCGTGCATCAAATTTTAATAAATTTTAATCACATTTGAAAGTATTGGATTCAAGAATGCTTTACATAGGAGTGTGAACCTCACATATTAAGCTATGGGTATCAAGATAGTATTAGCCCATCTTTGATTTAAGGTATTAGATATAACCTTTCATTATTTTTAAACTTCCATTAATTAATTTTTCTTTAAAATTTTTGAAATTAGGTTATAGGATATTTTACCTTCTATTTTTGGTTAAGGTGTTCTATAAGAAGGAATAGAGGCTAAATAAAAATACGAGGGAAAGAGGAACATAGGAAAGGGGTTAAGGTTGGGAGAGGGTATAATATATTTTATCGATTATTTAAAGAAACCAAAGTGGTGTTATGGACATTACAAGTCTATTTTTTTATGACTAACATACAATATTATTTCCCATGACACTTCAAAACAAACAATGTTAGTTATTTTTTATATAATAATCAATGTTATTGTTATTGCTTAATGGCCCTTGATTAGAAATGAATTGAAAATTGACATGTAATCCTCTAAATGTTTAATATGTATTTGCAATTCTATGGTAGTGATTCTAACATTAATATTCATCTTTTTCCTTTTATTGAATAAGGCTTGAGTGTTAGTAATAATAACTATTGTACCCTTTATGTTATTTTTGGTGATTAGACTTCTTTCATCCAAAATTTTTTGAGCTGACCATTTAAAGCATTTGTTCATCACCTTTACCTCTTCTTTAGAACTTTAAAAATATTAGAATTCAATTCATTTTGAACTAGCTTCATGTGTGAAATTACTCATGCATGTTAGAATCACAATCCTTCTTATGGGATTGCAAAATTCTATAAGTGAAGCTCAATAAATTATGCTAAAATAGGAATTGAATCAAAAAGAGATAGCATTACTAATTCACTAGTGAAGGATTGGTTCACTTGATAGGATCACATGACACTAACAAGTTGTATGATCTTAAAACTTCATGATTTTGATTGGGCTTATTATTTTAGGCATTTTTTTTAAGTAAGACCTATCAAACAAAAATCAATTTCCAATTTTTGTTGCATAAATTGCAATAATGAGAAGAATGAAAACCTAAAAAACTTAAGTGAGAAATTATGTTTAAAAACAAAGAACAAAAGAGCAAACAAAACTTGTTCTTTCTATGATCACTTACTACTTCCTCGTCCTTGCTCGTTGGCCATCATTATGATAAAAAAAATATTTTCACTATTTTATTTTTTCCTATTTTATATCTCTTAGGTATTACATGTTCTTAATTTTACATAATAGGCTTTGTTTTATGATAAGCAAAATATTTACATATTTATTTTTCCTTATATGATGCATTTTTGGATGTTATCTTGTTTAATTTAATAAATTTAGTTGCATTTTGTGAATGGGTCTTGAATTTGAAATGAAATCAAATTTAGATAATACTATATTTTGACCCTGTTTCAGGTTTTAGGCCATATTTGGAGTTCTGGATGTTGGATTGGGTTGTTCTTTATATGGTTAAAAAGCTAAGAAAAAGCCATACAATTTTCATGTTTAAAGAAAAGCCCAATTCAGGCTCTAAGGATCTCAAATTCTACTTGGAAAATGAAATAGTGGTTTTGGCAGAATCTGACCTTTGCCTACTAATCTGACCATAACTTGAGATATAAATGTCAAAATTAGGAGTTCTTTGCGGCATTTGAATGCTAAGATCCGGTTCTACAACTCCTATGTAGCTAACATCTGATTCTACAACTCCTATGTTGACAAGAATATGTGAATCTTGTTAGTGTATATGCCCTAAAACCAATCATATTGGTGATTGTAATTTTGAATCATGTTATTTTAATGGCAATTCCAATTATTATATTTATATATATTGTCTATGTAATATATTCAATTATAATAATAACCTTAGAATAATTGTATTCTTAAATGTCCTTAGTCATATATCATTGTGGATTAGGTTGCTTTGATATGTTAGGACTAGCATGTGTGAAGACTTATATGGGATATTAAGTTTACACATGAGTACAAGTTAGAGAACTTGTATACTGGACCGACCCATATTAAGAACACTACATGGATCATTATATGAGTGTCATAAGTGGTTCTTAGTGATCATTATTAATATGGTCCTTTGACCTGAGATCACCAAGGTTTCCTACATGTGAGTTTCATATTTTGATACTATTCTTTGTCACTGATGGTTAAGTGAATGTAAGGGTAGATATTGGATATGTCACATATCATGCGGAGGGGTTTGTGTGATCAAGATGGGATTTGTCCCTCCTATATAATAGGAGTAACATCTATGGGCCCCTTGATTAAGTAAAGCTGAGAAAATGCATGGCCATGCTCAGATGAATTGACATGAGATGTCAATTACATTTGTTTCAGTCAGCTTACTTAGGAGTCAAGAAACCTTAAGATTGGGCTATACGGGAATGACACGGTCCATGTCTCATGCTCAATCTAGATGTATAGGACAAAAGGACATAAGTGATGATCACGTGTAAAGGTTTAGTCAAATTACCGACTTTCTCATTACTTGGGTAATAATGATGTGTTGCTAGACACCAATCATTGTTTATGATCATTAATATGATTAATGGTCATTGCTAACGTAACGAGAGCCTGTAGGGTCGCACACTTAGAGCCTAGTGAATTTGGAATTAATGGATCAAATTGTTTGGGCTTAATATTTGGGAATTCAAGTTATAATTATAAGGGCCCAATAGTAAGCCTATAATTATACATGGAATAAAGCCCAAATAGGTTAGGTTTTTCTATGCACCTATTTAAATAGGCTTATTGGGTAATAATAGATTTACTATTATTATTCACGCACCCCAAGCAAGAAGCATAGAAAACCCTAGCACCTCTCCTTGACAAAAATCCCTAAAAGGGCGTAGCTAGCACTACGAGGTGTAAGGAGATCAATTCCAACCGGTGTGTGTAGCGAACATTCATCGCTGATTCACAGGTTCGTGTGGATACCACAGAGGTGCAGCCACATAAACGTTGTACTGGTGATCTAATTTACTGGTTTCCATTCCGATTTGTGATTTGGAAGCAGATCGAACTTGCTGTAGTGGTCAAAAGATTTTGCCAAAAGGTATAAACCCTAATCCCTAATCTATGGCGTTCTAAATTCGCATGGATCCTTGGTGGAAATCGTGCAAAAATTTTATTCTGCTGTGCATGTATGATGCGTGATTTCCAGGAAATCTACCATTTAAGTGGTCAAAAATTATCAATAAGTCAGAAGAATGGTTGCTGTAAAAATCAAGAAGGGTAGTTAAAGATCATGAATGGTAGCTAAAGAACATGATTGGTAGCTAATGATTAAGATTTATGACTTTTAGCTGATCCATTCACCTATAAATAGGTCGAAGTAGAGATCATTAGGGGATTCATTCATCTTAGATAGTAGTTTAGTTCATGCATTTTTAGTTCTTCTTATATGCCTCCTACATGGAAGGCTAAGTTGTCATCTTATATGGAAGGTTTTACCACCTACATGGATTGATAGTATTTCTATTTTCATGCATTTATAATTATATTTTAGGTTTGTATCATGAATGTGATAATGTTTTTATTTTATTTTGAGTTTGTTTTTAATTTTATTATGTTCTAATTTTTCATCTTCCTAGGGTGATGATGTAACTTGATAATAATAGATTAAATTATAATCTATTGAAGCTAGTTTCAATTTTCTTCTCCTAGATTGAGTTTTAATTATTGCTCTTAATACTTTCAATTAATTGGCCACCTTTTGAATGAACTCAATATGCATATTGAGGCCAGAAGGAGATACTGTGTATGGAACCTATAATTAAAACTGTAAATTGCATATGAAATAGGAATTTATTCATATGGTTTATATAGTCTTAACAAGTTCCATAAATCCTAATGCATGATTAATTGTTTTAATTCATATAGAAATATAGTGAATTAGCAATTAATTATAGAATTACTTGACCTTGGAAGAGTCTAGTAATTAATTTAGGGAAACTTGACTATCAATTAAGGGAATTAAAATTGGATTAGTGTAGATAGATGATTCAATCCAAAATTATTAAGTGAAGTCTGATCCCTAGGGCTTTTATTCATATTTATCTTTATTCCAATTGCATTCATATGTATTTTAAATATTTTTTGCATAAATCTTTATTTAGTTACTTCATTTTCGACTAATTGATTTGCCAAATAGTGTTAGGATTATTAATTTTGGCACTTAGTGAAACAATCCTCGAGGGAACGATAGTTACTCATCACTTTATTACTTGTTTATGATAGTATATACTTGCACTAATTTATAAACTATTTCACACATAACATTTTACAATTTTAAATTGATTTTATAAGTTTTTGAATTTATTTAGTGAATGGTAGATTTTTATATTATTTCTATTTTTCAATCATATCTTAGGCTCTGAATGTTGGATTGAGGCAAAATTTATATTGATCAAAAGCTAAAAGAAAGATCTATAACTTTTATGTTTTGGTCAAAGTTCATTTCAGATTCCTCCAAGCCTTTACTTGGCCAGCAAGCTAAAGCTATGTTTTTATCCCAACTGAACCTATTTTTGTATTTGGACCATATCTGGAGCTATAGTGGTCCAATTAACTTGAAATTGACATCCAAATTCTTAAAAGACATAGGCCTACAACTTTCATATTTTTGGATCTTCTAGAATTCATCGATTTTATAGTCTTATTCTGCTTGGAATACAAACTTGTGGGAATTCCCTAATGCAACTGTTGGATTTAATTGATTTGTAAAAGAATAGGTCTAGGCTTCTAGAAATTTAGAAAACCTTATTATTTGTAATCTTAAAAGTCATCTAATCTTAGTCCAATAGGGTCTTAGGCAAATTAGGTTATATAAATAGGCAAGAAAGCTAAAAAGAAAAACATATTTAGACTACATATAGAGTTTAGCAGAGTTTTTCTTTTCTTTCTTTTCTTATTTTCAAGCCATAAAAGGCTAAATAAAATCTCGGTTGATTCAAGGATTATGAAGCTCTTCTTCAAGGATTATGAGATTTTGATTAGTAATGTTGATTTCTTCCTATTAATTTTCCTCTTTCTCAATTATTTATGTTAAATTATTGAGATTGCTCGTGTTATGTGCTAATTTGATATAATTAGTGCTTAATCTTGTGATTTCTATTATTTCACAATTTTGATATGAAATTATGGTTGATTAATCATGGTTTTACATGTTGGGGTAGAGGGTTAGGGGGTTATTTTAATGATATTTGATCTAATTTCCTAAATTAATTGAATTCTATCTATAAGTCAATTTCGATCTAGTTTCGAGATCATAGTGATTGCTTAATTCATCTTCTAATCTTAATTAACCAAACTCTAGGCATTACCTAGCATAGGATTCATGGATTATTGTATGGATTCCATGTAATCCAAGGTTGAGAAATCAATTGGAATAATCAAATGCTTAGTGATCTAGGATTGATCTATAATAAGAGCTATCATATTCTTGAATTAGTTGCTTCCATGCATTGAATTCCTTTTATTTTATTTTATTTTTGCTTAATTATTTCATTGCTTCTATTTTAATTTTATGCGACCAAACCCCCCAATTCTAATTCTGTTCTGTATACAATACATTATAGCATTCTACATATAGCATAGCATTCTGTTTCCACATAGTGTTTTGTTTCACTACATTACCATTTGTTTGCATTAGTTTTCTTTGTTTTCATTGCATAAGTAATTCAATAACTGTGTATATATTGTTAGAAATTCATTTAGAAAAGGTAAAATTAAAAGAATGATGAAGATGTGATTTGGGATGATGTTTGAAATACAACATTCAATGTTGTGCAATATAAATTCCTTTTACTGTAAATAAGTGCTTGACTATTTGCTTGTTGCTTATTTTATGAGATATTGAAGCTCGTTTTGAGCTTTTGACTTTACAATTCCAAAGATGAAATCGCCACTCTATCTATTTGTGGGTTTAGTTGTTGTTACCACATGCATTATTTTATCTTGAGTGTTAAGTTACTCTAATGAGTTTGGAATTGGTACCTTGAATATTTTTAGCTCAAGAAAGAAATGACTTCATCAAGTTTTATGCTTAATGTGAAAAGAATTTTTTCCCAGATTATTTTAAAAAGGATAAGAATCCTAGAAAAGTGAGATGCAAATATTGTGATAAAAAAATAAGTAGGGGTGTTTCTATATAAAAGCATCATTTAATAGGTCGTTGCTTGGAAACAAGTGCTTGCCCAAAGTGTTAAGTGATTTTAAAAATAAAATGTTTAATATATTTCTAAAGCAATGGACATGTCGATTAAAAAAAAGGGATTCTTTCAAAATGTTATTAATGTTATTGAAGTGGATGTTGCATTTATTGAGGAAGCAATAAAATTGTTTAACTTCAAAATGGATTTTTAGAATCAATGTTAAAGAATCCCACTCCTAATAAAGGAAAAACTCAAACCATAATCAATCAAATGTTTAAAAAAGATTTAGAGGAAGTCTGTCAACAAATATCCAACATTTTTTATTCTAGTGTAATTCAATTGATTTGTGTGCAAAATCTTGAATTTGTAAAGATGTATCAATTAATTGGAAAATATATAGTTGGATTGAAATTTCATTCCTACTATAAGATTAAGGAAAATGCCTAAAGTAGGATGCTGACTACACTAACTAATTGCTTGAGCAAAATAAAGAGAAATGAGAAAAAGAAAGTTGCTCTATTGTATTAGATGGTTGTATAGATTAAAAAAAGTGGCCTATATCAATAGCTCAAAAGGGAAAATCTTTTTATCATCAATTGATACATTGGAGTTTTCAAAGACAACTGATAAAGTGTTTAAGATGCTAGATGACATTATTGAACAAGTGGGTGAAGAAAATGTTGTGCAAGTGATCACTTATAATGTTGTAAATTACAAGGCTATAGGAGAAATGCTAGTTAAGAAAAGGAAAAGTCTTTTCTACATACTTTGTCCTACTCATTATATTAATTTGATATTGGTGAATTTCGAGGAAAAAATTGAATATCCATGACTTGACAATTGGAAAACTTAGAAACATCACAATGTATATTTATAGGAAGACTATGGCTATTGGAATGTTAAGGCACTTTACAAAAGGCAAGGATTTAATTAGGTTAGCTATCACTCACTTTGCTACATTCTATCTAACCTTAGGATGCCTTAATAACAACAAGGGTGCATTGATAAATATGTTTAATTCAAAAACATGGAGATTAGGTACATTCACAATTATAAAAGATGGATAAATCATGCAATCATTAGCAACTGATGATAGATTTTGGAAGAATATCATGAGTTGGCTTTAAGTTGTATATTCTTTTATCAAGGTCCTTTAGATTGCTAATTTTGACTGAAAACTAGTTATGACTTTCATTTATGAAAAAATGGATCTTATGAAATAAAGGATTCATGTTAATCTCAATAATGTTAAGAAATAATTAATAATTTAAATTTTATCATTTATAATGTATTTTTATTGTTATTCATCCCTTTTACTAGAAATCATATTATATAATTATTATTCATCCTTTTTAAAGTTATGAGCCTATTTAGGAAATTATTCATAAAAGAAAGGAGTCTCAACTTCATAGGCTTTTGCATGCAATAACATATTTTTTGAATCCTCAATTTATTATAGTCTATCTTTTAAAGTTGATTTTAAAGATACCAAAAGACTATTTTTGTGCTTGGAAAGAATGGTGCACAATAAACATGAAAGTTCTAAGATTCATGTGCAACTTGATGAATTCAAAGTTACTAAAGGATTATTTATCTCTAAAGTTACTTTAATGACAAAGGATGTGAAAGCTCTAGCTACCTAGTGAGACTAGATCTTATGGAATAGAATTTACTAAATTGAAAATGGTTGCTGTTTGAATATTAAGCTAAACTTCTAGTTCTTCTTGTTGTGAACAAAATTTGAGATGGTAAGATTGTTTTTTTCACATTATAATCATTTGCGTAAATTGGGCTTCCTTTGTTTTCATTTTGTTTTAGTTACTAATTTTTTTTTTAACAAAAAGTTCATATGAAGTAGAGAAGTTGTTCGCATTGAAGGAAGATAAATGACTTCATTTTTTCCATGTACAACTTGAAGTTGAAAGATAAACAAGTTAGAAAATCCAATGAGATGGATATCTTTGATAATTTACCCTCTAATGATGAATGGATGGCTAATGAAGGGGAAAATTACAGTGAAGATACACATGAAGGAAGAGATAATGATGGTAAAGGTGATTTTATGCTCAAAGATGATGGTGATGATGGTAAAGGAGATTTTATGCTCGAAGATGATGGTGATGATGGAGAAAACAAGAAAGACATGCATTTGGATGAAGAAAATTTTCATGAAAAGGAAGACAAATTGGAAGGTATCCAACATGTAGAAAATCTTGAATTTTATTAAATTGTGTTCAAACCATGACTTTTTAATATTGTTGTCTCTTCAAAATTTGCTAGTTTGGATAATTTACAACTTGATAAGTTATTTTTCCTTTCTAATTTATAACAATATGCAGGCTTTTTAATTATATATACATACTTAAATACTCTAAATTGTATTTCTTCTTACAAAAATGTCATAAGTAAGTATATAAAATATACATTGGACCTTAATGTCGGATCTTATGATCCTATGATTTAGAATCCTAGACTTCCCTTTCAATCCTTGGGAAGATAGTAATACTAATAAGCCTATCAAACAAATCAGCTAAAGTGAGCTAGACCAAGTTTGTATGAGTTTTAACTTGCCATAAACTGGTTCGTTTGACATGCGAATCAAAACAAACTCCTTTAGGGTGGTTTGAGTCCAGTCCATGAAATTCCTAGACCAGCTTGTAAACTGACTCATTTTGCTTGTCCATCCATCATAGGCCCCTTTAATGCATATAAAGAGGATTTCTATTAAAGTAAATCTCTCAAACAAAGAATAAAATCAAAATATAGTCTAAATTAGCCATCTTTAGAAGAAATTTCACTTGACATACAATAAGTAAATTCTACTGGAAACTAATTTCATCATAAACTTCACAAAAATGTTGAATAAAAGAAATTTAAAGCCAGTATGCATATATAGAAGCACAAAAAACTAGCATATATCTAATTGTCTAAAGATAGTAAATAGAATCCACACCTTGCTTAAAACAGTGGTGAGCTTGCTATGGGTGAAATTAGCAGTAGTGGTGGTCAAGAGGATCCCATTATGGAACTTATACAAAGCCATGTTCTTTTGTATGTACTTCATAAATTGGACTCTGCATAAAAAATAAATAAATAGAATTCCAATCATAAATAAAAATGATAAGGATGTAGAGAAAACCATAAAGCATATCAAATATAAGAGTAATAGAAGGCAAAATCAAAGGAGGACCTATCTTCAAAATTCACTGCTAACAGCAGTTAGTTTATGAGAATCAAGGATCGTGATCTTGTCTTCATTAGACTTATAGACAAGGATGCTACAAGCCACCGATGTATCTGCCACCATAATCATAAAACCATTTCCAACAAGTCCAAATACACACTCCATTATTATCAATCTACTGGTTTAGTTGAGGCCTTTCTTTAGGTTTGTTTTCTTTGAATGGTTTTTCCCTCTTTTGATAATGCCCTAATAGAGAGGTTTCTGGAAAAAATGTTTGTTTTTATCTTTCTAATCATCTGCTTTGTTGATTATTTGTTTTATTTTTTGTATTTCAATACAAAAAATAAAAATTGGCTTGGGTTGAGGTGTGTTCTAGTATGGGCTGGCATGGGTGTTTGGTTGACTTGAATGGGTGCTAGTTACTGATGCCTAAAGGTGGTTTCAAGTCTTTTGACCCTTTTTCTTTTTTTGAAATGAGGCTGGTCTGCGAACCAACCCATGTTCATGTGAGGCGAACCAACCCATCCACACTATGGTTCATATGGATCAGCCCATTTAAGCCACAAGAAAAAATAGGCTTACTTCCAGGGGTCCAGATCCAAGTGGATCTATAAAGTAGGGTAGATTAATTTGTAGGTCAAGGTTTGTTTAACAGCCCTAAATATTAATAACCTTGGAAACCTGTATTTAGCTAATAACTAAATTACTCCCTTTGTTTTGGATCAATTGACATTTACAAGAACTATTTTTATTCAAAATATTTGTTAACTCAAAATGTTTAGAGAGCATTAATTTTTTAAATTTTACCTTTATTATCTCCACTAAATAATTTATTATTGAACAAATTAATTAATTATTTTTACCTAGAATCTCTTAACCACTCCAATCAAAGAGAGAAAAAGAGCGTTAGAAACAAAGAGAGAGTTAGACAATTAATGGAAGGAGAAAGAATTTTAACTTTATTTAGCAATCAGTTGATTATATTAGTAGTTAATTGATAGTTTATTGTCATAGTTGGTTATTTGTAAATGTATAAGTATGTTTTATGATTTAGTTGATTATTTATTTACTTTAATGATATTTCATATTTCAAAATATTATTTATCAAATTAAATTCTATTTTAAAAATAAATCAAAAATCTTTGAAGTGAAAATAACAAATAATATTGAAACAATATTCCTTAAGATATTCTTATTCATATATTCGTATATTACTAATAAATTGCATATTAATTAATTAATTTCTTGAAAGATCAAATCAATGACTCTCACATTAGGCAATTCGCTAATTTAAGTGAATCATCAATTCCACTAGTTGAGAAATTTAGCACGAAAATTGGTTATGCATTTTAATTGTAGACCCCTTAGATTCTAGTTTCGATTTGAACACGAAGCTCTACAACTTGTTTTGAAATAACAATCATGGAAATGGAAACAAATGGAGCATTATTAGAAACATGAAAAAAGTAAGAACCAATAACTAATATCAATTGCTTTGAGGGGAAGGAGTTCAAATATCTTAAGTGAGATGTCCTGAATTTGATTCAGGCCTTGCGTATGAACTAAACTTATTTAGCGACAGTTTGATGCAAATAATAATAAAAAAAGAGTTAACAAAAGAAGGTACGCTTCAATCCAATAAGAAATAAGAATTTAGCGATTGAATTTGTTTTTCCCAATGAATAATATTGTATTAGAAATCATCTAAATGTATATGCTTTAAATTAATATTTGTATGGAAAATTAATTCAACACAACAATTTTCAAAATCATTATGAAATTAATGTTGGAGAACTTTCTAAAATTAGGATACCAATTATTTTTTATATTAGATAAAAATTGTTACATGTATAAATTCTATTAGAATATCAAATGAAAAATTAATGAAGGAAGTTTCATTGCACCATCAATTAAATAAAATTAGATGATAAATACATTTTAATAATATAGAAAATAAATCACGTATATAAAAAAAATTATTTACGAGAATTCCATGTAGTTTACTCTTCTATTATTGCAAGGTGATAGTGTGAATCCAATCTCTGGAGTCAAAAGAAAATGATGACCGAAGATGACGGAATCTCTTTGATATATCTTAGGAGGAGACCTGGCCGTTGTAATTTGTTGAAGTGGTATTCTCAAATGTTCACTCCAATAGCGATAATCATGAATTCATAATTTACATGTTGGGAGGGCTCAACAACAGCCACTACAACTTTGGGATCTTTTCCACCTTATATTCAAAGATTAATTTCATGACATAAAAGTGTGAAGTTTCGAAGGCCTTTGAGCTTTGTTTCGTCCTTAATTTGATTGTTTTTGTAGGAAAAATAAATTCATACGAAGAATTTAATGTGAAATTACTTACTTGATTCGGAAATGATGTTGATTTCCACTCTGATACTTTGATTCACATGGTGTACAGGAATCACACTGAACTCCTTGTCACTTTCACAATGATTTCACGAACTCCCCAAATTACATTCGAATAGAGAACATAGAGAGAGAGAGAGAGAAAAAGGAAAAACTCTATTTTGATTGTACTAGCTGATGGAAAACACAAACTCTGTAGTTTTTATTTTCTCTAATGTGGTTGGTTACAGCACTTGCAGTTTTTCTCCATTTTCAATAATGGGGGGAGGTGGTTATCAGAATAACTACCTCCAAATTTTGAATTTAAAATAATTTCCTTTTTCTTTTTAATATATGTAAGATGTGAGTCTCTATTATAGGTGTACCCCACATCTATATTTTACATCTCTTACTCGCACATAATGGGATGAGGCACATCATATAACCTTCATCTCTCTTTTGGATTTTCATACTTGGTGCATCATTGTGATCGCGTGAGCATGACGTCTTCTCGGGTATTCTTGTACTAGAAATCCTAATGAAGGATCAGCACAAAACAACCCTATTTTCCATTTGTTTATATTATGCCTCGGATGCCTTAGATTATCCCATATACACATTCCATTTGTAAATCTAATCCCTTATGAGCTTTAATGTAAGCTCAGATTTCTATTCACATATGCATAGTTTCAACACTTATGAAGTTACCTAAATTAACTTCATAATGGACATGTCTCAGACACTAGCATAATTGTGTATATGTTGGAAAATCTTTCTTTTGCCCGCATATCATTTTAATTTGAAAACAGTTGCTTTTCTAGTATTTTATCTCTTAGACCATTTATATCATGATCATAAGATGCATACTAAGGTAGCAAACATTGTATCATCTCTCTATGATATTGTCAAAGTCGAAAGGTATCCATGAAAAGAACTTTCCTTTTTGGAACTCACACAGTAATGAATCAAGGATCTTTCACTTGCTTCCTATTTGCAGTTCTTTTATACATGTGGTATGAATCATATGCTACAGTATTTCCCTTTTAGCATAAGGGCGCATGTCGATTTTATTAGTAATACTATAGAGACTTGAGTTCAAGCACACACAACACCTAACCTGAATTCTTTCACATTATTGACTTCTCTTGATGTCTGTATGTGAAGAATTCATTATCTGGCTACAGGTATTGTGGAAAGTGGGAGTATCTATAAAAAATTATCCATATTTGTACTTTGGATCTTATCTCCACTTTGGAGGCTACATATATTTATTTTGTGTTACTTCTCTACCAAGTAAATATTTCATATTATCATGTTGGTGAACACATGTCTCATCTCTGCCCACTCCTCATGAGTGTTAGAGGCAGTTGTTTGTGTGAGAGAATCAACCTTATCAACTTGTATGACATACATACGAGACATTTGTATACTCATACACACACTAAAAAAATATTTGTATTTGAATGAAATATACTTTGTTCATTTCAAATTTGGAAATGTTTGATTACATTCTACGCATACCAAGAGACTTTACATGTTCAATCTATACATCTCTAGGTATTGGCTTAGTAAATGGATCTGCTATCATCTTTTGCGTAGAAATGTGTTGAACGGTGATATCCTTTTGTGTTATGGCATTTCTGATAAAATGATATTTTATATCAATGTGCTTAGTCTTGCTGTGGTACTTCAGATCCTTTGTATAGGCGATGACTGCCTAACTATCACAATATATCAGGATGGGATCTAAGTTTTCTCCACAAATTCCCAGATGTTCTAAAAATCTTTTTAGCCATATAGCCTTTTGTACCATTGCAGAACATGCTACGAACTCAGCTTCCATTATCGATAATGCAATGCATGTCTGTTTCTTGCTACACCATGATATGACACCATTGTTTAGCAAGAATGAGTATCCTGATATGGACTTTTGCTCATCCAGATCTCTTACGCAATCCGCATCAGAATATTCAACTAAGCACAAATCTTTGCCTTGGTAGCACAATGTGTAAGCAATCGTACCTTTTAAATATCATTCGCTTGATAGCTTTCCAATACTTTTGTTTGGGGTTTGACTGGTATCTACTTATGAGTCCTCATAGTCTATTCCTTCCTATTGTGTATACCCCTTTGTAACCAATCGAGCTTTATATCTTTCAATTGATCCATCTACTTTCTTTTTAATTTTAAGAACCCACTTGTTCCTAATTGCGTTTTGACCAGATGGAAGGTTAACTAATTTCCAAACTTGGTCAGTTATAATTGAGTCTAATTCTTCCTCCATTGCCTTCTTCCACTATTCCTTAGTAGGGCAACTCAGAGCCTCTTGTATTGTTTTAGGCTCTTTTTCATCTTGAGGAGTAACCATAAATGTTGATCCTTCAATTGAAAAATATCTTTTGGGTACACTTCCTCTTTTACTTTTCTGTAGTGGGGTTCCATGTATTATGTCATCTCTAAAAATAGGGTTTTCTTTTTCTCTCTCAGAGCTCTCGCTTAGAATAGCAAGTACTCTTTGAGAGCTCCCACTCGGATAAGATGAATAAGACTCACTATTATCCATTTAATCTTGTTGTTCATAAAATGACACAGTACGATCAATTTCATCTCTGCTAGGAAATTCATTTTCTAGGAATGTGGCATCTCTTGATTCAAGTTCCGTTATTGTTCCATCTTCATTTTCACCAATGAAAATGTAACCCTTAGAAAGATCTGAATATCTTATAAAAATACATTTCTTCCCTCTTAGACCTAATTTTCCATATCTGTGGGAAGTATCATGGACATACACAGCAGACCCCCATGGTCTAAGTACACTCAAATCAGATTGGCATTTTATCCATAATTCATAAGGTATGGATGTAACAAACTTAGAGGGCACATGCTTAAGTATGTAAGTAGCTATCAATAAAGCAACTCCCCAATATGAAAATGGTAGATTTGTTTGTGCTATCATTGACCTAACCATGTTTAGAAGAGTTCTATTTCTTCTTTCAGCTATTCCATTTTGTTGTGGAGTGCCAGGGATTGTTAATTGTCTTATTATTCCCTTTACTTCACAGAGCTCTTTGAATTGTTCTGATAGGTATTTACATCCACGGTCAGTTCTGAGCGCTTTGATTTTCTTATCCATTTGATTTTCAACTTCACTCAAATAGCATTTAAAGCATTCTAATGCTTCTGATTTATGTGAAATCAAATAGATGTGACCGAACCATAAATAATCATCAATAAAAGTGATGAAAAACCAAGCTCCGTGCCTCACCCTCACATTCAAATGACCACATATGTTGGAATGAATTAGTTGTAATGGAGTTTCTGCCCTAATCCCTTTTTTGAATGGTTTTCTAGTTGCTTTACCAGCTAAACAATATTCACACAAGGACATTTCCAATTTTGAAATTGGTCCTAGCAAGCCTTCTTTTGCTACTTTAATCATTTTATTTTGATTAATATGTCCTAGTCTAGCATGCCAAATATCCATATCATCATTTAGATTGGAAGTAAAAGCAGTAAAGCAATCATAAGCAGAATTATCAACTGTATCTAAAATGACAAATTCATCAGAAATGAAACCAGAATTATAATATATGTTATCTTTAAAAATATCTGCAATATTGTCATGAAAATTGATCCAAAAATTGTATTGAAGTAGGGAACTAATAGAAATTAAATTTCGTCAAATATCAGGTGTGTACAATACATCAAGTAAAATTAAGGTCTTTCCTCCACACAAATCCAATTTGCATGTCCTAATTCCTTTAACCTTAATCTTTGCATTGCTTCTAATGTATAGCCACCTGCTATAACTCAATAATCGACGATAATCCATATAGGATCCTCTATCCTTGCTTACGTGATTTGTGGCGCCTGAATCCAAAATCCACAAAGGATGAGATTTAGTTAGAAAAATAGTACTGGAAATATGTGAAAAATGTAAATTTTTAGTATCTAGAAATACCTTGTTCTGCTCATTTTGCTGAGTGTAATCTCGAGCAAAATGACCCATTCTCTGGCATGCATAACACTTGATCTTCTTCAAATCAAAGTTCTTTGAGCCATTTCTTCCCTTCTTCTTTTTGACCCTTAGAATGGGGTCCAGTTTTTCTCTTCTGCAATTTCTTGCCTTTCTTGTATTTAGGCTTAGAATGTGAAGGTCCTGAACCCTCTGTTAGATAGGCTTGTCTAGAGGACCGATAAGGCTCTAAATGTTCATACTTAAGTTCTAGATGTCGCGCCACATCATCAAACGTAACAATGCTCTCATTGTGAGTCAAGTTTACCTTCATGTGTTCCCAACTAGCAGGGAGTGATCTAATCACTGCTTGCACTTACTGCTCATTAGAAAGTGCATGCCCTGTTGTTTTCAATTCACGAATCATGTTTGACATTTCTCTTAAATGTTGTTTCATCGACATATTAAGCCAAAGTTGATAAGTGTCAAAATTAATTATGAGTCTTCTTAATTTAGAGGCTGAAGTACCACTAAAATTTTCTTTCAGGGCTATTCACATTCCCTGAGTAGTTGGGTATTTTTCATATTCACACATGAGGTCATCCATCATTGCACTCAAGAGTGTGATGCGGGCAATACTGTTCTTCTTTTTCTAAATAGTATAAGCTTCAGCATCTCTTCTATGCTGAGCAGAGTTCCCTTGTTCAGGCTCAATCATGACATGGTTCAGGGTTTCTAGAACGTCTTGCTCTTCTAAAATGTAAGAAATTTTTTAATGTCAAATGTCCTAGTTATCCCCATTTAACTTATCACCCTTGTTCAACTTAGCAATTATACTCTTGCTAGCCATTCTGTTGAATCACAATTCATGAACATTTCCTATAAGTATACAATGTCTTTTGTTTACATGGTTCTCGTATAGGACAATGATGATACTACTTAGTTCATGGTCAGGAGTTTACGTTTGTCATACCCCTATCGCATGTGTGTCTAAATATTATCATTATTTCCTAATGAGATCGTACTCATGTAAATGTTATGTCGCTCTTAGGACAACACAACCTAAGAGCTCCCACTCAAACATATAATTTTTTAAGTTATACACATTTGAAATGAAGATGATAAACATGTATTGATAGATAACTAAGTTCAAACAGAACAAAATAAGTTTAGGAAGCTAATTCAAACAATAGAAAAAACTTGCAACAATCCAAGAAAAAATTACAAATTCAATATTTAAAGTTTTTAGACAAGCTTCCTATTCAGAACTTAGGTTCTTCATTTCTTTAAAAGTGTTAAAAAGTTTGGGTGGAGTTCTGGAGTGTGCTGGTCCAAAATAATGTGAGTTCATGCCTTTGAGTGGACCTTTCAAATGCAATCCTTTTTGTAGAGTGATGTGACTAACTCGTCGTGCATTTTTTATATTTGGGAATTATGAAAGAAGAATTGTCTTACTCCAATTATTTTTGAATTGTCGGAGTTCTTGCAATCTCAATTTTTCATACATTTTTCGAGATCCATACGTCTTGTGACTCCGATCTTGTTATCCTTGCATAGCCAAATGATTTTCTTGATTTGTTTCCAAAAATTATCATTTGGAATCTCGACCAACATGTAATGAACCCAAAGATAATTTAGGAATAGTTTCCTTCTTCGTTTGAGGTCTGTTTTCAAGTTTCTTACTTCTTCCAAATAAGCATTGTTAGGGCGCAAGGTATTTTTGTTTCTTTCGTGTAGTTGGTGAAGCATGACTCTAAGGTCATTTGGTGTGTTCACCTAGTCAAATTTTTGCGGTTCCTCTCCAAAGTTCTTCACAAATCTATACGGGTTGTACTCTTCTAAGAACCATTGTTCTATAACTAAAAAATAAATTTTTAGTTAAAAATATGTCAATTTTACCACTTTTTCAACACAAACAGTGTCACAAAAAATTCCAAAAAAATTATCACTGCATAGATCTCAATTTTTAAAAATTTTAGAGACAAATGGAGATCAAAAAGACCATTGGACGTGCCCACACATGCAACCATGCGCCTCCATGCATGGAAAAATCAGCCATAATTGGAAAATTTTGTAGAACCACGCACCCAGCCAGCATGTGCAGTCCATGCGTCGCCGTGCGCGGTGGTTCCGGCCACCAAAAAATACTAGAATCTTCAGTTTTTTATCCTCTATGCATTAGTGTGTGACACGCAGCAAAATGACGTGGTGGTAGGCCCCATGTAGCGTTCCCGAGAGTGAGGAGAGAAGAGAGAAAAATATATATATATTTTTTGTAAAATGACGTGTTGTTTACTCATTTGTCAAAATGACATGTCATTTTGGTGTACTCGATTAACCCCTTTGGTCAAAACGATGTGTCGTTTACTGAAGGCCCAAAATGAAGTGTTGTCTACATTGTCTTCAACCTTCGGCTGGTCAGACCGGGTTGACCTAACTTGGTTCGCAGACCCAGTTGATTTAGAAACTTTAAATGGCCATAACTTTTGATCTGGAGGTTCGATTTGAGTGATTCAAAAGCCTATGGACTCAGAATTTCATCCTCCATCATTATAGGATAATTTTATGGCCTAAAAATTAATTTTACAAGGGAACCAGTATTTGGAAAATTACGAATTTTATGACAATTTATGTGTTCTGGTTGTTCTCTAATGTTCGGGGATGTTTTATGAAAGTTTTATGTGCATTCATTACTATTAAATTCATCCTTAACAATATCATTCTAGAAATAATAGAATTATACAGCCAAAAAAAATTCATATTAATGGCCAAATTAGTTCATCAGAAGAATTAAAATTAGTTAAACATGCATTTAGGCCAAAATTAAAAAGCATTGGACTCAGAACATCTCATAGATTCATCTAACTCAGAGCATCTCATACAATTCATCACATGTATGGGAAAATACAGACATCAATTTCTAACCTAGCTCTGATACCAATGTAGGAAAAATAAATTCATACGAAGAATTTAATGTGGAATTACCTACTTGATTTGGAAATGATGCTGATTTTCACTCTGATGCTTTGATTCACACGGTGTACAGGAATCACACTGAACTCCTTGTCACTTTCACAATGATTTCACCAACTACCCAAATTACATTTGAACGGAGAACACAAAGAGAAAGAAAAAGGAAAAACTCTATTCTGATTGTATCAACTAATGGAAAACACAAACTCTACAGTTTTTGTCTTCTCTGATGCGGTTGGTTACTGCACTTGCAGTTTTTCTCCATTTTCAATAATGGGGAGAGATGGTTATCAGAATAACCACCTCCAAATTTTGAATTTAAAATAATTTTTTTCTTTTTAATATATGTAAGATGTGGGTCCTCATTATGGGTGTACCCCATATCTATATTTTACAGTTTTCTTCTCTTTATTGTTTGAATTTAAAATTAAAAAAATCCATAATAATCTTAATGGATTCTCTCTTTTTCTTGACGTTGATGGCATGAATATATGAATTTGAAATTGTAATGTACTATCCATTTTTTTAAGCTTTTGTTAGTGATACAGCGTTCAATGTCCCTTTTGATCATCCATTTAGCCATATTTAATGATCATTTAATTGTCTAGCTAAAATTATTGTTAAACGGGTAGGATGCCAAAAGGAAGGCATTTCTGTAAGTGCCCAACTTAAAACTAAAAAGCTTCAATTTCATTTTTATCTAAATTTTTTTTCTCCAAAAAATTTATCATAAAATTTTAAAACATTTCTTCATGTACCCATCTTTCTTTCTTCTTAGCAAATATGTTTATGCAGTTAAATATAATTTTAAACTCCCCCTAGAATTTTATATAATGTTAAGAATATGGAATAAGTTAGATTTTTTTCCTCAACTTGAAATAAGCATTAAATTGTCTCCATGCTTTTATTACCAAGACTCCTACTAGGTTAAGAAGCTTTGACTACATTATCGGGTAACTAGTAGATGATTGTCTTAATTGATTTAACACCAAGATTAATTGTTTGTATAAAAATATTTAGTAAAATTAATTTTTTATTATTAATTGCTTATATGCAAAAATAACATGTACGTGCATAAGTATTTTTTCAAATTTATTTGAATATTTTTTATTCTAATAATGTTTCATATTTTAAAATATTATTTATCAAATTAAATTCTCTTTTAAAATAAATCAAATATCTTTGAAAAGCAAATGAATGTAATATTGAAATAATATTCTTCCATATTTTCCGATTCATATATTGATAATAAATTTCATATTAACATTATTTCATGGTTCAATTACTTTGATTAGTTATCTTAAAAAAATAAAATTATAATTATTTATGTATTCATTTATGTATAAAAATAAATCCTATAATTAAACATGATATGAGGCATAAAAAACTAGTATAATATGTATATGAAGAAAATTTAAATAAAAGTGATTTTAATTAAAATTTTTTTTTATACTTACATAAGTTTAATTTTGCAATATATATTATATATAATTTTAGTGAGGTCATATGTCCCGCCTTGATAAAAGAGGATAATCATAAGATGAATCACATCAGCAATGTAGCTAATTGTATGTTTTAAGATTAAAAACCAATTCATTTTTAACATTATTATCATCATCATCATCATTTTTTTTATCCATCTCGTTTTATCGTTCTAAGTTTTCACAATAAGAGTTTTACATATGTATGAAACATATATATATATATATCTTTTAACTTTATTAAATTAATTATCTTTTCATAAATTTATATTTATATTGTAACTTTTTTTATAAAATTCTAAATAACAGACTTCCATATAACTTAATATTATTTGCACTAAAATTTTCACTTGTCCATACCTTAATGAAGCAGTAACACATAATATAACTCTAAGAACTTTACTTTCTATCATATTTGGAATTCAAACCTAAAACCTTATGCATGTGTGGTAAGTAGATTACTCCTCTTACTAATAAAAAAATATAAAAAATATAAAGGATAATTGTCACTTATGATTCTATCATCCAAATTTATCACAATAAAATATTTATATATAACAAAAAAGTATGCATACATATGAAATTTATAAAATTAATTGCATTTTTATAAATTATATAATTTTTATTGTAACTTTTCTATAAAATTCTGAATAGTTATTGCATTGCAACCTTTATGAATAAACTTCAATAATTTCTCACAAGAAATTCTATAATATTATTTAATAATTTATAATTTTTATGTCAAATTTTTTAAAAATAATTTAATATCTTCAATATAAGATATTATATTTTTTAAATAATTATAAAATTTTAATTTGTATCCAAACAAAATTTTTCCTGTTTACAACCGCCCCCAACCAAACTTCCTGGCTACCGACAGTTTTTTCTTCCCTGTGCTTCATACTCTATTTATCTTCTAAATTTTGGTAGTTGGTTTCCGATTAATATTCCAAAATCTCTATCTCAAAATTATCTTCTTTACGCAAAATTTATTGTTATTAATCTTAATTATCATAAATTAGTTAAATATTAATAAATAAGTATTATCATTTTTATGAGTAAATAAGGTCTTGCAGATGTTATGTTGTGTGTAACGACTCACAATTAGAATATGATCAGTTGCTATTGCACACTAACTTCTGTCATAAATTTCTATTCATTAGTAATTGTTTTAATTTCTGAAACTTTTCGTAAACAAGAAAAGAACAGAGAACTGAATAAAATAAGTTGGAAATTACCGGCACCTTAATCTGCAGTGGCACTTAATCTTATTTTAGATGTTATACTTTCCATTTTTTCTGAAATTAGAATTCAGGGCTTTGTATATTTGTTAAGTGAATTTTCATTCCTACCATTAGAAAAAAATTAAAAATTGCACAGTATAACCCCTATAAGTTATTTTGCCTTTTCAATTATAATTAAAGTGTTTGACGTGCTGATATTTTGGCTGTGAATTAGCCAGGTAACTTAGATTTCTTTATTATTTTACATTGGTGACAAAGTAGTGCTTAGAATGATAATTATAGTTAAACGTATTGCAGTAAGCAAGATGGTTTTATTTGAAGTATTTTTTTAAATCCTGTAATCAAAGTTTGAGTACGAAATTAATGTTCTTAGAAGTAGGATTTTTTTTTGGGAAATAAAATCAATATTCAATATTTTTTAAAATGAGGACATCAAAGTGAAAATTTTGAAATTGTTTCACTAATATTAGCTTATATTCTACTATTCATATAAATTTTATAGTTTTGTGCAAAAGTTCTCATGACCAAACTACTATTAGTGATATCGGAAACTTACTTTATTAGAGTCATATTACATAGTATTTACCCCCCCCCCAAAAAAAGCTAAACCTAGTACCGTGGTAAGATTTTAAATTCTTATTTGCAATCGCAATAATAATATGTGTAATTTTATATCATAATTTTAAAAAGCTAAACCTACTACTATTGCAAATTGCACTAGATTCCCAATTCTCAATAATTTTATATCATAATAACCACATTTCTTTTGAAAAAAAAAGTATTTTTAATGGACTATCATTAATAAAGTTTTTTATTTTATTTTAAATGGGCTGAGTTTAACTTTAAAATTATAATTTTGGGCTCAATTTTTGTGATCACTTTTATAGACTAAAAAAAATGCTTGGTGGACTGGTGTGCTTGGCAACAAGTGTAGACCTTTGACTTACTTGGCTTTTAATGGGTCAACCAAGTAGATTTTTCTTATTTAATCAAATTAGGTCTCCCTAACCACTTTATTCTCTAATTATAACCTAAACACTTTGTAAATCTTGGTACCTTATCAGCTGCAAACTCGTAGAGAAGGCGAGAAAAATCAAACCTTTTATTTATCAATTATTTCATATTTCATTATGGTCAATATAGGTACACTATCTATTTTCTACAATCATATATTTTATATTATTGATTTATTTAAGTTTTTATCTTGTACTAACAATTTTTACTTACATTTTGTATAAGAGCCACTTACAATAGATTAAGAATTAAAATACATTTTTTTGTATAATTTGTATTTTTTTAAATGATTGTTATCATCTATTTTTTATGATTATTATTACCATATTATTTAAAATCATCATATATTTTGATGTAGTTTTCTTTTAATAAGAAAATGTATATATTTTCGGATGATTTCATTATTGTAGGATTAAAATTACATTACAGTATATGTGAGGCATATCACGAATGTATTATTATTAATTTCAAATATTTGTAATTTTCTTTTTTGATTTCATGGGGGTATTGAGAATGTTATTGAAAGTCATATATTCTTTTGTTATTGTTTGCGTTCTATAATTACATGTTATGTATATATATCATTTGTCATAAAAGATGAATTCTGTTTTTCTTATCTCACTATTTGCACACAATTTCATGAATAAAAGTTTCAATTTTTTATTTTTTTTCTCTGTCCTGGAATTAACTCTACCACATCATTGGCGTTCATCTTTTAGTTGAGCATTAAGATGCCTTGCATCTTCAAACTCATGCATCTTCAATGAAGATGCAAAGCCAGAGCCGCAGTGGCTTTATATATATGTGCATGACCTATCCATGCATCACTCTAGTTTTTACTATTACTTTTGTTGATTTATTTATTTATCTTTTGGATTGTGAAAATATTTATTATATGTTTATATTTCTCTAAAAAGAAAATTATGAAATTTATGGAAAATTAACATGTATTTTATCATATTTATATTAGTGTATTTCACTCTCCTAAAATTACAATCCTGAATACACATTCTCTTAAAGAAATTAGGAGAAAATTAGAAAAATTTAATTTGTACCAAAATTGATTTAAAAAAATGAGATTGTGATATGATGTAATTTGATTTTAATGACTAGTATTGGTGCATATTGTTTGGCACCCCTTAATGAATTAATCATTTTTTATTTTCTATAATTTTTAATTTATAATTTTGGGCTTGATTTAAATATTTCAATTTTTTTTAGGAGATTTATGGGTTGAATGGATAATTATCATCAAAGTAAAATTATTTATTTTAATTCATAAGTCTTCAAGTTATTAATAAATATTTACAAATTGATTTTTAGTTATTTCACATAATTACCTATCCTAAAGGGGTAAGTGTGTGTTGTAATTAAAAATCAGCTTATTAATATATATATTTAATTATTTCATATAATGACTTACCCAAAAGGGGTTATTATATGATATGATTAGAAATTAGTTTATTAAAGTAAAATATTATTTCTAGATTTATTTTATTATAATTCTTACCTACCCAAAGGGGGTAATTTTGTAATAAGAATATATTATCCTGGTTGGTTTGAATTTTAGAAGAATCTTTTACACATTGCATTCTTTGTCAAAAGGGGAGAATGTAATGATATTTTATATACTCCTAAATATGATTACTGATAAATTTAGAATGCCCAAAGCTTACATATTGCATTTCTAATTATTTTTTCACATTCTCTTTTGCAAGTGAACAAAAACATTGTAACTATTGAATTATTAAATGGTACAAATTATAAGAGATGAAAGTAGAATATAAAGTTTGCTTTTGCTATTATAGATATTAATTTAGGCTTATATGAGCTAGAACTACTAGCATTTACTTTTGAAAAGTACTCAAGAGTAAAAAAACTATTTTGCAAACTGGGAAAGATATAGTAGGTTTCAATATCATTACAATCAAAAGAACCATTCTTGAACATCTACTAGGTAGATTGGTAGATATAACCAAGGCCAAAGAGTTTATGGATGCTATAGGGCAAAGATAACAAGTATATGATAATGCTGAATTTGGATGTTTGATGAAAGAAATGATGACTATGAAATATGATTAATACTAGTGGTTATAAGAGAGTTTATTATCAAATGGTTCACCTCTAAGCCTAATTGAAGAAGTTAAAAATTGATTTATTGAATACCTTTCTCATGTCCACATGCCTTGAATTTTCTTATCTTTAGAATTTAGTCAAATTAAGATGGCCTAGAATATCTTGGATACACCCCTGGACAATTAATGAAATCATCACTAACTATGTTGTTGAGGAAGAAAAATTGAAGAAAGAAAATAATGAAATAATTATTTGACCTAATCAAAATCCCTTACCTAACAAGAACCTAACTAACAAGAAAAAGGAACCCAAATGACATTCTCCAAGGAATAATCCTTCTAAATCTCAAGAAGCCTAAAGGCAAGGTAATAATAATAATATTAGTTATAAACTACAAGTGGGAAGTTCTAAAGGTTCCATTCATAAAAATGCAGAGTATTATCATTATCATAAGAAAATTCATAAGAGAAATAAGTGTTATAAGTTAAAGTCTTGGTTAGAAAAGAAAAGGGACAGTAAGAATGGTAAACCTCTATCCTTAGCTTGCTTTAAATCAAATTTAGTTGATGTCCCTATAGATTCTTGTGGCTTGATAGTGTTTCCTTAACTCATATTGTAATACTTTGCATGGGTTTTGTAAGCAAGACGAAACTAAGTGAGAGAGAGTCTAAGCTTAGAGTAGGAAATGATCTTGAAGTTGTAGTTGAATATATAGGAGATGTTATTTATGTCTAGTAAACTCTATTGAAATTACATTGGATAATGTCTTTTATGTTCCTAGTTTTAGATGTAATTTAATTTCAATATCTCTTTTAGATAAGCTTAGGTACAAATTTATATTTAGAAATGGAAAAGGTGATATTTTATTGCATTCTGAGTCCGTTAGTTTTGCTGCTCTTGATAATGGTTTTGTATAGGTTACTATTAGCCTCTAATAGTCCTTATGCATCTTTAAATTTGAAAATGTGGTTCCAAAAAGACCTAAAATTAAGGAAACATTATCAATGTTATGGCATAGGAAGATTAGGACTTATATCTAGGGAACTATGGGGAGGTTTAATTTGAGAGAATATTCTTTTTTCCCTAGATTTTAATGATATGGACATATGTGTGAGCTATATTAGAGGTAAGTTAACTAAGACTAAAAAGAAAGGTGTTACTCATTATTTATGGACCATACTCTCCCATTATTTATGGTTATTGTTATTTTGTCACATTTATTGATGAATTTTTCTCAATATGGCTATCTTTATTTAATAAAAAAAAATCTAATGTACTTGAGAAATTCAAAAATTTCAAAATTGAGGTTGAAAAATAATTAGAAAAAGTCATAAAGATTATGAAATTTGACGGGGAGGTGAATATTATGACAAACAAGGTGTGTTTGGATAACATATAGGACCATTTGCCAAGTTTTTACAAGAATGTGGAATTGTTCCATAGTATTCCATGCCTAGTAATCCTAAGCAAAATGGCATCACTAAATAGCGCAATTGGACTCTCAAGGATATGATGAGGAGCATGATGAATGGAATAAATTTACATAGATTTTTTTTAGGGTGAGGCCATTAAAATTGTTTTATACATCCTTAATCATGTTCCCAGCAAGTCAATATCTAAAATACCCTTTGAGATTTAGACCAACAGAAAACCTAGCTTAAATTGCTTTCTAGTTTAGGATTAACCTTCTAAGGTGAAAATTTATGATCCATTAGTAAAGAAAAAATCAACTAAGAGACTAATTCTATCGAATATTCTCATAGACCAAAGCCAAAATAAGTTCATTATTCAGCTATAGTTAGATTAAACTGAGACACATTACAAGATTGTGCCATACGAAAGCCACGTGATTGCCTAAGAGATGCTTCGAAAAATCTTCAACTGCTATTTAAACTAATAAAAGTTCCTATTGCAAAAGTATAAATAAGTGGAAGTAGATTCATAGTACAAACAACACATAAAACTAGAAGTGGATTCATAGAGGATCTTTTACCAAATTTATTATAGATAGCATATGAAACTAGAAGTGGATTCATAGAGGAACTTCTATCAAATTTTCTACAAATAAACATATAAAACACCCTCTATGTCCAACTCTATAACACTCTACTGCTATTTTGTTACTACAAATAGCATATAAAACACACTCTGTGTCCTACTTTGTAGCACTTTGCTGTTATTTTCTCTATATTTTATTACGATTTTGTGTGCTTCCTACTATAATCTTCGATTGTGAGTGCATTAACATACTATTTCCAAGATCAAATCCAACTTTTGTTTTCATTTTGAGGTACATGTCCTTGAAAGGGCTTTGCAAAGGTTGTTTATGATTTACACTGGATGGTGTCATGGGTTGATGACTCTCCAGCTAAAATCGTGCGGCGCATGCTTACCACTCTTGGCTAATATGCCAGCCCTTCCAACATTAAACCCATGTTTGGCACACTTGGGTAAAGATAGCGGGACATGTCCGCCACACCAATATCATATGTTGCCGAAGCATCCACGCATACTAGACCGCAGGATCCTTCCACACAAGAAGCTTCCGTACCCTACAAACCGTAAGGGACAAATGAATAGGGAGAGGGACACTTTGTTCGCTTGATTTATGCCTCATTCCATATCTTTGAGTGTGTAGGGGATGGCCACAAGCTAACACACTCCGTCCCTAGCTCAGTGTCCAGGCGCCTTGCAGGCCCCTTAGAGCATTCCACCCCTTTAAAGAGTATTTTGAGCAAAAGGCCTCCCGTATGAAGATAACATACTTTTTTAAGTTGTCAAAAGCCTTTTTCACCATGCTTCGAGTGTCCATTTATCACAAAAACCAGCTGACACGAAGATAAAAATGCAAGGATTCCAAATATGGCCTAGTTGAACCCCACTGGATTCACGAACCTTCTGAAATGATCAAAATACCCAAAAACTTGGGAAAATAAAAAAATCGTACGCAAGCTGGATTGCTTTCAAATTTTAGCCACAAGACCCTCACAACATGTTGGATTTTTCCACCCAGTCTCGTCTTAATCCAAGTATGTTTGCCTATCGAACTGTCATAACTACCAACTTGTGACATTTTCCCCCACTTCAATGTCAATGCTCTCATTGACACCTCAATCTGATATGGCTCCAGTCTTTAGCCTACTCTACTAAGTTACTCCCTCGATCATCTCAAAGCCTGTCTCTTTAAGCACTATGAAATGTTTTCCCCATCTCGGAGTTAGGCTGTCTATTACCTCTGTAACATAGATACTTGGCAAAATGCATCCTCTGCAAAGTCACTAGAAGGGCTACCTCTGTAGTCGCCTTACAAGTGTCCCGACACTCTTTCTAGTGCCGCTATCCTACATAGCTCTCCCAAACTCATTACTTCCGTAACTTGTTCGACGGGTAGTTGCCTCTGCAACTAATGCTCACTACCTCCGCAGATTGTACAATATGCCACCTCCGTGGCTTAAGTGTGTGCTAACTCTATGGCTCATGACAAATGCTTAGTACTTTGAATCACCTACTAATAGGTATCTTGCATTAAGTGTCCCATACACCTATACAAGAGACAAGACTTACGCTGGATCGATGCTGAAAAGGTGAACCTCGCTCCCTAGTCGCTCATTTGTATTTCGGTCGATTCATTACACTAGGCACTGCCAATTGCACACCCGATCGGATCCTCTGATCCTCTCTGGATCAATGCCTTCTGGCATATCATCAGCCATCACAGCTTACCTTCGGAGTTTGATACCCACTAGCATCGCGGTCCTCACGACCACTCATTGACGTGCATCCCCTAATGACTTCACGATGCGCATCCTCTGATGACTCCCCTATTTCAACTCGTATAGAAAGGGGTTGAGCATAGAGCACCATCCACTTTAGCTCCTAACCGCATTGATTCCTCTGAATCTTTACCAAGCCCTCCGGCTATGATGCTCCCCCAAGCAACAAGAGTGATCCCATCGGATCATCTCTACACGATATGGAATACTCCCACTGGAGCAAACCACTTTGCCCGTTGGCAATGCTCCTCTAAGCAACACGGATGATCCTTCCAGACCTCCTTGACATGATTTGGACCACTCCTTCTGGAACAATCCACTCATGCCCTCCAACTATGATCACGCCCTCTGGCACGACCGATGGCTTCACCCTCTGGTTCCATTGATCCTTCAGGCAGTCAAGCTCCCTGGCATGACCAAGGCTTCTCCCATTGGATTAGCCATCAATTCCCTCATCCTTCTAGATGGTAGGGTTGCATCCCTCGATGCCACTACTATGAATGAGCACATAACCAATGTTCCACGCATAATCGACAAGCAAAATAGCCCACTTGGCACAAATGTTTGGGCCCTTTGTACAAATCCTCGATCACCAGTATGTACCATTCCCTAGCCCATTGGCTTCGTGGGATGATCCAATCTCTTGCACCCTCTGGTCAAGTCTTTGGTAATGACAGCACCGAGTGAAAGAATGATAGCTTTGCACATACCGTATATTGAGGGAAAAGTTATATCTAAACCAATTGTGCCTACCCGATCTTAGCCCTCTAGCACAAACTAAACTCTGATACTAAATGTCACGGGCTGACGGCACTCCAGCCGAAACCTTGTGGCGTATGTTTGCCACTCTTGGCCAACATGCCAGCCTTCCAACATTAAACCCATGTTTGGCACACTTGGGTAAAGATAGCGGGACATGTCCGCCCACCAATATCATATGTCGCCGAAGCGCCTGTGCATACCGGACCGTAGGATCCTTCCTTACAGGAAGCCTCCGTTCCCTACGAACCATAAGGGACAAATGACTAGGGAGAGATGATACTCCGTTCGCTTAGTTTATGCCTCATTCCATAACTTTGAGTGTGTAGGGGAATGGCCACAAGCCAACACACTCTATCCCTAGCTCAGTGTTCAGGTGCCCCACAGGCCCTTGGAGCACTCCACCCCCTTAAAGAACATTTTGAGCAAAGGCCTTCTGTAGGAAGATGATATACTTTTTTCGAGTTGTCATAAGCCCTTTTCACTATGCTCTGGGTGTCCGTTTCTCACAAAAACTAGCCAACATGAAGATAAAAATGTGAGGATTCCAAATATGGTCTCGTTGAACCCCACCGGATTCACGAACCTTTTGAAATGATCAAAATATCCCCAAACTAGAGAAAATTGGGAAAAATCATGCGCAAGCTGGATTGCTCTCAAATTTTAGCCACAGGACCCTCATAAAATGTTGGATTTTTTTCACCAAGTCTCGTCTTAATCCAAGCATGTTTGCCTGTCGAACTGTCACAAACTACCAGCTTGTGACAATGGACATTCTCTAGGCACTCTTATGTACCGTTTGATGATTATTTTTACAATTGTGCATATCATTGATCTTTTCTCATTTTATTAATTGCTTCTTTTGCATCAATATATTTATTTAGAACTCTGCCAATATATTCATCGCAATTTTGGACATAAAACAGCATATTAAAAATTTATGATTATTTTACAAATCTTAATTTCTATAAAGACCGTTTCTATAAAAGACCGGAAGAACTTGCTTCGGATTCAGATGGCAGAGGACAGGCTGACGACCAACGATGGTTTTATTAGATAAATCACTGTCAGACACTGTTGCCTGAAAAAGCGCCGCTGTTAATGTTTCCGCCGCGTACAATGATTTTGCCACCCTCAACAGCGTTGAATGCATTGTCCGTACCATTGCACCCCACAAATGGGTTGTTCTGCAGAGCAAGCTTGTTAACGTTAGCATTACCAGCGCAGAAGCCGCCATTAATGCTCCCATCCTCCACAACTATTACTGACTCCGTTTCCTTTCACGTTTAAATACCCCTTGGGTGCCATTGACCTTGCGAGGAGCCGACTTATCACTATGGGGACCTGAAAGTGAAAACAAATTTAATACGTAGGCCGGTTAACTTCCCTTCAGATAATAATGAGGACGCTTTCTTTTCTTTAACATATCAATGCATTGGATCAGGCCCTCTGAAAGTATAAATGCCTGATGCACTTTAAAATATAAGAATAATACCATAATTTTATTTTTTATAAGAATATCAAGGATTTGAAAATTCAGTAAGTAACAATAAATTAAAAAAAACATTTTTTAAATTCATAATTTTCTACTCTCTTAATTTTTTATTCAAAAGTGAGATATTCTCTTTTAAAATATATTTTACATTTGTTCAATCCCAATATATCATACATAAGTCTTTCGTACTTTGGACTATTGTCTAAAACGCTTATTTTTAAGAAACTGTATAAGAAAAGTACAGTGAAAATAATATTTAGCCTCCCATTTATAAAAACATTAACTTTTCCTCCTCTAAATTTGATGACTACCCTTAAAAGTCCCTAGAGATAATCATGAAAAACTTTGTTTTGTTTAACTTAAAAATATATTGAATCATCTTCCTTCGAAGCTGTAAAGTGCAAGATGCACTTTAAGGTAAAATGTAATATCAAAATCTTTGATAAGAATATTAAGTGCTCAAATTTAATAAGTAATAAAAAATCAAAAATGATTTTTCCAATTTGTAACTATCTGGTTTTTCTGGTTTCTTATCAAATGCTGTGATTTTATCATCCAAAGTGCATCAAAACACTTTAGAGAAGCTCAATTCCAAAATATCATACTTATCTCTTTTCCATGTTGGTCCATTATTTAAAATATTTATTTTTTAAAAGAAATTTTATAAAAAAAATACAATAAATACAATATTTGGTCTATTTATAAAAGTACTAATTATTCCATCCTCTAAATTTTATGATTGGCAATAATAGTCCCCTTATTTTTGTCTTTGTTATAATTATTTGCCCCTCCCTTTACTATAAAGATAAATAATTGGAAAATGTTGAAGTATGTTATATATTGCATCTTAATAATGTCAAATACACACTAAATTTTAGGTTACTGTTTTTTCTTTTTTATCATTTATTTTAACATTATAAGGGAGGAATAAATAATCAGTAACAGAGCGAATCTTTTCCGCACAAAAGGCTGAATAACATAATTTCATAAAATATATACAAATTTAAAATTTTTATGGATCAATCTAAAATTATTATTTATAAAAATAAAAGATACAAGAATTTTCTGGGGAACGGGGACACTGCTAGCCGCTTGGTTCCGCTACTATAAATATCATAATGAAAGTGAGAATAAAGATTATTAAAACTAATCAGGGAATTTAGAAGATGGAATAGTGGGTGCCCTTGTATGTTAGGGTCTAGGATTTAAAAAATGGTTCATAACCACAATATTGTCTGCAATATTGTATTTTTAGGGCAGATCGCATTCGTGATTTTTTGTAATTTTAGATTGTTATAGCCACATTTTTCCGTATTCACCCGCATCGCAACGTAACCGCGACCGCGACTGTCAACCGCAATTTAAATTCCTGTTAGGGCCTAATTTCTGGTTTACTCACGTTTCCCTGTCCATTTTATGCCTTGTTTATGATACCTTTTGTTTCTGAAGAGACTGACAAACCTTATCGGTAATAAAGTAACTATGAACAAACCAACTTGATTTATCAGACCTCTAATACATAGTGATTAGAAATACAACGCATACAAAATCGTGGAATAAAGAGTGAGATACGCTACCTTTCACGTTAAATTAAGGCTGTAAATGATGGCAGAAGAACCAAAATGAATGAAATGTAAAAGTGGTAACTATGACATGACTCACAGCTGTTGTAAGAGGCAACCGACTGCTGAGGCTGTCCTCGTCTACGAGTGGGAAGAACCTCCTACGCCAGCAGGAAGGCCAGTCCAGCTACCATGCCTGCCATTGGAGAGTGAGGTACAATTGCAAAGCTGGGGACCGAAGTTTAACTGTTGCTGGTGTGTTTTGAATGTGGAAAACCATTGGATAGTTCCTTCCCTTTTATATTTGCACAAAAAGTAAAATGATAGTTAAGCTGTGGTGGGAAACGTAAAATAAAAAAATCAAAAGGACATTGACCAGGAACAGTTGCCAAACACAGGTCCTTGTCTTTCCGCGTCAGCTTAGGGTTAAGAATAAGCAGCACTCTGGAGTGAAGCTCTTAAAACGTAATCAGTGAGGAGAACTTCACAAATTACAGTTATAATGCATCTGCATAATTTCATTTAATAAATAAAGGATAAATATCAATTTTTTTTCCTATTTGTTAATTTTATAAGATTCACCACGCTTTAAAATTTTAATTTTTAATTTTATAATAATAAAAAAATTATATAAGTTGATAATTATTTACTGTGATTAAGAATTTGTGTTATAATTGTAGTACATGAAAATTTTCAATGTAAAGGTAGTTAACATTTTACTGTGTTGGGGTCAAGAACATTAGAGATAAATCCAAATATGTTGGGATATATTTTTTTAAGGAATTCTCAAAATTTGTTTTCCAAATTTTTTTAGAAAAATTATTTTTAAATTTAGAAAAAATAAAAAATTACAGAAATATTTAAAATATTTTCAAATCAAAAGTTATTTAGATATTATTTCTTTTTATTTTAGCTAGGTTACATAACTAAAAACAGTTTTTTAGTGTATATATATATATATATATATATATATATATATCTATATATAGCTACTAACCAAAACTTTAATTTTAAAAAAGCATAAAAATAATATGAACAGACTCATTGTCTTTGATCTCTTGTCCTAATCTTGTGTTACGCATATTCAAAGATTTCAATATTTTCGACGCAAAGCAAATATTCGATTAATAGTTTATTTATGGTCGGCTCAAAAACAACGGGCACAGCTTGTCTTTGATTCCTCTGTCCTAATCTCTATCATATATATTCCAAGGTTTTAATACTTAAAATATGCAAAGCAAATGTAATTAATATTTTGTTTGGTGGACTCAAGAAGAACAAGCTTAACTTCGTTTTTTATTCCTTTTTTTCCTAATTTTGAGCAAACTAAAATATGCATGCATATATTTTAAATTATTCTGATTTTTTTCACTTCATTTTTCAATTCAATTTTTATATCTCTATCCCTCTCTAGCAACAAAATGGCCATTTTTTTACTGGTTTTACTTCTGTTTTTTTCCTTTTTCTTAACTCTTGTTATTATTGGAATGAAATTTTTTTCACTAATGAATGGCACCCTATTTTACTCATTTTCTAATTTGTTGGACATCAAGGAAAAATGTGGATCATTGTTGTTGTGATAAGACAAAGATGCACGAAGAAAGGACGTGAATTGGTATAATACAATTTTTTTTTATTTTGGTAAATGATAGGAGTGATGGAACTACTAAATGTATATATTTAAGAATTAGAAATTAAATTTTGGATACAGTGAAAGGCACAACCTTCAAAAATGTTAAATGTTATTTAAGGTAGAGGCTCTCGACAAAATATAATATAAATTTTAAATCCTGTTTTTTTTTCCCCTTAAATCTTCAAAGAGAAACCAGGAACAAGTTATGGAAGAACAAGTAAATAAAAATAAAGATAAAAAGATTAAAGCACATGAAAATAAAGAGTAAGAGTTGAGAATAGCAATATGTAGAAGTTCGGTAGTCCATGCAAGCTCACCATCAGAATTGTAGTCCAGTGCAGTTTAGCATCTGTCTGAGGAAATGCCATTCGAATTATCTCATATGTGTAGAAACTAGAATCATAAAAATGTTGGATGCTTCGGATATTTGATAGGTCATGTGATCAATGCTCTTATCTAGACCAAGCTGAAAAGCCTCTAATGGATAGGTAATTTTCAACTCATAGAAATTCATTTCTTTGTGAACAAATACCATTCTCGGACTCTCATCCTTAAATGTATGCTCCATAACCACGTTGTATACTGCCGTTTGAGTGGATCAAAATAAGCAACTAACAACTCATTTTTTGGCACATAATGTTAATGTTTGTTTTATGGGAAAAATGGGGAAATTTTCTTCTTGTTTCATATATATCTGGAAACTGCTTCCCGTGAAAAGGTAAAGAGTTAACATATTGTCCGAGCTACATGGACCACGCCACGTTGGAGGAGATTGAATTATATGTCACAACTAGGAATGGTAATGGGACAGGTCTGGGCAGACCCAACCCGGACACAACATTACCCAAACCCGAAATGAAGCCAAAATAATAGACCCAAAATAGACCTGAACCTAAGGATTCAAAGCAATTAGATCCGAATTGGACCCGAAGTAGACCCGAGTCAGACTCGAACCAAATTTACCTTTTTAATGAAATTTTAACAGTTAAAATTGACTTTTTTTAATGGAATTTTTTAAAACAAATTCAATAGTAGAGTTTTTGTAAAATTGAAGAGAAGGCTATGTATAAATTGAAAATAGAAAAGAGGCCTGTATGACTTTAATCAAGTTCAGTAGCATAATCCAAGCTCTCATTCTATATGAGGCTATGCATAAATAAAGTGCATAATTCAATGCGGTTTAGCTAACTCCAAGAGATTACAACTCCACAAGAAAACCTATTGTGACCTTCTATTTTCATTGCCACTAAACTAGATTCTTTACAATGAAATGAAGAGTTTCTTTGAAAATGCAAACAATTGTTAAGGCATTCGAAGCTGTAAATTAAGGAGAATTTTCTAAATCAAAGGAGGCAGTAATCCTCTACAAGGCCTATCTTTTGTTCTTGACATTAATTTTAACAAAACACTGGTCACAAACTATTAAGCAGACTAGTCTTGCTCCTTGCTCCATATAGGGGATTTTTGGCCAATAGTATTTGAACTTGCATTCTCCACATCCATGAAAGGATCAAATTCACCTTCTCTAGTCTATAAAAATTAGGGGGGGGGAATAACCATAATCAAGTTATCATTGGAAACAACGATGAAAAATGCTAGTTGTAGTTCTTCCATTAAAAATTCATGAGCAACTACACATATGACATATCTGGGTCAAATTAGCCTGTTAATCTAGATTGTGCCATGTGTGAGGCTATGCATTATTGTAAATGGAGGAAGTCTAACTAGCACTACTCAAAAATAATAAAGATGATGCAAAGTTACTGGACAACATAAAAACTTTTCAAAGGAAAAAAGATGATGAAGTACTGCATTCTAATCCCTTTTGAAGTTGTTAAGTTTGTGCACAACATAATAACCACCAAAGTAAACAAATACAAGAAATTTATATCTTTTAGATAAATTTTAGAGAGCTTTTCCCATATTAAAACAACACAAATTAATAACCAGGGCCCCAGAAACAACTACTTTAGCCTTGCTAGAAATTGGAAAGATGATCATCATACACATATATCACTCTCCACACGTTGTGTTTTTTATATAACTGCTTCATCATATTATATTTTCACTATAGTCAAAAGATAACATAATACTAAATGAAAGCCTAGTACTTGCAGGCTTCTTGACCTTATTGGTGTGGCATTTGACAAATAATTAGGTCTTATGGAAATTATGAGTTAGGGGTTTTCTAAGGTGAAAACATAAGTGGCAACTAAACTCCATTAAATCTAGTAGCACAATTCTTTACAAGAATACTAGGATAAAATTACAGAAAACTCAACAAATGCATTAAAATAAATAGGCTAAAGTTAAGGATTTGGAAAATTACCTAATCATCTTCCTCCTCATCATATATGGTAGCACGTTCTTCACCCAAACCTTAAAATAAAGAAAAAAAGAAAGTAAAACAAAACTTAATACTAAAACAAATAGAAATCTTATTTAATTAAAACATAAAAGTAACCTTGATATTCCTTAGACCATATCCAATCTTAAGCACACATTAATGCTTCCAAAGTATTTGGATATAGTCTACTACGATGTGAGCTTACTAGTCTCCCGCTAGTACTAAATGCAGATTCAGAAGCCACAGTAGACACAAGAATACTTAAAATATCCTTGGCAATGGCTTGCAACAATGGAAACTGTACTCCACTTATTTTCCACCATAATAGTATATTAAAAGATAAGGTTCTTGGTAAGACATCCTCCATCTAATTTGAGTCTCATGGAGTTAGATCTCTTTTCATTCATAATAAATAGATCATATGCATTTAGTGCATCTTGAGAACCACCATCAACTGCATCTGGTACAACTCCCCTAGATTCATGAATTGTGTCAATTACATTGTTTTTGAGTTGGTATTCAAGAACCAAATCTTCACAAAGTTACTTGATCTTCCTAACTTCATAATTAAACTTGACACCAAAAATTTGTGGATAGTAGAACTCAATTAGCTTCATTTTATATCTTGGATCAAGCACAATTGCAAATCCCATAATACCATGAATGACACTCCAATACTTGTTGAATTTTGCTAGCGTGTTAAAGGCCATCTTTTGAATATTAGGATTTGAAGCTTGAAGCCACTTATTCAAAGTCAATCGAATTTCACATATCTTAAGAAAATAAATATTTGCAATTGGATAGTTTGTTCCAGGGAATAACTCAGTTACTAAATAGAAGACTTTGAACTTTCCACAAATTTCTTTTGCAAACTCCCATTCTTCATCAGTGGGAAGTGACTTGTATGGTGATTTACATTGCTTCAAATGCCTAAATGTAGCTTTATATATCAAGGCATATTGGAGCATTAAATAAGTAGGATTCCATCTTGTTAGGTAATCAAGGACAAGTTTTTGTGTGCATGAAATAGACAATTGTTTGCATGATTTCTCAAACATTTCCTCCCTTTTAGGAGTAGCTATCCAACACAATACACTATCCCTTATCTTTTCTATACTACCTTTAATTACCTCAAGGTCATCCTTAACAATCAAGTTTAAAATATGTGCATAACACCTCATATGAATTAGCCTTCTAGAACATAGAAGGGAGGAATGATCTAATTTGCCCACTAAAATTTCAATCATCTTATCATTGGTTAAGCAATTGTCTAATGTGATAGTAGAAATTCTTCTATCTACATTCCAATCATCATTTGTGTGCATTTCTTCTCACAATCAAATACCTTCATCATATCATTATTAATTGTATTACATGATATCATTTTAAATCATGGCTATAGCACATTTGAATATTTCTGAAACCTAATATGCTCCACAATAGAAGGAGGATACTCATGTCTAATAATCATGCACACAAGCTCTTTTCTTGCTATATCAAAATCACATGAAGAAATTGTAACCCTTGGAGTCCCTTGACTTGTCCTTGTTCATCCCAACCTTTGAATGAAAGCTCGATCAATGGCATTACAAGTCTTCTCTATATGCTTTCATAAATGGGAAGTACTAGCTTTAGAATGCCTAGCCATTTGAGTATGACAATACTTGCAGGTAGCCTTTTCCTTACCATTGATAACTTGCTTGTCAAAGTGTTCCCACACATCACCCGTTTTGCTTTTTCCCAAGGGCGGTTGTTCATTTGACACTTCACTTATTTCAATAGGATGGCTTGAAATTGGAGAATGTTGTTGTGAGATGCCTTTAGCTACATGTGAAAATGTAGATGAGGACATTGTATCATTGCTTGAAATCTACATCAAATTCAAGATCACTTCAAAATTGAAGGTTCAAAGTAATGATGATGATACAAAGACACTAGTCTATAGGATCCAAAACTCACTATCATAAGTACTTAGGAATTAAATTAAATTAAGTCATACATAATAAATCAATATGTGCTTAGTGCTTTGTTACGTGTGAAATGGTTTATCAATTAGCGCAAGTGCACACTATCGTAAACAAGTAATAAAGTGATAAGTAAGTATCGTTCCCACGAGGATTGTTTCACTAAGTACCAAAATTCATAATCCTAACACTATTTGGCAAATCGATAAGTTGGAGAATGAAGTGAGTAAATAAGATTGATGCAGAAAATACTTAAAATAAATATGAATGCAATTGGAGTAAGGATGAAGATGATTAAGAGACCTAGGGATCAGACTTCACTTGATAACTTTGGATTGAATCATCTATCTACACTAATCCAATTTTAACTCCCTTAATTGATAGTCGAGTTTCCCTAAATTAATTACTAGCCTCTTCCAAGGTCAAGTAATTCTATAATTAATTGCTAATCCACTATATTCCTATGTGAATTAAAACAACTAATCATGCATTAGGATTTATGGAACTCATTAAGACTACATAAACCATATGAATATATTCCTATTTCATATGCAATTTACGGTTTTAATTATAGGTTCCACACACATGTATCTCCTTCCGGTCTTAACACACATATTGAGTTCATTCAAAAGGTGGCCAATCAATTGAAAGCATTAAGAGCAATAATTAAAACTCAATCTAGGAAGTAAAAATGAAATTAGTTTCAATAGATTAGAATTCAATCCGTTATTATCAAGTTACGTCATCACCCTAGGAAGATGAATTAGAACATAATGAAATTAAACACAAACATAGAATAAAAACATCATCACATTCATGAACACAAGATTATAATTACAAATGCATGAAAATAGAAAAGCTATCCATCCATTAGGAGGTAGAACCGTCCTTGTAGGAGGAGAACATAAGAATACAATTACAAATGCATGAAAATGAAAATAATTATCCATCCATTAGGAGGTAGAACCATCCTTGTAGGAGGCATACAAGAACTAAAAATTGCATAACTAAACTACTATCTAAGGTGCATGAATGAATGATTCAATGCTTCAATGCTCTCTCCAAGATGCCTTTTCTCAGCTGATCCCCTTGCTATTTATAGATGAATGGGTGCAAGAATTTCAACTTACCAAGCCACTAATCTTGACTACTAGCCATAATCTTTGACCTCGGAGCAACCATATTTCAGCGTTTTTGCTAACTTTTGACACTTAAATCGGTGGATTCACGCATTTTAGTATTCATCAAAGTTGTAGCCGTGGATCTAAGCTTTCAAATGGCGGCAGGAGCTCCTAACTTTGAAATTTCTAGCTCAAGTTATGATCAGATTGGTAGTCAAAGGTCAGATTCCGCCAGAACCACTGTTTTATCTTCCAAGCAGAATTTGAGATCCTTAGATCCCGAACTGGGCTTTTCTTTAAACATGAAAGTTTTAGGGCTTCTTCTTAGCTTTCCATCCATATAAAGAACAGCCCAATCGGACATCCAGAACTCCAGATATGGCCTAAAACCTGAAACAGTGTCAGATTACAGCATTATTTAAAATATTTGATTTCATTTCAAATTCAAGATCCATTCACCAAATGCAACTAAATTTATTTAATTTAACAAGATAACATCCAAAAATGCATCATACAAGGGAAAATAAATATGTAAATATTTTACGTATCAAATTCCCCCACACTTAGCTTTTGGACGTCCTCGGACAAACACAAAACAAAGAAAACTAATACTAATGCTAATGTTAGTACTACCCATGAGATAGTTAGAAAAACATAAGAAAGATAATTAAAGTACAAAGATATCATAGCATTCATGAATCAACAAATCTTGAAATATAAAATCAAAAAGAAATTGCAACTTCATTTGAGAAGGATTGAATCAGATTGATATAATCACTGGAACTCTTCCTCTCTCAAGTGTTTATTGGCAAGTGTTTCACTCAAATTCATCCTATTAAAGATTGCACTACCATAGGCTTGCATAAATTCTCAATCTCCACTACCTGATTTACATGCACACTTCAAATCAAAAGGTCTTATTAGGGGTTGTAATGAGGCCAAGGTAAAGGAAAGATAAAACAGGGATATGAAAAGTTGAAGTTAGGAGAGAAATTAATAGAGCAATTAAAACATGGGTAATCTCTAAATAATTTTATCTTAACATAGCAGCCCACGATTCAAATTCAAGTACACATCAATTTCTCTCTTCTTCTTCTTTATATATATATATATTATATATATATATATATATATTTTATTTTTTTTTTATTTTTTTTTTTTTTTTTGAAAGAAAACCCTTGCAACTTTGAAGTTAATAATACATATTCCCCCACACTTTGTCAAAAACCCATTGTTCAAAGATTCAAATGCTCTACTAATCCTAGGGTTAAGTAAAGACAATTGATATTTCATTAAATGACATATTAATAGGTTAAAGCAAAGAAACGGTTAATCAGGCTCAAAGGGGTTTATCAATGGTAAAATTACAGGGTTGGCTATTTAGTTCTAACTGAGGAAAAAAAAATGCCTTTATCATATCTGAGTATGCATGTAAATTGTAATTTCAACCAGATTTTATGCAAGTTCTAGAGTGACAACTTAACAGGTGAATATCACATACAAGAAATGTAATATTGATTCAACAAGTAGGCTCAAAATCTCACGGTTAAAGGTTTCCAACTCAATCCAACTCAAAATTCATTACAAAACCTATCAATTCTAAGAAGTAAGAAAGTTGTTCAATCATGCTATAACATCTTTAAAAATTATTGAAAAGAACCTAATAAGCAGGAAATTTTTTTTTATATATATATATATTTTTTAGTTTTTTTTTTTTTTAAATTTTTTTTTAATAATTTTTTTTTAATTTTTTTTTTAAGATGCGTATCAAGAGCAAACAATAACTCTTTACTCGGCCATCTCTTTTTATATAATAAATCTCATGGTTCTACTACCAAAATATCCTACAAAGTAAAATTTTTTTTTTTTATTCCCCCCACACTTAATGTAGACATTGTCCCCAATGTTTTCAGTAGGTTAGCAAAAAGGGTTTATTAAAAGGAAATGCATAAGCAACACACATATAACAGAAATTTTGGGAGTAAAACCATAAGAGTAAAGAAAGTTACAACCGGAGAGTGGTGTCTGGCTCATGCGTCTGACTGCTGGTTGGAGATTGCCAATCTATCTTTTTCACTAATGGATCTGGTTGATGTGTATAGCTTTGTAGTTGGTCAATCAGCTGATCAGCAGTTGAGGCAGACATTATTGCACGGCGAGTCGCTTGGGGTATGAATCCCTGTTCCATAGCTTGATCTAAAAAAGACAGCAAACTATCATAAAAACCATTAACATTCAATAAACCTACTGGCTTCTGATGAAAGTTCAAGTTAATCCAATATGCAATGCTAGAAATTCCATCTAATGCTTCTAAACCACCAGGTAAAGCAATAAAGGCTTGAGCAGTGTAAAGCATGCATCCCATACGTTGAGGCAAGTTTGAAACCTTTACTGTTTTACCGATGGCGTTTTTCTTATCATCTAAACCATTCACAAGGATACTCAGTATTTTGCTTCCTCCAGTGTTGGCAGAAATTGCTGCACTTCCTTTTAAGCTATGAAGCCCTCCTCCATACACACAGGCAATCTTTCTAGCAGCTAATGCATGACCAAGTTCAGTTGCTGCTACAAGAAATTCTACATTCTTTCCAGCAAAAGATTCACCAAAAACACAGATAGATTTAAATCTACATTTTGATGGTTTCTCAACCTTTTCCTCTTCTTTACTCTTACCTTTAGACATTTTGCAAAGTGTGACTGCTGAAATGCATCTTTATAATACAAAGCAGAAACAAAGAAATCACGCAAATCAGACAATATCAGAAAAATGCTGTGCAAAACTGACAAGTGTAATAATGGCGTGAATAAAGTAGAATACGGAATGTAAGGAAAGTCAAAAAGTTGCTGAAAAGGTAAACTTAAAAAGAAGAGAAATGTACATAAAGTCAAAAAGCAGCTGTAAAGATAAAAAGATAAAGGAAAAGTAAAGTAGACAAATATGTACAGTAGTTGTGATTGTGGCTCACATCTTCCTCTGATTTTCGTTCAGTAACGGCTTAAACGGCTTCTATGAGCCGAGGATTGCTTCCATCCAATTCTTATAAACT